>OX333079.1:23739744-24239744 GCA_946863875.1 Alloplasta piceator
GAAATTTTCAGATTGGTATTTTTGAATATTTATAAAGGTTCTCAGAGTTTGAAAAATTGAAAAGAAAAAAAAATTAAAAATGGTAATCCTCGAAAAATCTACCATTTTTGTTCACAAAAGTGAAACAAATCGAAGGAAATGTCGGCCCACTTCATGTTGGGCAGCATTTTTTCCGGAATTGATCAAAGTATTCTTTAAGTGAAAAAAAAAATTGAAAATGGCCAACTTCCAGAAAAAGATGATTTTTTCTCGGAAAAGTAAAATCATAGATTTTAATATCTTAAAATTTTTTTACATTTTTTTTTCGGAAAGTACATTTAAGGACAAAAGGTTTGAAAAAAACGTCCCAATTAGTCAATTTTTGAAGAAGTTATAGCTATTTGAAAAAAACTTTTTTTTTGTTGGGTAAAAAAAATTTTAAAATTTCCTGAAAAATCCTGCAAATTGAAATTCGCACATTGCTTCCTCATCTTTATCCATAGTCCATATAGCTTCCTTTAACACACAGTGTGGTGATCAAATTTGGCTTCCTCATAAAAGAAGCTTTGTTAACTATTGAGAAATATTAGTAATCAGTGTGCAAATTCGATCGATTTTCGCCAAATTTGATAGCGAACAAACCTTGATAGCTATACAAGTTCTGTACAAAATTTCAGTGAAATAGATTCAAAATTATGCAAGTTCGAGCGCATGCGCTATTTTTCAAAAAATTCAAAATTTCATAAAATTTTAATCCCTTGATGGATTTTTGCCAAATTTAATATCGAATAACCTTGTTAGCTATACAAGTTCTGTACAAAATTTCAGTGAAATATATTGAAAATTGTGTAAGTTGGAGCGCTGCACTATTTTTCAAAAAATTCAAAATTTCATAAAATTTTAATACCTCGATGGATTTTTGCCAAATTTAATAGCGAACAACCTCAATAGTTATATTAGCTCTGTGTAAACTATCAATGTAATATCTTAAAAATTGCACAAGTTAGAGCGTTTACGCTATTTTTGAAAAAATTCAAAATTTCATACAATCTAAATCCCTCGATGGATTTTCGCCAAATTCAACACCAAACAACCTTAATAGCTATACTAATTCTCCACAAAATTTTAGTGCAATATCTTGAAAATTGCAGAAGTTAGGGCGTTTAAGCCATTCTTGCAAAAACAAAAAACGTCGATAAAATCTGCACACCCGTTAGAATAAAAAAAAAAATTTATAATAAAGAGCAATTCGTGCTCGATAAGTATGCCAAATTTTAGCTCGATATCTCGAAGCGTATCCGAGTTATTAATTATTTACATCTGAAACTTAGGATACACACACACACACACACACATCCATCCGGACATTTTTTCTGAATATGATTTCTCGATGTTTTAGGACCTTTTGAACACATTGGCATAAAAATCGCGGAAAAAGTTTTTTCACGAAAACAAAGCTTTTTTTATGAGGAAGCAAAATTTTTTTAATAGGGTTTAAAAGAAAAACAAAATTTTAGCCAAATTAAAAGGGGTCGGGTTTAAAAGTGGTTGATTTGATATGGAAGGCCCCATATCCGACGTACATGGAAAAGATATCTCGAATGTATTGAATACATTTTTTTCCAAAGGAAGATATTTTGGATGTATATTGAGGAATATATTTTGAATACATGTATAGTGAACAAATGTAAAGGATTTGTCAACACAAACGGATCATTACTATTATTTGTTATTCACTTTTAATGATACATCAATTGAAGCATGTGGCTCAGAACGAATTTTATTTTATAAAATATATTTGAGTCATTCCATGTCAAATCGACCAAGAGTTGGAATTGACCCCTCCCAATTTCGATGAAATTTGGTCAGAAGTTTTCGTTTTCAATAAAACAAAGTTTTACCAAAGGAAAAAAAATTGAAAATTTTTGTTCGAAAGTTATGCAAAATTCAAAATTTTACAATTTTTCAAATCTGTCAAGTTTGTTTTTTAAATATCTTGAAAACTATTATAGTTACGAAAAATCGTTCTAAATTAGTTGTAAAGATTATACTTGGGGCTACGAAAAAAAAATATCCCGAAACAAAATTTTGAATAATGATGAATTTGGAGAATTTTGAATGTTCAAAAATTGTAAAAATTCATGTTCCATATTTTATATTTGGTTTAATTTTTTTTATATAATACCTTGTACTGATCTTAAAAGATCCTGAAATTTTCAGAGAGATTTTTTTTTATTTCAAAAATATAAATTTCTGAATTTTCGTCCAGTTTCGAAAATTGTCCAAATTCACGGTAAAAAAAAAATAAAACTTTTTGAATTTTGGTAATTTTTTTTTTGTTTCTCCTCTTAATTAAGTAAAGTTGAGCAATCATGTAATTCTGTAATTTTGGACAGTAAAAATTTCAATGAATGACAATTTGAACAAAAAAATTTTTTTACCGAAATTCAAAAATTTATATTTCTGATACAAAGACACACCATCCTGAAAAATTCAGGATCTTTCCCCTACAGCACATAACATTGTTGCAATGTTGCAGCAATGTTGTCATCTGGCACGTGCAATGATATGTTGCAGATATGTTGTGGCAACATTGATACGCAACATTGCACTGAAACTTTTCACCAATGTTTCGGGAATGTTCCTAAGCAACATACCTGCAATATTTTGTTGAAGCGTTGCGAGTAAATTGCAGCAATATTGGTGAGATGGAACTTCAAATTTTACAACTACACGCGCGTAATAAATATGAAAAAGATCTATTCATTTATTCCTCATAAAATATCAATAACGATTGATTTCGAGTCATTTTCTTTTTCTTTTTAGGGTTCCGTACCTCCAAAGAAAAAAACGGAACCCTTATTGGATCACTATGTTGTCCGTCCGTCCGTCTGTCTGTCAGGCCCTTTCTCTCGGGAACGCGTGGAGGTATCGAGTTGAAATTCAAACCATATACTCAGGTCTACAGTCCCTTGAAGCAGTGAAAAAATCAAACTTCTAAGTCAACGTAAAAAAAAGATACGGCCGTTTATGCTACAAAAAACGTATATTTATAGGGTATTTTCCGTTGACCTAGAACTATGAAATTTGGCAAGTAATACTGTCTTATACTACAAGTATAGGGAAAAATCTGAAAACTATAAATTTCTAATTAAATCATAAAAAATATAGTATTTATTTAAAGTACGTTATCAATCATTTGTACGGAACCCTCGGTGGGCGAGTCTGACTCGCACTTGTCCGGTTTTTTTCATATTTTTTTTCAAAATTTTGTTGTGTGATGAAAATTCGAAAATTTAAATGTTTCGGCGCGAAGCGCTCGCCGTTTGGCGAAAAGTAAAGGTGGATTAATTGTTGGATATGAGCAATACATATAGTCTATGTACTGTCCATTCAAATATATTGATCGATCTACGATCGCTCGCGAAGTGCCGATAATTCGCTCTCGCTATTGATTATCATCCCCGCTTTCGTGCTAGAGGTTTCGTCCGACTCAGTCTGTCTCTAAGCTATTTGTCTTTCAGTTCCTCAGTATATATATATATATATATATATATATATATATATATATATCTATATATTTTTGTATTGTCTTTCATCGAATATTATAAATATCTCCGTGTGTGCGATCATTTGTAAAGAACAAAACTTGAAGAGTGAGAAACGTCGTCTCTACTCTTTTCGTCGCCGAATCTGCATCGCCATGGAAGGGTCATCCGACGAGTCCTCATCATCTTTAAAGGACAAAGATCCAGGCCTGGTTACGTCGTGGACCATTCCCCGCTGCGCTTTGAGCTAAGTTTATTTGTTTTCTTATTTTTCTTGTGAAAACACAAGAAAAACCTCGTTATTATTATTGAAGAGGAAATTCATCGCGCATAGATTCGTTAAACGCTGAGGATTATTATCCGAGTGAGTGAGAGAGAGAGAGAGAGAGAGAGAGAGAGAGAGAGAGAGAGAGAGAGAGAGAGACGAAGACGATTGCGAGCGCTTATTCGTATGTATGAGTGATTTATTTTGTATGTCAAATTGTACTGAACGATATTTGCTTCATGTATAAAACCGATATTAGCGTTATTTTTTTCCTGTATTAAATCAAACGAAATTGTGAAGGTATCGATGAAGGAATAGATATTTGGGCCATTTACACCCATACTTATTTGTGCATTTCGTTTCTTGTTTTATCGTTGTGAATTATTATTATTAATATTTCTTTTATGGCAGTTCAGTGAATATTATGCCACCGCTACTCACTGTTCAAATTCCCACACTTGTGGTCATCCTTTTTATTATCCTCAGCTTAATTTATACACGCCAATCTATCTCGTTCATCATAAAAATAGTTTTTAAAATTACACCTCCAAATTCATAATTAGAAATATTCTCATTTCATAATCTACTTGTAATATTAAATTTCATTATAGTTGTGCTTTTGACATTAATAAGACATGTGATATTAATGATATTAAGACATTGTGATATTCGTATTGAAAAAATGTTTAATATAAAAAAGCTATAAAACCAAAATATATTTTGGTTCTGAATGATTCTTATTCGTAAAATATGACTATATACTGTAACGGGACGACCAGGGGCTTGCCGCGATCTCGGCGCACTTCGCCTGAGATCCGTTAGGTGGCAGCAGTCAGTGGGCGCTCTTGCGCTGGCGAGAGAGCCACCGAGCACCGATAAAGGTCCGGTGTATAATCAGCATCGGGGTCCTCAATTAACAATTAATTGTTGGAATATTTAACCGCGTTCTGTGGTCGCGCAATCCTATGAACTTAAAACTACATATTTTTATTTTATGCAATAATTCAAATAATAAAGTTTCCATTGTAGGTAATATTTCTGAAATATTGAATATGTAACCCGAGTTATATTGCTGGAATATTGCATATTGATTGGATGCAATATTTCTGGAATATTACGGAACATTGCAGCAATATTTCAATCGTCGGACATAGCAACATTGCAGCAATGTTTTTTGCAAAATTACAATGTTGTCATACAACATTTCAGCAACATTGCAGGAATATTGTGTGCTGTAGGGGTTCAAGATCAGTACAAGGTGCTATATAAAAAAAATTTAACAAAAAAATTAATGTTGATAGTGGATTTGCACGATGTTTAAAAATTGAAAAATTTATATTTTTTAAACAAAAAAAACACCTCTCTGAAAATTTCAGGATCTTTTAAGATCAGTACAGGGTATTATATAAAAAAAATTAAACCAAATATAAAATATGAAACTTGGATTTTTACGATTTTTAAACATTCAAAATTCTCCAAATTCATCATTTTTCGAAAAAAAATTCGCAATATTGTTTTCTTTCGTAGCGCCAAGTATACTCTTTAAAACTAATTCAGAACGATTTTTCGTAACTATAATAGTTTCCGAGATATTTAAAAAATAAAACTTGACAGATTTGAAAAATTGTGAAATTTTGAATTTTGCATAACTTTCGAAAAAAAAATTTCAAATCTTTTTCCTTTGGTAGAACTTTGTTTTATTGAAAACAAAAACTTCTGATCAAATTTCATCGAAATTGCGAGGGGTCGATTCCAACTCTTGGTCGATTTGACATGGAAAGGCCCATTTATAATAAAATATAAATATTTTTGCAATATAATATATATTTATAAAATTTTTGAGTTATCTTTGTATTCGTAATGCCAAAAAAAATGGGATTTAGAAATGAACAGGCTAACGTTGTTGTACTTTCTAAGTATATAGCTTTGCGCTATCTTTTTCATGCAATTGTAACCATTTTTGAGCTCGAGACCCTTGAATTGTCTCTGAGAACCCATTTGAGATTTATAGCCATTTTTTGAAAGTCAAAACGGATCATCATTATTATTTCTTATTAATATTAAATAGAGTCGATTGAAACATGTGGCCTAGAACGATTTTTAGGGGTGGAAAAAAATTACTAAAAAATATATATATTGGTCATTCTACGTCAAATCGACATATAGTTGAAATCGACGCCTTTCAATTCCGATGAAATTTGGTCAGCAGTTTTCTTTGATCATAAAACAAAGTTCTATCAAAGGAAACAAATATTTTTTTTTCGAAAGGTATGCAAAATTAAAAATTTCACAATTTTTCCAATTTTTCAAGTCTTTTTTTTTAAATATCTCGAAAACTATTATAGTTACGAAAAAATCGTTCCGGGTTCGTCCTAAAGATTATACTTGGGGCTGAGAAAAAAAATATTCTGAAAACAAATTTGAAAAATGATGAATTTGGAGAATTTTGAATTTCTAAAAATCATGAAAATCCACGATCAACATTATATTTTTGGTTTCATTTTTTTTATATAATACCTTGTATTGATCTTAAAAGATTTTGAAATTTTCGGAATGGTGTTTTTTTCTCTTTAAAAATATGTATTTTTGAATTTTGGTAAAAAAATTCTTTTTTTACCACTAAGTTAAGTAGTTGAGCAATCATGTAATTTTGTAATTTTGTGTAGTAAAAATCACACGATTTCTCAACTTTACTTAAATTAGTGGTAAGCAGAACAATTTTTTTTTTTAACAAAACTCAAAAATTCGTATTAAAAAAAAACCATTCTGAAAATTTGAGGACCTTTTAGGATCAGTACAAGGTATTATATTTTTAAAAATTGGACCAAAAATTTAATGTTGATCGTAGATTTTGACGATTTTAAAAAATTTAAAATTCTCTACATTCATCATTTTTCAAATTTTTTTTCGGAATATTTTTTTTTTTCGTAGCCCCAAGTATACTCTTTAAGACGAACCGAGAACGATTTTTTCGTAACTATAATAGTTTTCGAGATATTCAAAAAATAATCTTTAAAAATTGGGAAAATAGTGAAATTTTGCATTGTGTACAACTTTTGGTAAGAAAAATTTCAATTTTTTTCCTTTGGTAGAACTCTGTTTTATGATAAAAGAAAATGTCACGTCTCTTTCTTTGCGGTAAATTTTATTTCACAAGAGCGGACGTTGACTCGCACTCCCGTGCGGACGCTCTCGCCAGCGCATCCCAGAGGCTCGCGTATCGCGCTCATCCCATGTGTCGCAATCATCTAAATCGCAATCACTCCATATGTCGCAAATGACGATCAGCAACTTTTCGGTCGATGGCACTTTTCAGTCACCTTGGGAGAGCTCGTGCATTGCCACCAAGGCCATGCACGCGCCGTTTCCAAAAAGACGAATTGCGAAAATCCTCGTTCGACTCGCAAACGTTCAGAGGACCGTTTTCAAGTCGAGTCAGTACCTTGCTACCCACCGTCAGGTGATTCAAGGAGTAATACTCCGGCCTTCAGCCTTCAGCAAGTCACTGCGGCGTGATTCCCGTGTCACCATATAAGATGCATACGCCCGCTCGTATGTTATCTTGGGACGTTACACAGGGGTGCTCGCGTAGATGCGTAAGTCTCGGGTCGTTATAAATCTTTGTCCGTGAAACAAGTTCGTGCCTATGATTCTATAAGGTCATAGGAAAATAAGTAACCCGAATGATGTATACTACGATCTCGATTTAAGCAAGAGCGGCGGGACTGGCACCGCTAGACACTGGCAAAAATCAAAGTTGCCGAAATGTCGCCCGTGCGTGCAATGCGCATCTCACACCAGTCGGGAGCCGTGACCGCTCTCACACTGGCGCTCTCACACCATGTGCCACGTCGATCGATATCCGCTGCATATTGGGGACTCTTGTATATATCGAAGCTGCATAAATCGAGATCGTAGTGTAATAAATCACCCTTCACGGCCATGATCTCACGTTCATGGCTAATCATCAAATCAATGGAACTTCATCTATAAAAATCCCTCGTTACCGAGGTGGAACTACAACAACAACAACAAAAACAACAACAACAACAACAACATCAATTATATTCTACAACAACTACAAGATCACATAAGCCCATCGTGTGAACAATCTGCGATCGATACGCGGTATCGGATATAAGAACTATCCGTCGGTCGCAGTGAAGGACAGAACGTGCGGTCGGTGATGAAGTGCGCGCCGATATACCAAGGATACGGACATTTCCGAATCCCGAGTGCGCGAATCATGTGTTCCCGTTTCCACGATTTAGAGACTCTAATTGCGATTATTGACTCTTAAGCGCATTTATTTTTGAAGCGTGCCTCTCAGCACGTAACAAAAACTTCCACCAAATTTAATTGAAATTGAAAGGGGTCAATTCGAACTATTGCCCGATTTGACATGCAATGACCCATATACTAACAAACAATCCATTAAAAATATAATATAAATATTTATAAAATTTTCGAACCATCTTTATGTTCGAAAAGTTGTATTTTCAAAGTATTATTTTTGATTTATCTTTTTCATGCATTTGTAACTATTTTCAAGCTTGAGACCCTCCAATTATCTCTAAGAACCCATTCGCGATTTATAGACATTTTTTAGAAGTCAAATTTCTTCTTTTCACGGATTTTTTTTGTGAAAAACTTTTTTTCTCAAGCAACATCGTAATTTTTGTCATGCTCCATAAACGCCCGTAGACGCGTTTATGGGGGCATACACTTTTTACGGGGGAATTTTTTTCTTCGTGCCACCGCATACGATCGATAATCTCTTTATTCACTACTTCGTGACGTTCGTGACTAAACTACGAGAATACTCGTTAACCCCCGGGGTTGGAGAGGGTGGGAGAATGCGGCAATTTCGTTCCCTTACCGCCTCCCCTCTTTGCCGATGCAAGTTGATAAGACTTTTCAATCTTAAGGGGAAACAGCGCGCGGGAAAGAGAAGGAAAGAAACGAACGCATAAACTCAAGGAAAGGAACGAGGACGAGTTGATACGCTCAAGAGCAAAAAAAAAGTTCAGGCAAGTGCTGCAAGAATGGAGAAGGGTGGAAATAAAACAAATGGGGAAAAAGAAAAATCCCCCTGCAGACGCTTCAGCAGCGTTCTTCGATCGTCGGTACGAATTGAACATACGAAAAAAATCGGGGTGTGGCTGTGTCGTAGACACGGCCGAGTGTTTTCCGTGAATACGTGTACGAAACCGGATATATTTTCTTTGAGCGTATTATATTTATGTCATAATCATTTTAAAAAAATAAGAAGTCCTTTGAATTTTCATGTTTTATTTGTAATAGCAACATTTTTATTTCGTCGGGTTTAGGAAAAAATTTGACGTATCAAATAATTACTGGGTCATAACTTTATTAATGATAGGTCTGTGATAGGAAAAGTATGAAACGAATGGCAATGAAACAAATACCTAGGGATTAAAAGTGCTGATTTTTTAATACTAAGGGATTACTTACTTTACATATGCAATAAATGGACTTTACAGTTTCCGGTGTCAAGGTTGACTGCTTCATATCGAAAACTATAAAACGGTCGACCCTGACATGAAAAACTATGAAGAGGATGAACTGGATACCGAAAACTGTGAAGCGGTCGACTTGGACACCGTAAACTATGGAGCGATCCACCTCGAAACCGAAAATTATGAAGCAGTCGATTTGGACACCGAAAACGATGAAGCGGTTGACTTGGACACCGAAAACGTTGAAGCGGTCGACTAGGACACCGAAAACTATGGAGCGATCAACCTGGACACCGGAAACTATGAAGTGGGTGACTTGGATACCGAAAATTCTGAAGCAATCCATCTGGACACCGAAAACTATGAAGAGATTGATCTGGACAGCGAAAGCTATCATACGGTCCATCTGGAAACCGAAACCTATGAAACCGTTGAATTGGACACCGAAAATTATGGAACGATCCACCTGCACACCGAAAACGATAAAGAGGTTTACCTGGACACCGACAGTTATGATACAGTCAACCTGGACACCGAAAACTATGAAGTGGTTCACCTGGACACCGAAAACTATCAAGTGGCAGACCTGGACACCGAAAACTTGACGAGGGCTGACGATTGAGACTCGAACGGACGTCGTAGCTTATTCGAGTCAAAATTAATAGTCAATAAAAATTATGTGACGCAGCAAAACGACCTCGAAATTGAGGCGGTTCCCCCTCCACCAAGGGTGATGTATCACGGTCCTAACTCAGCATAACGAATTCTTTGATCCTTTATCTTTCGAGTGGTGTAATTGAATTTTGGATGTAGATGATAGATATGAAGCTACAGCACCAAACCGTAGACCCATATTTTTGTTATCAGTTTTTTAGCTACTCACCCAAATTTATAGACGTATTCACGGCAAAAAGTTTCAACGTTTTGACCAAAGTTTCATTCGTAACTTTTGCAGTTGCAGTCTAGACTTTGTGAAATTTTGTAATTTACGAATATCAAGGCCATTTGTTATTGCACAGAGACACGTGGCCGCCAATTGAAAGCGAATCCTTGAAAAGTGGACCCTGGTAAAAAAGATTATTTTTTTACGTCCTCGTGGTGTAATGTACTAATAATCATATATAAGAGGTATTCCCCCTCATCGGGACCCCTTTTTAGGCCGACCTCTTTCGAATTGCTTGAAACTCAAGTATGTTTTAGTGTTATCTGAAAGTATATTGTACATCAATTTTAAGATCCCTAGCTATAATACTCTATGGAATACACCAAAAGTAATAATTCAAACTTTTTGCATATTCAGCTTTTTGGAGCTTAGGCACGGCGCGAAATGAAATCGAAAAAATTCTTTTCCAATAGCTTTCGATCGGAAATTTCCTGCGCTTTTTGAGAAAAATATCAGCGATTTCGAAAGAAAACGAATTCATTTAAATTTCGGTCAAAAACTGCAAAAATTGATTTACAAAAAAAGAGCATAATTTAATTCAGCGGGACAATTTTGTTCATGTTTTGTATATATCTGAGAAGTCACGATATAAATTTCAAGTTGGAACTCGCATCCGTTTACTAATGCCAAGTCTTTTAGTAGGACAACAATTCTCAAATAATGTTTTTCGTATTAAACAGTTCTCTGATATATTATATAATTTTTTTTAACGAATTTCGAATTTTATAAATCTATCAAATTCAAAATTTAATGAATTTGATTTAATAAATTTAATTCAATTAATTCAATAAATTTACCTTATTCAAAATTCGTTAAAAAACCGCTATATAATATATCAGAGAACTGTTGAATACGAAAAACACGATATTTAAGAATTTTTATCCTACTAAAGGACTTGGCATTAGTAAACGGATGCGAGTCCCATCTTGAAATTTATGTCGTGACTTCTCAGATATATAAAAGACATAAAGAAAATTATTCCGCTGAATTAAATTATGCTTTTTTGTAAATCAATTTTTTCGGTTTTTTGCCGATATTTAAATGAATTTGTTTTTTTTTCGAAATCGCTGATATTTTTTTCGAAAAGCGCAAGCAATTTCTGATCGAAAGCGATTGGAAAAGATTTTTTCCGATTTCATTTCGCGCCGTGCCTAAGCTCCGAAGAGCTGAATACGCAAAAATTTCGAAATATTGCTTTTGGTGTATTCCAAAGAGTATTATAGTTAGAGATCTGAAAATTGGTGTACAATATACTTTCAGGCAACACCAAAACATACTCGAGTTTCAAGCAGTTCGAAAGAGGTCGGCCTAAAAGGGGGTCCCGATGAAGGGGAATACCTTGTGACAGGAAAATAGAAATCTGTCCTCTCGACGTCAACGCTCGATATCACTCCTCGAGCGTCCAGAAATCCGCTGTTAAAATCGTCAAATTATGGTTAAGGCCCGTAATTGTAGTATAAGATTTTGTCATATACCAGACCATATGAATCAAGATGTGACACGGCGCGAGACCACTCTCCTTATTCGACGATATTTAACAAAGAGAGAATACGGGGTTTGATCCCCACTTAACCAGTAACCCCCCGAACTACGATAATCTTGGTGAGCTGTTCGATATATTCGTAAATTATAATCACTTCTTCATCTCCGTATTTAGGGAGAAGAACGTCAACAGTATTGTTTTTGTATTGAAGTCGGTTCTCGAGGAGTTTTGTCGCGTACCATGTCTTTCTATATATTTGTATTAATTAAAACGCATAACGCATCTGTGTTTTGTCAATTAAATAACTCATGTGAGTTGTTTATGTAACGTCCGGAGACGTTAAGAAAATTGAGCCTAAGCGTCGAGCGGCTAATGCCTTACTCGGTTGACTATTTATCGCGACAAAAGTAACATCAAATAATCGGAAGTGAGAACGTACACTGAAAGATCTCCGGAGACCTTGTTTTATCAACTGGTTATTAAATTTAGATTCACTTGTTTGTTGCGAAGTTCCTTTTCACACCCAGGATTATGCCTTTTGAGTTAGGTTGATCGTCGATTGATGGTTGACACTCGATTTAAATTAACACCAGGGGTTGCGAGCGAAACGTTTTGCTCGATCGGGGATTTAATCCTTGAGCGAGCACATTGCAGGTATACGAAGGGTAGCTCGTATCGCGAGAGGAACTTTATGGTATACCGGGACGATCGAATCGGAGAGGGAGCGCAAAGAGACTCAGGTAGTTTCCCTCTCCTCGCGAGTCGAGGAGACATTTATTTTTGGGGATCGTATCGCGAGCGAGTAAATAGTTCTCGGACGAGGTTTCCATCCTATCGCGAGTTATTGGGTGTCTCGAGTCCGTCGAATCGATCCTATGAGGATCGAAACGTCCGAGAACTCTTCCAGTAAAACTCGCCGAGGATCAAAACCTCGAGCGACGCAAAAGGGTTTCGATCTTTACCTGGCCCGATCTCGTTGGGCACAGAATGTTTCCCTCTTTGTTTTGCGTTACATTATATATGTACGATCTTGACTATTGGATGAAATATTGAAACGGCATTTTTACATGAAATAAAAAACATTGAACTTTAAAAAAATTGTTACTGCAAAAATCTCATAGATTACATAGTATGATTAATGTAATCTTTTCAATGGAAACGTATTTTTGTTAAATATTCTACTATTGAAATGACGATTGTTTTTGAACGCTTCATTTTCTTTTGTGCATGCAACCGTTGATAGTTAATTACGTTGCGACAATCTTTTTTTTTTATTTTAAGCCGACAATTATTCTTTCATCTTTAAATTCTTGGGAAGCAGGAGTATCGAAATACAAATTTTTGTTAACATGATTAATGTTTGCGAATTGCCGTAATTTATTTCGGTTAATTTCGTTGTTTTTCTAAATTATCATTTCCTGTTATTCTTTTATTCGCATTTTTGCTTGACAATTATCACTAGTGATGAATGCAACGAAAAATTATGATACATACAGTCGATAGGTAAGCACTAACGCAAGCCGGGCTTTCGTAAACCGGATCAAAAAATAATAACATATATCTATGAATATAAATGTGGCATTCCACGGTATTTCGATCAAAATCTTACCTTGATGATTTCGATTTTCCTCTAAACTTTTTACATAAATAAGGACATTCAAAAAAATTTCCCAAATTTTTTCAGAATTTTTCAGCCACGCGTTTTTTGGATGTATTTATTTATTTTTTTTAAACAAAAGCGACAACTTTGTGAAATCTGAAAAAATGCGGAAAAATCTAAAAAAATATAACAAATTTTTTGGGCTTTGTTCCATAACGGAGATTTCAATACTCTATGAGTCAAATTCAAAAAATTAAAAAAAAAAGTTGACTCATAGAGTTCTGAAATCTCCATTTTGGAACAAAGCCCAAAAATTTCGTTATATTTTATTAGATTATTTTTTATTTTTAATGTCCTTTTTTATATAAAAAATTTTATATAAAAAATTAAGAGGAAAATCAAAATCATGAAGGTAAGATTTTGATCGAAATACCGTGGAATGCCACATATATTTATATAATATATATATATATAATGCATTCCGTGCGATTTCGAACGGTCAAAAAGTTGTCCACTCTAAAAAATTGACATTTTGTCAAATTATTTAATTATATGAAAAAGGGTAGTGTACATTTTTTCAAAATTTTGGGATCGCATTTTTTTGAGTTTTTGAGAATTTCATAATTGTCTGAGTACCGTTATATCTTAAAACTCTATATCTATATACATATATATCCATCATATGTATACCCCGTGATAATATATATAGGTATAGACATTGTAGCGATGGCCGTACGGAGAGCAAAATTCAGGTAAGGATCGAAACCGCTCGACTCTCGACGAGTTTTGCTCCTCGAGGAGTTATACTCCATCGAGCCCATGCGCATTCGATCCTCGGCGATCGACCCGTTCAATGAGTTCCGACGGGAGATCCCATTGACTCAGTATACCTATATATATCTCTCTGTATACGTATATATTAGACTGATTCGCGAAATTAGATTTTTTTTTTTTTTGAAATCTTTGATTAAATACTTTCGGGGAAGTGAAAAAGATGCCTGTTGAAAGCAGAGCTCTGAATATTGATATATTTAGAAGTCCCTCGTAGCGAATTTATATTTTAGATTTAAATGACACAGGAAAAAAAAATTCAAACATTGAAATTTTTTACCTCGACTTCGTGTGAACTACTGTTGGTCGTTTCTTTAAAAATTAGGTTCTTTACGATAATGCAATTCAAACTTTTTTTTCAAGAAAGATTTCACAATATTTAGTAATAAGTTTCAACATTTTTCCGGACACTAAAAAAAGGAAAATTTACTCAAAATTTAATTTTTACTTTTCGTAACTTTCGAAGGAGTGAGTTTTTCAAAAAATCTTGTGAGACCTTTTTTGTAAAGCGTTCCATACCCTATAAGAATATGTATCGCAAATTTCGGTACAGGGAATTGAAGTCGAGGTATGACATTTCAAAGTATAAACATTTTTTTTCCTGTATTATTTAAATGGAAATTCGTGATGAGAGATCTCAAAATATTAATATTAAGATCTCTGCTTATATACGTATATATACTCCCGTTCATTCCTGTGCGCCCCGTGTTAATGCATATAGGTATAGGTATAGTAATGATGACCATACGGAGAGCAAAATTCAGGTAAGGATCGAAACGTCTCGCCTCGTGAGAGGTTTCGATCCTCAGGCTTAGTATACCTATATATATCTCTGTCTCGCTCCCTCGCTCTATATATCTCTCTCTCTATATCTATATACATATATATCCACGCTTATTCCTGTACACCCCGTGATAATATATATAGGTATAGACATTGTAGCGATGACCGTACGGAGAGCAAAATTCAGGTAAGGATCGAAACCGCTCGACTCTCGACGAGTTTTACTCCTCGAGGAGTTATACTCCATCGAGCCCGTGCGCATTCGATCCTCGATGATCAACACGTTCAATGAGTTCCGACGGGGGATCCCATTGACTCAGTATATCTATATATATCTCTCTGTATACGTATATATTAGACTGATTCACGAAATTAGATTTTTTTTTTAATCTCCGATTAAATACTTTCGGGGAAGTGAAGAAGATGCCTGTTGAAAGAAGGGCTCCGAATGTTGATACATTTAGAAGTTTCTCGTCGTTAATTTAAATTTTAGATTTAAATGACACAGGAAAAAAAAATTCAAACTTTGAAATTTTTTACCTCGACTTTGTGTGAACTACTGTTGGTCATTTCTTTAAAAATTAGGTTATTTATGATAATGGAATTCAAACTCTTTTTTCAGGAAAGATTTCACAATGTTTAGTAATAAATTTTAACATTTTTCCGGAAACTAAAAAAAAGGGAAATATCCTCTAAATTTAATTTTAACTTTGCATAACTTTCGAAGGAGTGAGTTTTTCAAAAAAATCTTGGGAGACCTTTTTTGTAAAGCGTTCCATTCCCTATAAGAATATGTATCGCAGATTTTGGTACAAGGACGTGAAGTCGAGGTATATGACATTTCAAAGTATAAACATTTTTTTTCCTATATTATTTAAATGGAAATTCGGGATGAGAGATCTCAAAATATTAATATATTCTGAGATCTCTCATCAGGAATTTCCATTTAAATAATACAGAAAAAAAAATGTTTAAACTTCGAAATGACATACCTTGACTTCAAGTCCCTGTACCAAAATCTGTGATACATCGCGTGCCTAATGCCAAAAGGGCCTATAATTTTTTTTTTTTGCGCCAATCGTTTTGCCAACATTTTCCAAAGCCAAAAGGGCCTATGTCTCAAATTTTGGCTTTAGGACATTGAACATTTAGTGATCTAAAGCCAAAAAGGCCTATAATTTTTTTTTTACTTTCCGCTAAGAAAATTGAAAATTTTTTTTTTTTGAAAAAAATTTTTTTGTTTGGAATTTTTTTTTTTTTTTTTTGAAAAATCTTTCTTTTTTGAAATTTTTTTTTTTTTTTTCAATTTTTTTTTTGGAAATTTTTTTTTTTTTTATTTGGAAAAAAAAACTTTAAATCATTTGTTATTATTTATTTGTTTCAACAATTTGTCATTGTTTATTTATTTCAACAATTTGTTATTGTTTATTTGTTTCAACAATTTGTTATTTTTTATTTGTTTAAAGAATTTGTTATTGTTTATTTGTTCAAACAATTTGTTCTTATTTTTTTAAACAATTTGTTATAGTTTATTTGTTTAAATAATTTGTTATTGTTTATTTTTTAACAATTTGTTATTGATTCGGATCCATGATTATAACAATTCATGCTATAATATCGTGAATTTATCATGAATTATCATGAATACCTGTATCAAAATAGATTTAAAAAAAAAAAAATTTCTATCGTCAGTGCTACTGATAATTCTTGGTTTAAATATTTCTGTTCCAATCTGTCGACTCTCAGTGTATCATGCAAGGTAAAAATATGCTTTAATACAAAAAGTACTTGAAATTGGTACTTGATTTTTTAAGTACTTGTACTTTCAATACTTTAAATCTCAAGTACTTAAAGTAATAAGTACCTAGTACTTTGAGTACTTCAAGTATAAAGTACAAAATACATTAAGTACTTAAAGTATTAAGTACCGGCAGTACTTAAAGTAGAAGTACTTTAAGTTTCGTTTTAATCAATAACAAATTACTTTCGTTTTAATCAATAACAAATTGTTCAAACAAATAAACAATAACAAATTATTTAAACAAATAAACTATAACAAATTATTAAAAAAAAGAACAAATTTTTTGAACAAGTAAACAATAACAAATTCTTTAAACAAATAAAAAATAACAAATTGTTGAAACAAATAAACAATAACAAATTACTTCAACTTTTTTTTTTGCAAAAAAAAAAAATGAAAACAAGTCAAATAATTTAAACAAACGTTTAAACAAATTGCTTAAACAAATAAAAAATAACAAAATGTTGAAACAAATAAACAATAACAAATTATTTAAACTTTTTTTTTTCAAAAAAAAAAAATTTTTTTTCCAAAAAAAAAAAAAAATTTCAAAAAAAAAAAAATTTTCTTTTCCAAAAAAAAAAATGCTCTGGTATGCAATTTCTATTCAAAACTTTGAAAAATTTTGATTTTTTTTATAGGCCCTTTTGGTTTTAGTACATCAAAATTTTTTTTTTTACAGATCTTCACGTTTCAAGCAATTTTAAGAAGAATGGCAAAAAAAAAATTTTTTATAGGCCCTTTTGGCATGGACCCCTATCTTCTTGCTGTAATAGGCCCTTTTGGCATTAGGCACGCGACATATCCTTACAGGGAATGGAACGCTTTACAAAAAAGGTCCCCCAAGATTTTTTGAAAACTCACTCCTTCGAAAGTTATGCAAAGTTAAAATTAAATTTTGCGTAAATTTCCCTTTTTTTAGTTTCCGGAAAAATGTTGAAACTTATTACTAAATATTGTGAAATCTTTCTTGAAAAAAAAGTTTGAATTGCATTATCGTAAATAACCTAATTTTTAAAGAAACGACCAACAGTAGTTCACACGAAGTCGAGGTAAAAAATTTCAAAGTTTGAATTTTTTTTCCTGTGTCATTTAAATCTAAAATATAAATTCGCTACGAGGGACTTCTAAATATATCAATATTCAGAGCTCTGCTTTCAACAGGCATCTTTTTCACTTCCCCGAAAGTATTTAATCAAAGATTTCGAAAAAAAAAAATCTAATTTCGTGGATCAGTCTAATATATACGTATACAGAGAGATATATATAGGTATACTGAGTCAATGGGATCTCCCGTCGGAACTCATTGAACTGGTCGATCGCCGAGGATCGAATGCGCATGGGCTCGATGGAGTATAACTCCTCGAGGAGCAAAACTCGTCGAGAGTCGAGCGGTTTCGATCCTTACCTGAATTTTGCTCTCCGCACGGTCATCGCTACAATGTCTATACCTATATATATTATCACGGGGTGTACAGGAATAAGCGTGGATATATATGTATATAGATATAGAGAGAGAGATATAGAGCGAGGGAGCGAGACAGAGATATATATAGGTATACTAAGCCTGAGGATCGAAACCTCTCACGAGGCGAGACGTTTCGATCCTTACCCGAATTTTGCTCTCCGTATGGTCATCATTACTATACCTATACCTACATACATTAAAACGGGGCGTACAGGAATGAACGGGCGTATATATATATGTAAGCAGCGATCTCAATATTAATATTTTGAGATCTCTCTCTCGAATTTCCATTTAAATAATACAGGAAAAAAAATGTTTATACTTTGAAATGCCATACCTCGACTTCACGTCCTTGTACCAAAATCTGCGATACATATTCTTATAGGGAATGGAACGCTTTACAAAAAAGGTCTCCCAAGATTTTTTTGAAAAACTCACTCCTTCGAAAGTTATGCAAAGTTAAAATTAAATTTAGAGGACATTTCCCTTTTTTTAGTTTCCGGAAAAATGTTAAAATTTATTACTAAACATTGTGAAATCTTTCCTGAAAAAAGAGTTTGAATTCCATTATCGTAAATAACCTAATTTTTAAAGAAACGACCAACAGTAGTTCACACAAAGTCGAGGTAAAAAATTTCAAAGTTCGAATTTTTTTTTCCTGTGTCATTTAAATCTAAAATTTAAATTAACGACGAGAGACTTCTAAATATATCAACATTCGGAGCTCTGCTTTCAACAGGCATCTTCTTTACTTCCCCGAAAGTATTTAATCGGAGATTTAAAAAAAAAAATCTAATTTCGTGAATCAGTCTAATATATACGTATACAGAGAGATATATATAGATATACTGAGTCAATGGAATCCCCCGTCGGAACTCATTGAACGTGTTGATCATCGAGGATCGAATGCGCACGGGCTCGATGGAGTATAACTCCTCGAGGAGTAAAACTCGTCGAGAGTCGAGCGGTTTCGATCCTTACCTGAATTTTGCTCTCCGTACGGTCATCGCTACAATGTCTATACCTATATATATATTATCACGGGGTGTACAGGAATAAGCGTGGATATATATGTATATAGATATAGAGAGAGAGATATAGAGCGAGGGAGCGAGACAGAGATATATATAGGTATACTAAGTCTGAGGATCAAAACCTCTCACGAGGCGAGACGTTTCGATCCTTATCAGAATTTTGCTCTCCGTATGGTCATCGTTACTATGCTTTTAAAAAACGAGACTATTTTTTTAATTCGCAATCTCCAATTAATTACCTTCAGGGAAGTAAAAAAAGATTCCTGTTTAAAGCAGAGCTCTGAATATTAATATTTAGAGGTCTCTCGTCGCAAATTTATTTTTTATATTCAAATGACACAGGAAAAAAAAGTCAACCTTTGAAATTTTTCACCTCGGCTTCAAGTCAATACACCAAAACGAGCGATGCATGTTCTTGTAGGGAATTGAATGCTCTACAGAAAACGTTTCTCATGATTTTTCGATAAACACTCTCCTTCAAAAGTTATTCACGGTCTAATATATATGTATATTAGACTGTGAATATGTGTTAACTACTGTTGGCCATTTCTTTAAAAATTAGGTTATTTATGATAATGCAATTTGAACGTTTTTTTAAGAAAGATTTCACGATATTTAGTAATAAGCTTTAACATTTTTCCGGAAACTAAAAATAAAAGGAAAATTTATTCTACATTTAATTTTACCTTCGAACAATTTTCAAAGGAGTGAGTTTCTTCAAAAATTTCTAAACATTTTCAAACAAATTTTTCAAAAATTTTTAAATTTTATTTTCTTTTATAAATTTAAACGTTGTTTGCGATAAAAATGTGAAAAAAGCTCAAAAAAACATTTTCTCATTTTAATGGTGATAACGAAGTGTTTAGGGGCAATAAACATGATTCTTCAATTTTTTTCAAAAATTCGATTGCTTGAAACTTGAAACAAAAAAAAACATTCGATAGATCAAATTGAAACTTTACAGTGTCTTTGTGGGTATGTTGAGCTGTAAAAGTTACGCTTAACATTAGTCGTTTTATCAATATTTTTAATTTTGCCTTTAATTTCAAAAAAAAAAACAATAAATAGCCTTTTTTCTCCTGTTCTTTCAAATTCATGGCAAGAATGGGAAAATTGTTTTTTTCAAAAAACTATTGACAATTTTTCAGAGCATTAATTTAAGTTTGTGAGACGCTCCTTCTGATTGATGTGCGATCATTGGTTGCTGAGATATCAATGGTTGAATACAAAAGGATCTTCTTTCATTAAAAGTCCAATATCTCAGCGAAAAATGGTCACAGCGAGGACTCAACAAAAAGCAAATTGAAGTTAAATAAACAAGCTATTCGGTTCATGTAATAGTTTAGCTGGAAAAAATTTTTCCAAGTAACTGCACAAAAAAAAAGATTGGTTTGTCTTACTATTTCAGATTTCTCAAGATTGCGTAAAACCTATAGCTTCGAAATTTTTTTGGCTGAAAGATCTTAAAACTAGAAACTTGAAGCTTCAAAATACTTTTTCAATACCTCGATTGGACAATTTTTCACTGAGATACGGCATTGTTAAAAACCACTAAAAATTGGAAAATTTGTTGATCTCTTAATTTTTTTCAGTAACGTATATATAAATACATATATATATATATATATATATGTACGCCCGTTTATGCCTGTGCGCTCCGTTTTCATCTATATAGGTATATGCATAGTAGCGATGACCGTGCGGAGAGCCAAACTCAGGTAAAGATCGAAACCCTTTCGCTTGGCGAGCGGTTTTGCTCCTCAAGGAGTTATACTCCGTCGAGATCGTGGGGATCCGATCCTTGAAGAACTTTTACCTGTCGAGAGCGCCGGGATTCAATCGTTGAACGATTCAAACTGCCCGATCCTTCCGACTCGGCGCTCGTTCGAGGAGGGGATCGTCTCCCGAGTTTCGTGTGCCGTTCTTTCGAAGAGTTATATCGCGGGGGTATTAACTCGCCAACGAGTTATATAGCTACCTGCTCGGTACGAGCATGCTCACTGAACGAGTAAAACTCGCAAGGATCGGAGATTTTACCTGTTCTTCGGCTCGCTCGCGATTCGCTCGCAATCCCTGATTAACACTCGTTTATTATTTTGACGTCGAGTATTTCTTTATATCTCACACAATTCACAATTTCGAGAATACAATTTTGAATAATGAGTCGACGCTGTAACACACTTCGCGGACAATTTCAAACACAAACTTTTAATATTAAATAATGATAATAAAAGCTTCGCTCACGACGATATCAATTCCGAGGCTAGATACGCGATCGCGGATATATTAGGATAGTCCTACCCCTCACCCTCTCGCGAAGGTTCAGAGCGTGACGACTCAACGCCATCGAAGACTAAACGAATACTAAACTTGAATGTGTCGTTGCGCAAGAGTTTTCAAAGGGTTTGTTTTCTCAGCGGGAGATGAATTTTACAAATTTGGGCATACGGATTTTCCTACATTTCTATTGGTGAATACAGTTGTTTTCGACGTTGGTCTAGTTTCGTGACCCACGGGATGAAAAAATCTTAATCGGGTATATTCTTTTCTAGTGCAGCTGACTATTTATAAACATATTTTTTTGTTTTCTCTCTTGCTGAGGTAACACGTGCAATCCTCTGCTAAGATTCTATGAATTAAAATATAATTTTCGAGAATTGAGGAAATATAGTTCTTTCGTGAGAAAAGGACTTATTACGAATACAAAACTGTACAACATTGATCATCTTTAAAATAAGAGCATGGATACACTCGATTCTCTGCACGTCTCCTTTATATTTGGAGCTCTTTCTGGAAAATGCTTGCACACAGCGGAGAACGGAGCGGGTCTATACGTGTGTTACGTCTCGCGACTTTCGGGATTTCCTCGTCGTTCTTGAGTTTCCCATATCGGAAGATTTTCGAGAAAATTACGCATGGAAAAGGGACACGGTCGAGTCAAGGGTCCATTCTTTCGGTGTGGCCATATTTCCACCAATTTTCAACCACTCAAATTACGGAGCCATGAGGAAAACGTCAACGCCTGGTTAGTCACGTATCGATTCAGACCACCGAGGAGAGTCTTAAGCGTGTTATTATTACGCTTAAATAAAACAATCTCAATCATCGGTTCGAGAAAACATCCGCCGGAGTAACAAAACTCCACGATAAATATCGATAGGCCTTTGTGGAGCCGGGCGACACCGAGCGTTGAAATCTTAGAGAGCGCGTGGCACACACACTAGCCTAGCGTAGCGTTGAGACCCTCACGCACACCGAGTGCAGCTACACCGACGCCGTCGTAAATGAGGCACCGAAAAATTATATTAGTACGTACGGCCAGTGGTTCTTCCTTTTCATTTTATTGGCATAATCAGCCTGAGATCCCGAAAGATCGCAAAACCGGACAGTAAAAGTAAATTCAAAATTAGTATCGAGCATGAAAATTACATAGCTTGGGTCAGGTCATTCGAAATAGAAAATAAAATTATTTTAAGACGCAATAATGCGAAGGAAAAATTTCTCTTGAGAGTTTACAGTCAAGGTTTGAAAGTTTTTGGAAGAAGGATATTGCAATTATTTATTAGGGTAGAAAAGAGGAAAAAAAAAATAAAAAGGACATGTAGGAAAAATGACGAAGGAAAAGAACACCACTGTCTCTTGAAAAGGTCACACACGTGGCCCATAGAAAATTAGTCACGCTTTGCAGAGAAAGGAATTACCCAAAGATAGAGCACACTACAGTGCAACCCGATATGTATGTAAAAAAAAAAAATCCTTTCAACGCTCTATCTCAAGATATTAAACGAAGAAATGCTATCGACATATTGCAAACATCCGAAGCTAGTAAATCTGTCAACTTTAAAAAAATACAAGACCGTTCGAGAAAGAATTGAGAGGACGCTGGAAAAGAGTCTTTGTCCAAGGGTCCGAGAAAATTCCCTCGCGCCCCGCGGACGGCACGAGGCCCGCAACCCTCATGCGTCGTGTCGCTCTCTCTCGCACAATGAGTCGCCACGGGGGACACGCCAAATTTGGGCATAGATAATATTCATAAAAAGCATGGTTAAAAGTTGCAAGTTAAAATTATAAAGCAGTTATGAAACTCCAGAGGAATTTCGCCTTAAAAGTAGGCGTGCGATTTAAGTTAATTATAAGAAACGTGCGTATGAATGAATGACTAATTTCAGGTAAAAAGATCAGGTAAACTTCTGAGAAATAGAATTTGAATTACCCAAAAATAAGAGAAAAATATAAAACAAATTATTACCTTTTACAAAAGTCTGAAAACATTTTTAAACATTTTCAATAATCAGTTCTTTGAAAAATACAAATTCTATTTCGTCAAAATCATAATAACAAGAAATTCAAATTAACAAAAGTAATTATTTAATAGAATTATTATGAAATTGAATTATTTAATTATAAACAAAACCAAAAATAGTTTCAGAAAAATGCACAAACAAAAATTTATATTTCATAAATAAACAATTTACGCTCAGGAAAATTATTTCGGAAATGACAATAACATAATTACCAAAAACAATCAGGAATAAAAATTTGAAAATTAAAAACTTATCAATTAAAACATTTTTCAAATTAACAACCGTTCAAAAATTAAAACAATTAATTTATCAATTCAGTTTAAAATTCATTATTCGAAACCGTTTGAACAAATTAAAAATCTCAAATTAAAGCTCACAAAATATAAAATATAAAAAAATATTACAATTACAATTATTCAAAAATATATATATTCATCAATAGAAATTATTTAAAAGAATTTAACAAATGCGTTCAAACGAATTATCCATTCGAGACTCTTTCTCATTCCCTTATAAGGAAATGATGGGAGGAGCTTTATAAAGCATAGGAAATATAGTGCAGTAGAACAGAGAAGGAATGGAAAATATGAAAATTGTCACAGGAAAGAGAAAGAAGTAACCATAGTCAAAAATCGAACCAATCAGAGGAGCTTTAGATCGAGAGAGTATGAGAAGGCATGCAAGAGTGAAAGAGAACGAGAGGGATGGTCAAAGCCTCGGTGGTGGGGCCTAAGCGTAGCGAGAGCCCAAACGAGGGCGGGAGTAAGTGAGAAAGAGAATGAAAGAAAGAGACCCCTCGACTCTCTGTACACGCGAAATATACGTAAAAATTGGAATTTAAAATTGCAAATTGTTTTCAGATAATGCAGAATGTACAAGAATGGAAGTATGAGTGAAATTTAGGTTAAAGTTAAGTTTAATTATCATTTAATCAATGCAAAATCAAGATGACCGGTGAGGTGGAGGGGAGCTCTAAGACGTGCAATGTCTTAGGAACCAAGGGACAAATTGCCCCTTCCCCAAAACTAAGCTTGTCCAAAGAGTATAAAAGCGCGAGTCGCACCAAGTAATTAAGACATTGATTTCGAAAATTTTGCCCGGTTAACATCGTCCACGACAGTCAGCTTCGCGATTTTATTCTTTATTTTATTTCGTTCATTTTAATTAATTTTTCGCGACTTCGTGTAATTTTTCGAATTAATAATCTTTCAAATCTTAATCATTCTTTCAAAACATTTTTTTTTAAATAGACTTTAGTGTGTGCTAGAATTAATTATTATAAACATTTTCCTTGACTTTTACCGGCTACGGTTTATTATAGACTTCGTTGTGAAATATTGTGAATATTGTGGGTTGTGAATATCAATTCTTATTTCAATATAACCATCATAAACAATTTGCGACCTAGTGATTTGATTGTGCGTGCACTACGACATTCCGTCAGAACTTATCCCTTGATCCATCGATCGATCGTTGTCTCTTCGGCTTGTGTCTCGTCATTTCAACGTCGATTTCGTCAACCCTTTCATTCATCGTTGGGACTGGTTATTTCGAGGATCTTTCCATCTATCATCTTCATTCGTCACCAAGTTCGAGTTCGTCTTCCATTTCTCAATCCCCAAAAGAGAACAGCAAGAGTAAGTACAATTACCATGTGGTCATCGTTAGAAATTAACCCTCGAGAGAACATACTCTCGACTCCCATCGAGGACGGGTCCGCAATGGATTTTCTGTCCCTCTAGGGCAATCCTTTGAGTTTGATAATTAAATTTTGTCGAAATTAAATTCAACCCTTTCACGTTTTATCGGAAGTTTTTTCATTAAAATTTTGACACC
Organism: Alloplasta piceator; assembly: GCA_946863875.1. Taxonomy (NCBI): domain Eukaryota; kingdom Metazoa; phylum Arthropoda; class Insecta; order Hymenoptera; family Ichneumonidae; genus Alloplasta; species Alloplasta piceator. The sequence continues at coordinate 23,765,100 of OX333079.1, forward strand.
CGTTATGTTTCTCTCGCGGTGCACCTTGCACACAATATACGGGGTGTCTATATTCATTCAAACTTTCTTCAATGTATGAATCCGATATTTTTCAATTAAAAATTGCTCTTTTGTTTCTGGTTATATTTTTCATCATTAACTTGATCTTAACTGGGTTTTTAGCATTTAAAGTCGAGTCGTTAGTAAAAATCTGGCGCGTGTAGAATCTTTTCCTAAATTTAAATACATTTTTACAAAATGACCAAACTCGAGGAAATAGCTGTTTGGATAGGCATGGTCACGATAATTGTTTTGGCAGTCGCGATTTTCGTTATGGGATACATTCTTATCACCGGTAAATTCCCGCGTTCAGAGACAAGCGATGGACAATCCCGCGTTTACTTTCTTCGTGATGATTCCACCGAAGTTTAAATTCATGTAATTATTTTCTCATTCAATCAATCAGACAATCAATCATTCAATTGATCAGACTTTGAATGAAACTTGCGAGAACAATCTCTTCCCCTTCGTTTCCAATCTCAACATAAAATTCCATAACTAAAAGTAATTTGTTTCGAATCTCCGTTTCCGGAAAGTTATTACATTCCGCAGCCTCGCAACCGAACGCTATCGAGACAATTACCCTTGTTTAGTTCAGATTTTTCCTTTATTTTCTTCCGTCACTTAAATTCAATTCCAGGAATCAATTCCGTTCTACATTACAAACCGTCGGCCCCTGGCGAATCAGTTGTTGGTACAGGCTACCATACCGGCCAGTAGCTGATATCAAAAGGCCCCGAAGGTTACACAAAAATCACACACGAACAAATCCGAAGGTTCTGACGGGTTAGATCGGCTGACCCAGGCAACCTTGCCAGTCAGCGACTAACCACGAAGGTGATTCCCTAGGATTACACACAAGCTCTGGGACCCGGAACACACAGTTGTTGGTACAGGCTACCATACCGGCCAGTGGCTGCTGATGTGAAACCTCTCAGAGCAACACAAATACTACTCAATCCGAAAACCTCCTCAAATATTCCTGATTTTATCTCCTAAAAGATGTTTATCTGTAGGAGGATAATTTTCGCTCGTGGATGGTTTTGGGTTGGCTGCGGAGGAATATTTTTCCGCTTTGAATAAATTCTACTTGAATAATCTTCCACTTCAAATAATTTTAAATGAATATTTTTTTTTTGTCCTTTTTAATAATTTCAAACGTTTGAAGAAAAGTAAATCTTTATCGGTGATCAGCTCTTGGTAATTTCCAGAGAAACGATTCTTGCCCGAAAAATGGATCTGTTATAAAAAGGAAAAATCCCTCCATTATGTACCCTATAATTGAGCTTCGAATTTCGGCTCTATTTATGATTTTTAGTTTGGTCTTTCTGGTCGCTTAACATGTTTATTCTATTTCAAAAGTCAAAAGGAATCCATTCCCGTTAAAATCGTTTCGCGTGTAAAATTCTCCCCGGCTGAGAGAAATCACCCTGTTCAATCCGGAGGAATTGCAGCAGCGGTTTAATCGAGATCCCTGTTCATGCGCGACCTTTATAATTTTCGACTATGCAATTTTTCAACATATTATTTTTTTTTTGTTTTGTTGTGTTGTCGCAATATTCCCACGGTTCAGTTACAATCCGTTATTTAAGACACCGAGCTCAATAAAATACACTCTCACGGCCGTCCTGAGCAAATTTCCGCGAGGTTAGGCTCGAAAAGGCCACCTGTCCAACATAACGCAGTTCTTCCGAATAACGAGTAAAGGAAGGGTTTTTCTCTTCTTGACCGAGATGGAAAACTCGCCGGTTGGGACGTAACAAATTGGGGGCTCGTCCGGGATTTACGAGAGTGTGTTTTCTCGATATATGTATAATGTTTTATTGCATCTGTTTGCGCATGAAAAATTCCTTATAATCTGTGCATGAACCATCATTTCATACCATACTCTCGTTATATTTTTCAAAATTTCATTGAATTTTATTCATATATCGTAATATCCCCATTTTTGCGTCACATATTTCCCTGAATTATTATTGTACGTCGCCCCTCATCAAATGTGGACCAAGGTAAGTCCAATTGTCCACTGGATATTCCTTGATAGCCCTCTCGGCCCAAATGAGTCGAGGAACGCGATCAAAATCCGCGGTAGACGATAAAATACTTAGCGATTATCCTAACGAACGAAAATCAAAGAAAAATAAAAATCAGGTTAGTTTATCGCGTCCTAATTCTCCCGAAGATAGCGAGGAAATTGAGGAATTTGAAGAAAAATCGAGCGTAATAAATAATACTCCTGAAATTACCGACGACGAGGACGGTGACGCGTATGAAAAACAGTTAAATCAATCCATTAAAGAAACGGGAGATAAATTAGCAAAATTAATTTCGGAATCGTTCGGAATTTCGGAAAAATCAGAAGAGACTCAAAATTTAAATGAATTCGTACACGCGGATCAAGAAATAAAAACATCCCTTGAACTCAAAGATAAAAACGTAGCTTCATCGTCAAAATCAGCAAGCAATTGGGCATTCAGACCGTTTTTAAATTTATTTCAGTCCACGGATAAGTATCGAACTCCTACAGAGCCTCGCGCAATTAAAGCTTCTGGCATCGATCTAATTGAACTAGAACCTGACGAAAGAACTGATAATTCATTCGACGCTCCGGAAATGGCGTTATTAACACCAGCGTCTTTGAGCCTTTTACGTGAAGCAATGAAAGCCGTTCCGGATTTTGATGGAAAGCGCGAATCTCTCGGGCGATATATGTCCGGAGTCGAGGTAGCCGCCTCATTAGCGGGGGATGACCTCGAACTGCAATTATTAAAACTCGTAAAGGTCAAATTACCTCCCGCCATTTGGAATAAAATCTCAAAAATAACTTTCGCGTCAGTTAAAGAATATCTTAATTATCTCTGCGAGACTTACGATCCGCCGCGAGACGTTTATCAGCTAATCGCGGAGCTCGGAAACACATGTCAAAAACCAAATGAAAGTGTAGATGACTATGTAGATAGAATCCGCTATTTCGCTGAAAAAATATTGCAAGCTTATGCATCAGACGCACCGGTAACCAACGAAGAAAAAGCGAAAATCGACGAAATGGTGAGGAAGGTAATGACGCGCGGTTTATTGCCCGAAATAGAAGCGAGAATGCGCGTCGAAGGTTCCCTTAGTGACGCGGTAATAAAAGCCAAAGCTATCGAGCGACAGTTAGAGGATGTAAAGCGTGTACGCGAAAAAAATGCAGTAAAATCTAAACCGTCCGAAAAATCCGAGAAAAAGGGCGTGATAAATTTCGTAGAGCCCGAAAAAAATGATCCGTCAGGTAAACAGGTGAAAGCAGGAGCCTCGGGCCCCGTGAGCTGCCAGCTCTGCGGAAAGCCCGGGCACACTGCGAACAAGTGCAAAAAGAATCAGGGTGCCGCTGCACCTCAGCCTGCGGTCGAGTGCCAGCTGTGTGGGTCAGCGGGTCATATAGCTAAGAACTGTATAACCGTGGGCCCTGTAAAAGCACGAGTAGCCACGTTTGTATGTCAAATCTGCGATAAAACTGGTCACACCGCGGACAGATGTTACTCTCGACCCGGCTTGACAAATAATCCAGGATTGACTGTTTGTCAAAAATGCGGTAAAAGAGGGCATCCCACGGAAAAATGTTTCCAGAATCCGTGTCGCAATTGCGGCCGAGCTGGGCATAATCCGGAGGTCTGTTATCAAACGCAACGCAACACCGAAAGGCAAGCGGCTGCAGGTAACCCGACACCTCTCGGAACTCGCACAGTCGGAGGTCAATGTTACAGGTGTCATGGATGGGGACATGTCGCGAAAGATTGTCCCACCCCAAGTTTCTGTCAAGCTCTTCAAGGGATACCAGGCCCGAATTATTTCACAGGTCCTAACGCCTCAGCATCAAGCTCTGGCGGGGCTGTGACTTATGCAAATGCCGTTCAATCACCCTCTTCGCAAGATCTATGCCGGTATTGCAAAGCTCCCGGTCATATGCTCGAGCAATGCGAAAAGAGAATTCAGAATAACATGCGCTCAGCCCACCAGGGAAACTCAAGGGGCCAGCCGGGAGCGGGTGCCCAGGCGGAGGCCTTTCCAGGGACTCACCCAACCCTAGTGATGCATGTTGCGCAAGAATTCACTCACGAATAATGGATGTTTTTCTCACGAGATTATCAGACGATGTAATTCCACCGACAATCTCTCTCAAAGGAGGAGATTTAGGAAGAATTATATTAATGTTAGATACAGGAGCGAGTAAAAATATTTTAAAAGAAAATTGCTTATATACAGGTACACCGATTTGCACTGATTTAGTTTTGGGTTTGAGAGGAATAACTGAAAACGTAGTCCGTACAATGGGATTCGTAGAAGTTATGACTCTCGGGGTGGATGCAGTTTTTCATATCGTGAACAGCGAATTTCCTATTAAACAATCGGGAATTTTATCATCTGAATATTTCCGCGATAATCTTGCAAAAATAGATTACGAAAACGATTGTTTGGAAGTTCGTGGTAAAAGAATACCATTCCATACGAGAGAAAGCATGGCATTCCCACCCCACACAACTCGAATGTTTTATGTTCGTATAAGAAACGCTGAAGTTCGCGAAGGATATTTGCCAACCCTCACGACTGATAAGGGCGTAACCATCCAACAAGGATTGGTCCGAAATATCAGAGGAAAGGCATATATCCAAGTGACAAATCACAGAGATCATAAAATCGAGATCGAAATACCGATTGTAACCCTATTGCCTGCTCCGCCCTCTTTGCCGAAAAGAGAGAGTGAGAAAACGCAGCAAATACTCGTGTCACAGAACGTTGACGTACAGGAAAAGACCAGCCCATCCATGGAGAGGGCTGTTGAAACGATTCCTTGTATTAGCCAAAAAAATGGGTCAATTGATACAAAGGTAAGTATCATCGAAGGGGGGAGGTTCCCCGAAAAACCCCGAAAATATCAAAAAGAGACAAAAATTGAAGATCTAAAGATAAATGTTCAAAATTCAGAAAATTCGAGCATTAAAATCCAGGGAGAAATTCAGGAAGATTCAAATCAATTCGAATCCAAAGAAAATCCTGTGAGTGAGAGTTTCGAGAATCTCGATAAAAATTTCGTTGAAAAGAAGAGTCCTGTTCATGTTCTTGAGAGTTTTGGTGATAAAAAAGAGAATAATCCAGTCGTAGAAAAAGTGAATTGTTTTGAGAAAGAAAATTTGGTTGAGAAATTAAAAGAAAATTTTGAACAGGAAAATGAAAACTTCAGTCAAGCGAAAATAAAAACGAGTTTTGAGAAGAATCATGGGAATTTTGATAATCGTGAAATTTGTGGGAATTCAATCGAACCATATCCAGAAAAAGAAAAAGTAGATCCTGATCATTCATTCAGTAATCCTGAAAATTCCCTCCCGTGCTCAGAAGTAAAGAATTTTGTGAGTAAAAATTTAGAAGAAGAAGCAAAAATCGCTGGAAAAATTCACACCTCTATTCCTGTAGAAAATTCATGTTCTATTCCGATGGGCGATATAATTCACCATCGAGAAGCGGATAAAGAGTCAGATTCAGAATCCGGTGGCGTAAGAGGGGATGCCCAGCCAAAAGAGGAAACGAATCGACCACTAATGCCGGAACTTGAAGAAAATTCGAAAGAAAGAGAGAATTTTGAAAACGCGATTTTGCCATTTAAAAAGTATCAAAATGATCAAAAGGAAAATGATGAAAATTTGCATAAAAAACGAAAGAAAATTTTTGAAGAAATGCAGAAAAATATCGATATAAATTTTCGTCTCTTTGTGATAACGGGTAGAGTACCAGACGAAGAACGTTTTGGGAAAACAATAGAATTGCTTCGTTTAGATCATCTGGAAAAAGATGAAGTTGGATTGATGCATGAATTAATCCGGAAAGGTGCTGATAGATTTCATCTCCCAGGTGAAATTTTGGGCGCTACGGATGTAGTAATGCATACAATTCCAACCACGGATAATCTTCCCGTTAATTCGAAGCAATATCGATTTCCGGTCAAACACAAAGAAGAAATAAGAAACCAGGTTGAGGAATTACTCGCGGCAGGATTAATTCGAGAATCAGGATCCCCGTATAATACACCTGTGTGGGTAGTGCCGAAAAAGCCAGACTCTCAGGGAAATCCACGGTGGAGAATGGTGCTCGATTTCCGACAGTTGAATGACAAAACGATAGGCGACGCCTATCCGTTGCCAAATATCATTGACATTCTAGATCAACTGGGCGGTGCCCGATATTTCTCAGTTTTCGATTTGGCCTCCGGATTTTATCAGATAAAAATGCATCCGGATGACTGCCATAAAACAGCATTTACCACCCCATATGGACATTACGAATATGTACGAATGCCTATGGGCCTCAAAAACGCACCACCTACCTTTCAAAGGGCTATGGATATGGTGTTGAGAGGACTCCAAGGGCAGGAATTATTCGTATATTTGGACGATATCGTGATATATGCAAAAACGTTGGAAGAACATATGGAGAAATGTTTGAGACTATTCGATCGACTACGACAAGCCAATTTATCCTTACAACCCGATAAATGCGAATTTTTAAAGAAAGAAGTGGTTTATTTGGGCCATATAATCGGTGATTCGGGATTAAAACCGGATCCTAGAAAATTAACAGCCGTGCGAGAATTCCCGAGACCAAGAAACGTTAAAAATATCCGACAGTTCTTAGGACTTACAGGATATTATCGGCGTTTTATTGAGGGATACGCGCGATTGGCTAAACCATTAACAAATCTTTTAAAAAATGAGGTTCCATTTTTATGGGATAATGATCAAGAAGAAAGTTTCCAAGAGTTAAAAGAACGACTTTGCACAGAGCCAGTATTAATTTTTCCAGATTTTTCAAAACCATTCGTTGTCACTACCGATGCCTCTGGCTACGCTATAGGCGGAATTTTATCACAAGGTCCAATAAACAAAGATAGACCAATAGCATACGCTTCACGTACACTCAATGGTGCAGAAAGTCGATACGATACATACGAAAAAGAGGCTTTAGCGATCGTATATAGTGTCTTACATTTCCGACCGTATCTTTACGGTAAACGTTTCACATTGGTCACTGATCACAAGCCATTAATATGGTTTAAAACTTGTAAAGACGGAAATGCACGCGTACTCCGTTGGAGGCTAAAATTAGCCGAATACGAATACGATGTTGTATATAAAGCAGGGAAGACAAACGTGAACGCAGATGCGCTATCGCGAAACCCTGTTCCGCAACAAGAAGAAATATCCGAAGAAGAAGTTTTCGTTGTCGAAACTCGCTCGAAAAGGGGTTTAACGGATAAGGAGATTAGAGAATTGCTCGAAGGAGAAGAGAGTGATGCCTCAGTCGAAGATGAAGAAGAAGTAAACATCGAAGAAATCGAACAAGATGAAGATCCGGAGGTTCAGTGGAAAGAGTCTTTAAATTCGGAAGAATTAGCTGAAATCGAGGAAAATTCTCTCGAGGAAAATAATTCACCCCCGAAAGAGACAAAAACCACGTTGGATTCTCCGGAAAAGAAGAAAATTACATCGCAAAAATCAAAGATAGGAAAACCCCCTCGAATCTCAGTCCAACCAGAACCTAGAATCACGAGAAGTCAGACAAAATTAAAATCCCCATCAATCCCATCAGTAAAGGAAAGTATTCAAAAGGAGGATATTCAACAGGTTTCGACGCCTGACGAATCATCTGACGACGAAGAAATTCCAAAGAAAAAGAAAAAGAAAATTCCAGCAATTAAAGAATCTGATGAGGGAAAAGAGACTTCCGGTTCAGAGGATAATAGCAGCGACGAAAATTCCGACGAAAAAGCAAACAGCAATGATGAAAATCCAAGGGAAAATCATTCTGAAGAAAATAGCGAAGATGAAGAGGAAAAGGATGAAGGACCGCGAATAATTGATGAGGAAATAATACCTCGGAATATTATTCAGTCTAGAGATCTTTTCTTCACGCGAAAAGACACACTGGCCTACTTCTTGAACATCCGAGGCGAACCCTTTGACCTAGGGTCGCGTAAGCTGAGCGACCGCGGGGAATTACCGTATTTTCCTGACCTGCAGCTGGGACATGCTTGCGCGGTGAAAAAGGAAAATAGGTACCACGTGGCTCTGCCGGTGAGCGATGATTCTGGGGAAGGAATGTCATTGACCCTCGGACATATTAAAGACGTAATAGCCAATCTTCGCGAAATGACAAATAAGTTGAACATCCAAAGTATAAGTATTGCAAAAACTGACACTGTGGGAAATATCCCCTGGGATAATATCATTACTGAATTGCGACTGGGCTTTCTAAGAAGCCCCGTGAAAATAATCATCTGTCACGGTATAATTCGGTATCCGAGCAAAGAAGAACGTGAGGAAATAATGAAAGAAATGCACAGTTCACCTGTGGGTGGACATAGAGGCGTTACGAAAACATTTAATAGAATCCGTCAACATTATTATTGGAAAAAAATGAAAGTAGATATTCAACATTTTATTCAACGATGTTTAGCTTGTCAATTAAAAAAATGTGTCAGAGTTAAAACTCGCCAACCCATGATAATTACCGATACACCGGGTTCGGCTTTTGATAAAGTTGCAATAGATATTGTCGGTCCTTTGCCAAAAACAAAAAGCGGCAATGAAAATATATTAACGATTCAAGACCAATTAACGAAATTTTGTTTGGCAATTCCTACACCGGATGCCACCGCTGCTACAGTGGCGAGGGCTTTAATTCAGAATTTCATCACGTTATTCGGAGCTCCAAAAGCAATCCTTACCGATCAAGGACGAAATTTCATGAGTAAATTACTTCAAAGAGTTGCAAAAACATTTCGGATAAGGAAAATACGCACAACTGCTTTTCATCCGCAATCGAATGGATCTCTAGAGAGATCGCATCATGCGCTGGGTGAATATTTAAAGCAGTATGTAGGAAAGGAATTCGAGTGGGATGAATGGGTCCATCTCGCAATTTTCAACTACAATACAAGCGTACACGAAGGAACGAAACATACGCCATATGCTCTAGTTTTCGGTAAAATAGCCCGAGTGCCATCAGGAGATCCTCTACGAGTAGAAGATAAATTGCCAGATTATGACGATTATCTCGTAAAACTCGTTACTCAATTGCACGAGGTTCGAAATATGGCTAGAGCAAATTTAATTAATGCCAAAGAAAAGTCCAAAATTTTATATGATAAAAAAATAAACCCTAAAACATTCAAAAAAGGAGACTACGTATTTTTGCAGCAAGGTCCTAAAGCTAAAAAGCTCGAAGATCAGTACACCGGGCCGCATGAAATCGTAGAGGTGATGGGTAAAAGAAATGTGAAAATAAAAATAGGTAAGAATACAAAGGTCGTGCATGAAAACCGACTCAAGCATTCTTATCTGACTCCAGCATGAGGATGTATCCTGAAGGAAAATTAATATAGGTAAAATAAATACGTATAAAAACATGAGAATCGGGTCAAGCATTCTTATCTGATCCCTGCATGAAAATGCCGCATGGAAGAAAGAAAGAAAAACTGCACCGGGTGAAGGAAATTCAATAAAAGAAAAAAAATAATAATAATAATAATAAGATAAATAAGGAATAAATAAATAAATAAATTATAAATAACGCATAGGGATCCTTACAGGAGATGGATCCTCGTTTGGAAAGACGTAATGAAACGATGGAGACGGTGTTGATATACCTCCGGCAACGGATGCAGGATACAGATGAAATCCCCGAAGAGGTTATGACCTTATTAGGCCAGACTATCACCATAGCGCGGAGAGACGGCGATTGGCTGCCCGTAGATTTCAAAAACGAGATAAAAGCCATAATATACATAGGACTCATGTGCATGGAATATGGGTTAGAATCAGCAATGGGTAGGCCGTCACCGGGCGTATGCGTGGTGGTCCAGCGCCTAACTTTTAACGGACAGCAACGGGAGTTTACGGCTAGGGCACCCACGAGCGGGGAGGCCGAATATGAGGCCGCCCTTAATATGGGAGAATGGGTGTATACCCAAAGGGTGCCTCTGTGCGTAGAATATAGACGGCGATATCCAGATGAGGATGAGGACGAGGAAGAACTCGCGGAGAGGAGGAGAAGCCGTCGTTGCCGCAGAATGGGTTAGGAGGACAGGTTAGAAACCCTCTCCTTAAAGAAAATTAGGGAATAAGAAAAAGAAGGAGGGACCTTGCCTAAATTTCGTTTTTACTTTTATTATCTTTGCAGACATCCGGTGCCCCAAAAGCCACTGAAAGCACCAATGCTGTTTTCCCGAGAAAAAAAAAAAAAAAACATATATATATATACACTTAAAATTAGAAATAGGATTATACATTAATATTTACATTATAAAAATAACCATAAATAACAATTAAATAAACTAAAAACAAAACGAAACAAAAAAAAAAGAAGAAAAAATTTCCTAAGCGTCATTAATTAGTAGTTAGAAAACCTATTTACATAAATATAAATTTCCCCATAAATATAAGAAATAGGAGAAGCTCGAATTTAGGATTATTTACTTTTACGTTTCAGAAACGAATAATTAAAATGGCTGCAAATAAAAAGACTCCGATAACATTGCTCGACGAGTACGCGATGAAACAAGGTCGGGGCGTGAGATACGTGTGTCTCCGAGAGGACGCGCGATCGAAACCCGCCGTTTTCGAATATAAGGTTACGAGTCTAGGAGTTAGTGCATGCGGCATAGGCACGTCAAAGCAAAAAGGTCGTCACGCGGCGGCAGCGCTTCTATTAGAAAAATTAAAAGCAAAAGAAGAGAAAGAAGAGCAGCATAAGGCAAGGATTGTCCAAAAGAAAGAAAGAAACGATGGGCAAAATGATAATCAAGCTGCATGCCAAAGTCGTGAACCGCGAGAACAGGTCCTGTCATTTCCCGCGCGAGAAATCCTGCGTGGATTTGCTGTATCTTTCCTTCGTCAATTATCCGATAAGGTGGAAGCCGCAGGAAATTGGATAAACGAAGGATGCATGATCGCATATCGCGAGGAATTGCAGAAAATTCTGTATCCGTGGGGACGATACCTCACTCGCACGAACCATTATGGCGTGGGAACAATTAAAGTCGTATGGACCGTAAGCGGAAATCCAGAAGTTACCCAGGGGAGAGAGGGATACGATCTCCTTAAATTGGACATTGAAGTATTCCTTGCAATAATAGAGGGCCTCCTGGCCATAGAAGACTGGGAGTTGTCGGTTTAACCGCCCCTCTACGTGCCCCTTCGGTAAGCAGGGCTGTTAGATAATAAGAATACCTACCCGATAACATTTATCCTCGCTTATTTCCATCCTAAGCTTTACGTGACGTCTTTTAACGCTTTTAAGAAATACTAATAGAAAAAAAAAGGAAAAAAATATAGACAAAAAGGAAATAGGGAAAAATTAAAAGTAAATTTCTGAAAAAAAAAGAATAAAAATAAAAATAAAAACAACAAAAAATGAAAAAAAAATTCTGAAAATTCAAATCTTTTTCTTAAATGATAATATTAGGAGTTGAAATAATTTTATGCAATCATTAAAAGTTAGAATTAAAATAAGTTTGGGAATCACTAAAGTAAATTCTTAGAAATCCATTTAGAGCTTAAAGCAAAAGTAAATTTCATTCTTTAAGAACTTAATTGTTAAAATTAAAAATAACATAAAGGGAAAAAGTGGGAGGGGGGTAATCACTAATCCTTTATTTTATGTTATCCAGATAAAAAAAAAAAAAAAAAAATGAGGATCCTGATAATAGGCCTGTTGGTCTGGGGGATATTAGTACCCTTGCCAGTAGATGCGATTGTGGGATATGAGTGTGGAACGTCAGCAGCCAATATAACCACCCTATCGCTATTAAATGTGGAAGAGTGTGATATACCTCAACCGGTATTGAACGTTTCGGCAGTGCACATTCAATTTTTGCAAATAGACGATTATTCAATGGTCAAAGTACGACAATGCAAAATAGAAATATCTCGCGATATTGTGAAGTGCGTGATGTTTTCGCACAATAGCGTTGTCCATAACGGGAAAGCTTCGTATTTACCTGAAGTAACTAGAGAAGCGTGCCTTCAGATGCACATACACGGTTCCTTAAGGATAGACAAAGCCATAATCTCGGGAGTTGTTTCTAACGAAAGCCGTAGCTATCCGGTATTATTAGCAGGAGATGTAGACTCAAACGGAAAATGTGCCGGTAGCGCGTACTCAGATTATTACGGGAGTTGGACGGAAGTAATCGTGCCCGCCGAGGTGAAAATCACAATGAGAGACTATTACGCGCGAGTAGGAGTGAAAAACAATAAAGTCTACTTAAATTCCGGAGTGCGATGCCAATTAAATAAAGGACAATGCGTTGACATAGAAGGAGGTCATACTTTTTGGGAATCGGTACCACAAGAAAATTGCGGGAAAGATAAATTCAGTGTATTATACGAAGGACTAGCTGAAAAGGTTTCCGATCAAAATTCCGCAGTAATGTACTCGTTAACTACATCAGATATTACCTTCGCGCTTACGATAAAAGGATCCTTGAACGTGTGTGATAAAACTTTGATGCGAACGGAGCATCCGCGATTGCTTATTAATGAAATTCTCGACGGGAAAAAGTTTATACAAGGAAGCAAAGTGGACGTTAATAATATGGACCTATTCGCGTACATAAACTCAAAATTCGTATACGTAGAACGGCATATTAAAACGCAACTTCAGCAATTGTACTATGACGTAATGGTGCAAAAATGTTCTCTCGAAAGAGAAATGTTAAAAAACCGACTCGCGATCGCAACCCAAGCTCCAGACGAATTCGCATATCACCTGATGCAAGGACCGGGTTATATGGCCGTCATCTCAGGGGAAGTGGTACACATCGTCAAGTGCATCCCAATGGAGGTCAAGGTTCGCCACATGGAAGACTGTTATACTCAGTTACCAGTCACAGGAGGGAACGACACATATTTTATGGCTCCAAGGACGCACGTGTTGATGAAAGCGGGAACCCAAGTGACCTGCAACAAACTCGTGCCGCCTATGTACTTTGTCGAGGGAGAATGGTACGGCATGGCGCCCGGACCTGTCCATGTGTATCCACCTGGTACCATGAAGCCAATGACGAAGCCGAGCTGGAAATATAAGGATACCAAATCTCTCGCTACAAGTGGAATATACACATCTTCAGACCTGGAGCAATTAAGGGAGCACGTGATGTTTCCCGCAGAACGTCCAGGGGTGCTGAATAAAGTCGCGAGAGGAATGATGGGAAAAATCAACGGAAAAGAGGGAGGATCGGTCGCGAATCTCTTGGATGATCCCCAATTTGAAAACGTTCTCGAAACCGCGTGGAAAAAGACGTGGGGGAAATTTCTCTCGTTTGGACATATTAGCGCAGGGTTAATCGGGATTTTCATGTTGGTTCGTTTGATAAAATTAGTAATCGACACGATGATTCACGGGTACGCGCTTCACACCGTATACGGGTGGTCCGTCTATTTAATCGGAGCTATATGGGATTCGGTAACCCATCTATTGTTACATCTTAAGAGAGGAATAGATCGAACAACCCCTCCCGATTCAAAAGAAAAAGAAGCTGAACAGATAGAAGAAAGGAGAAATGATAGGGAAATAGTAATAGATGTGGAGGAAAAATCCAATAAAATTCAGGAAAAGGGTAAAAATTCAGGCATAGAAGGGCAAAATACCAAGCTAGCTTTATACCCAACGTTGCCAAAATAATCCTCGAGTTTAAAACACCTTATCTCTCGCACTATCTTTCCCAGCATGAATAACTCCGAGTGAAATTACTAACGAAATAGGTTAAAATTATTCTAATAGGAAAAATCCTTGTTTATTTCTCAAAAACAAAAGACCAATCCGCCATGCTGCCCTATGGAGCTGATGTTCTCACGGTAAAGATTACCGTCAATCAAGAGTGGCCCCAATATGGACCTGCCGGAATGGAAGACGAGTACGAGTATTGGGAGGTGGAGGAAGATCTTTGGGCGCCACCGGAATGGAACTTGTTGTCCAAGGAAGTCGCGAAATGTTGGGCAAGGGCCGTGAAAGGAAAAAAGGGGGCATGGGTAGAAATAGGAGGACATAAATATAAGATAGAGGGAGAGATAATCCTGCCCGAAGGGCAGGACTTAGATTATGTAGTTTTAAGTGGAAGTAGAGGCTGGGCTCTTGAAGAGGATGAGGAGGAAGAGGAAGATAGAAACGGGGCCCCAGCTGCCTAAATTACAATATCATTTTTTTTTATTTTTTTTTCCTCCTTTCTTTATTTTACGTTTAACCAAATTATTTTTTTATTATGCAATTGAAGTTTTTTTATTAAATAAATATACTCACCCCCATTCTAATAAAAAGGGAATAATAATCTACGTGAGTCGTTTGAATTTATTTAGGATAGCGTGTTTAGATGTTAGGCCCTCAAAATTATCCTTATCCATTTTTAATCCTTATTCTTACTCCTATCATAATTTGTTTTAATCCAATTATTATTGTTTCAACCTTCATAAAATCATAAATGATAAATTTTTTTTTTTTTGTTAAAATCTTAATATTACGATCATTACCTTTTGCTTTTAATTTACATGTCACAATCGACAATTATTTACCAGAGATGAAATTTTTCTTTTTCTGCTTGATTTAATGCTTGCCTTATCTAATGCTCTGGTAAACGGTCGAAAGTTTTAGTAAATAGTTTATTGCACTTATTCATTAATGATAACTTGGTGTTGGTTTGGTTAATTTTAATTTTGCTTAACGTAAATTTAGTCAAGTAAAGAAATATTAGAATCATAAAGAAGAGAGAATGGAGAAGTCACGATGAGACAACAATAAGAAGACATCATCCCAGAATTCGATTCATCTTCAGTCAACCGATCGAATTACAAAGAAAAAAAAAAACTTCGAGAAGAGGACATCAGTCAAACATACTTCGTCATATCTTCAGCCAACAACACCATAGAGCAACAGGACAAGGAATATCACCCATCGAGACATCTTCCATGAACAAGATGCAAACGACCACTTTCATCATCACAGTACAAAAGCCGTTTGAAAAAGGCACGTACCAGATCCTGAAGGATCCTTTTTTTTTACATTTATATAAATTCTTTTATAACAACAATTAACTTGTATTTTCCGAGTTCGTTTTCTGTTCGCTTTATTTTATTGTTACAGATTAAGGATAATTCGACAATGAACTGACCCAGGAAATTCGCTATGATGTGCCTCTTCCGAGGTCGAGCGCCGTTCTTCGAAGCGACGCTCGTTTAAAGGGGGAGGTGTTACGTCTCGCGACTTTCGGGATTTCCTCGTCGTTCTTGAGTTTCCCATATCGGAAGATTTTCGAGAAAATTACGCATGGAAAAGGGACACGGTCGAGTCAAGGGTCCATTCTTTCGGTGTGGCCATATTTCCACCAATTTTCAACCACTCAAATTACGGAGCCATGAGGAAAACGTCAACGCCTGGTTAGTCACGTATCGATTCAGACCACCGAGGAGAGTCTTAAGCGTGTTATTATTACGCTTAAATAAAACAATCTCAATCATCGGTTCGAGAAAACATCCGCCGGAGTAACAAAACTCCACGATAAATATCGATAGGCCTTTGTGGAGCCGGGCGACACCGAGCGTTGAAATCTTAGAGAGCGCGTGGCACACACACTAGCCTAGCGTAGCGTTGAGACCCTCACGCACACCGAGTGCAGCTACACCGACGCCGTCGTAAATGAGGCACCGAAAAATTATATTAGTACGTACGGCCAGTGGTTCTTCCTTTTCATTTTATTGGCATAATCAGCCTGAGATCCCGAAAGATCGCAAAACCGGACAGTAAAAGTAAATTCAAAATTAGTATCGAGCATGAAAATTACATAGCTTGGGTCAGGTCATTCGAAATAGAAAATAAAATTATTTTAAGACGCAATAATGCGAAGGAAAAATTTCTCTTGAGAGTTTACAGTCAAGGTTTGAAAGTTTTTGGAAGAAGGATATTGCAATTATTTATTAGGGTAGAAAAGAGGAAAAAAAAAATAAAAAGGACATGTAGGAAAAATGACGAAGGAAAAGAACACCACTGTCTCTTGAAAAGGTCACACACGTGGCCCATAGAAAATTAGTCACGCTTTGCAGAGAAAGGAATTACCCAAAGATAGAGCACACTACAGTGCAACCCGATATGTATGTAAAAAAAAAAAATCCTTTCAACGCTCTATCTCAAGATATTAAACGAAGAAATGCTATCGACATATTGCAAACATCCGAAGCTAGTAAATCTGTCAACTTTAAAAAAATACAAGACCGTTCGAGAAAGAATTGAGAGGACGCTGGAAAAGAGTCTTTGTCCAAGGGTCCGAGAAAATTCCCTCGCGCCCCGCGGACGGCACGAGGCCCGCAACCCTCATGCGTCGTGTCGCTCTCTCTCGCACAATGAGTCGCCACGGGGGACACGCCAAATTTGGGCATAGATAATATTCATAAAAAGCATGGTTAAAAGTTGCAAGTTAAAATTATAAAGCAGTTATGAAACTCCAGAGGAATTTCGCCTTAAAAGTAGGCGTGCGATTTAAGTTAATTATAAGAAACGTGCGTATGAATGAATGACTAATTTCAGGTAAAAAGATCAGGTAAACTTCTGAGAAATAGAATTTGAATTACCCAAAAATAAGAGAAAAATATAAAACAAATTATTACCTTTTACAAAAGTCTGAAAACATTTTTAAACATTTTCAATAATCAGTTCTTTGAAAAATACAAATTCTATTTCGTCAAAATCATAATAACAAGAAATTCAAATTAACAAAAGTAATTATTTAATAGAATTATTATGAAATTGAATTATTTAATTATAAACAAAACCAAAAATAGTTTCAGAAAAATGCACAAACAAAAATTTATATTTCATAAATAAACAATTTACGCTCAGGAAAATTATTTCGGAAATGACAATAACATAATTACCAAAAACAATCAGGAATAAAAATTTGAAAATTAAAAACTTATCAATTAAAACATTTTTCAAATTAACAACCGTTCAAAAATTAAAACAATTAATTTATCAATTCAGTTTAAAATTCATTATTCGAAACCGTTTGAACAAATTAAAAATCTCAAATTAAAGCTCACAAAATATAAAATATAAAAAAATATTACAATTACAATTATTCAAAAATATATATATTCATCAATAGAAATTATTTAAAAGAATTTAACAAATGCGTTCAAACGAATTATCCATTCGAGACTCTTTCTCATTCCCTTATAAGGAAATGATGGGAGGAGCTTTATAAAGCATAGGAAATATAGTGCAGTAGAACAGAGAAGGAATGGAAAATATGAAAATTGTCACAGGAAAGAGAAAGAAGTAACCATAGTCAAAAATCGAACCAATCAGAGGAGCTTTAGATCGAGAGAGTATGAGAAGGCATGCAAGAGTGAAAGAGAACGAGAGGGATGGTCAAAGCCTCGGCGGTGGGGCCTAAGCGTAGCGAGAGCCCAAACGAGGGCGGGAGTAAGTGAGAAAGAGAATGAAAGAAAGAGACCCCTCGACTCTCTGTACACGCGAAATATACGTAAAAATTGGAATTTAAAATTGCAAATTGTTTTCAGATAATGCAGAATGTACAAGAATGGAAGTATGAGTGAAATTTAGGTTAAAGTTAAGTTTAATTATCATTTAATCAATGCAAAATCAAGATGACCGGTGAGGTGGAGGGGAGCTCTAAGACGTGCAATGTCTTAGGAACCAAGGGACAAATTGCCCCTTCCCCAAAACTAAGCTTGTCCAAAGAGTATAAAAGCGCGAGTCGCACCAAGTAATTAAGACATTGATTTCGAAAATTTTGCCCGGTTAACATCGTCCACGACAGTCAGCTTCGCGATTTTATTCTTTATTTTATTTCGTTCATTTTAATTAATTTTTCGCGACTTCGTGTAATTTTTCGAATTAATAATCTTTCAAATCTTAATCATTCTTTCAAAACATTTTTTTTTAAATAGACTTTAGTGTGTGCTAGAATTAATTATTATAAACATTTTCCTTGACTTTTACCGGCTACGGTTTATTATAGACTTCGTTGTGAAATATTGTGAATATTGTGGGTTGTGAATATCAATTCTTATTTCAATATAACCATCATAAACAATTTGCGACCTAGTGATTTGATTGTGCGTGCACTACGACATTCCGTCAGAACTTATCCCTTGATCCATCGATCGATCGTTGTCTCTTCGGCTTGTGTCTCGTCATTTCAACGTCGATTTCGTCAACCCTTTCATTCATCGTTGGGACTGGTTATTTCGAGGATCTTTCCATCTATCATCTTCATTCGTCACCAAGTTCGAGTTCGTCTTCCATTTCTCAATCCCCAAAAGAGAACAGCAAGAGTAAGTACAATTACCATGTGGTCATCGTTAGAAATTAACCCTCGAGAGAACATACTCTCGACTCCCATCGAGGACGGGTCCGCAATGGATTTTCTGTCCCTCTAGGGCAATCCTTTGAGTTTGATAATTAAATTTTGTCGAAATTAAATTCAACCCTTTCACGTTTTATCGGAAGTTTTTTCATTAAAATTTTGACACCCGTTATGTTTCTCTCGCGGTGCACCTTGCACACAATATACGGGGTGTCTATATTCATTCAAACTTTCTTCAATGTATGAATCCGATATTTTTCAATTAAAAATTGCTCTTTTGTTTCTGGTTATATTTTTCATCATTAACTTGATCTTAACTGGGTTTTTAGCATTTAAAGTCGAGTCGTTAGTAAAAATCTGGCGCGTGTAGAATCTTTTCCTAAATTTAAATACATTTTTACAAAATGACCAAACTCGAGGAAATAGCTGTTTGGATAGGCATGGTCACGATAATTGTTTTGGCAGTCGCGATTTTCGTTATGGGATACATTCTTATCACCGGTAAATTCCCGCGTTCAGAGACAAGCGATGGACAATCCCGCGTTTACTTTCTTCGTGATGATTCCACCGAAGTTTAAATTCATGTAATTATTTTCTCATTCAATCAATCAGACAATCAATCATTCAATTGATCAGACTTTGAATGAAACTTGCGAGAACAATCTCTTCCCCTTCGTTTCCAATCTCAACATAAAATTCCATAACTAAAAGTAATTTGTTTCGAATCTCCGTTTCCGGAAAGTTATTACATTCCGCAGCCTCGCAACCGAACGCTATCGAGACAATTACCCTTGTTTAGTTCAGATTTTTCCTTTATTTTCTTCCGTCACTTAAATTCAATTCCAGGAATCAATTCCGTTCTACATTACAAACCGTCGGCCCCTGGCGAATCAGTTGTTGGTACAGGCTACCATACCGGCCAGTAGCTGATATCAAAAGGCCCCGAAGGTTACACAAAAATCACACACGAACAAATCCGAAGGTTCTGACGGGTTAGATCGGCTGACCCAGGCAACCTTGCCAGTCAGCGACTAACCACGAAGGTGATTCCCTAGGATTACACACAAGCTCTGGGACCCGGAACACACAGTTGTTGGTACAGGCTACCATACCGGCCAGTGGCTGCTGATGTGAAACCTCTCAGAGCAACACAAATACTACTCAATCCGAAAACCTCCTCAAATATTCCTGATTTTATCTCCTAAAAGATGTTTATCTGTAGGAGGATAATTTTCGCTCGTGGATGGTTTTGGGTTGGCTGCGGAGGAATATTTTTCCGCTTTGAATAAATTCTACTTGAATAATCTTCCACTTCAAATAATTTTAAATGAATATTTTTTTTTTTGTCCTTTTTAATAATTTCAAACGTTTGAAGAAAAGTAAATCTTTATCGGTGATCAGCTCTTGGTAATTTCCAGAGAAACGATTCTTGCCCGAAAAATGGATCTGTTATAAAAAGGAAAAATCCCTCCATTATGTACCCTATAATTGAGCTTCGAATTTCGGCTCTATTTATGATTTTTAGTTTGGTCTTTCTGGTCGCTTAACATGTTTATTCTATTTCAAAAGTCAAAAGGAATCCATTCCCGTTAAAATCGTTTCGCGTGTAAAATTCTCCCCGGCTGAGAGAAATCACCCTGTTCAATCCGGAGGAATTGCAGCAGCGGTTTAATCGAGATCCCTGTTCATGCGCGACCTTTATAATTTTCGACTATGCAATTTTTCAACATATTATTTTTTTTTTGTTTTGTTGTGTTGTCGCAATATTCCCACGGTTCAGTTACAATCCGTTATTTAAGACACCGAGCTCAATAAAATACACTCTCACGGCCGTCCTGAGCAAATTTCCGCGAGGTTAGGCTCGAAAAGGCCACCTGTCCAACATAACGCAGTTCTTCCGAATAACGAGTAAAGGAAGGGTTTTTCTCTTCTTGACCGAGATGGAAAACTCGCCGGTTGGGACGTAACACGTGTACACATATGCAACGTTAGTGTGTTTGTGTGTTGTATCGGTGCGCTAGGCCTACGCTTGTCTATATATTTGTGAGTAGAGCAGTAGGAATGCTCTGGTTCCGGTGACACTTGTATGCGCACCCGTTTGATGATTTTACGACTTTTCTCCATGCTGCGATATTTGAACAGCTTGGGGTCTAATATGCACGTGTTTCCGTGAGATATTTTGGATATTCTAAGATAATCGTACTACGTGTGGGAAAGCGACTAGAATTGTTAGCTATTTTGATTTTATGAAATGCGTCATCATGAACTGGTTTTTCCCTAACTGACTGTGGTGGAGACGGTGGAGGGTCTGAATTTAAACAAAACAAAAAATTGAAAATACGTCATACGTGACAGTTATTTGTCGCTCAAGAAATATATTGTCATAAAAGGATTGTTCCAAGGATTCACCGACAAAGTAAGTCGAACAGAATAATTTCATAACTCTGCTTTGAACGCTTTCTTCGCATTATTTGCAATCCTTATTGGTCCTCCAATCACACCCACCCTGTGATTGTCTTATTGCTTGTCGATTATTAAATCAATTATAATTTTGTTAGTTTTATAAAAACTAACTGACGCCCAAGTAAAATAACCGCGACTAGAGCCCGGTCAGCCGACGGATCACGCCGCGGTAGGTGTCGACATTATTTGTATGTTTAAATAACGATCGGTCTCATTTGGCGCCCAACGTAGGGCCCGATTGGAAAATTTGTTGAAAATTTCTGTTAATTAAAGTCTTCGTAATTAAATTATTGAATTGTCAAATTATTCTCAGTAAAGTTTATCATGCCAAATTTAGGGGGAGATAATTCATAAAATTTTGCGTCGATATTTATCCAAAGTTAAATTTGAAACCAAATCGTTAAAAATTTTGACGAAAATTCTGTGAATAAAATTTTGAGATTATAATTGTGAGAGTGAGTGTAGCCTCGCTTAGCGAACAAAGCCTCTTTCCCTTGTGAACAAATGTAAATACAAGCGACGTAAACAACACAAGGCTCGTTGGCTGAACGTTACACTCGCTCGATCTTATATGAGGCTTTTATCCCCGCTCTCGAATATTATCACGCTACAAATAAAATTTCACTGTGAATATTTATTTCGTCCTCTCGCTGTACTAATATTTCCTGTTCTATGTAATACGCTTGCTGGTACATATAAACTTGCGTTGTATACTATAGGTAATATTCAAATTTCGAATATCATTGGCACTATTACGGTTCATTTGTATTTCAATATTTGAAATTCATCGTCACATTATTGAGAAAATTTTGAGAATTATACAAGGAGAAAACGAGATGGAAAATTATAGTAAATAGTACTAGAAATTCAATCACTTTTTGCTAGAATATTATAATAATTTGGGGACGATTCCGGATTATAGTAAAATTTACATGACGGTATAACGAAATAGTCTTAGTCAACGTGGTAGGAATTCCAACGTGTGTAGCATTATTACAATAGCTGCATTATGTTTTTTACTATCAGCATGGTAAAAAGGGTTTCGAATCGAAACAAATCGGTTTTTTTTAAATTTTATCCAGTTTTTTTAAATTTTCTACTGCTTGCAAAATTTGTTAATGTTAATATTTTTTATTTACATATGTGGGGGAGGATTTTCCACCCGTCTTGCAAGGGAGAACTTTCCCTTTTTTCCCCTCTCGACGTGCCTGCAAGCCACATGCAGGGAAAGGGGAGTCCACCCCGTTGAGAAAGCATCGTTTCTTTTCCCTCGAGGAAAATATCGAAGGGGGCATAACGTCTTGAACGCCCGCAAGAGCGGACATTATCTCGGACTTTTTTTGGCGAAGCATCGTTACGAGTTCACACAGATCAGAAGAGGGATACACCAACGTCCACAAGAACAATTAGTTAGTGCCATAATCTACATGTAGAAGTGTACTCCGGTACTGAAAGGGGTAAACAGTGTGTGCGTGTGCGTCGGCGAAAGCGACTCACCGTACGCTAGCCCTATCGTGGTCCACGATAAGAAGGACGGTGAGATACGGATGTGTGTCGACTATCGGGAGGTTAACCGCAAGACTGTCTCTGACCCGCACCCTATGCCTCACATCGACGACCAAATTGATCGACTAGGGGGAAAGCGATATTTTACCTAGCTCAATCTAAAATCGGGGTTCTATCAAAATCAAATACCCATGGACGATGCGTCCATAGGCATAACAGCGTTCGTCACCCCCGACGGTCACTACGAGTTCCTGCCATGCCTTTCGGGTTGAAAAGCGCGCCAACAGTGTTTCAAAAGGCAATAAACAGGGTGCTCGGAGAGCTGAGGTTTAAGACCGAGTTTACGTAGACGACATCTTAATACCGCCATCGACGATCGAAAAGGGTCTCCACGGCCTCAAATTATTTTCAAAGCTTTAAAAAGATACAATTTCACCCTTAATCTGGTGAAGTTCAAATTTCTACAGAGCGCGATTGAATACTTGGGACGAGAAATATCGGCCGAAGGGGTGCGACCAGGAAGGAAGAAAGTCGATGCCCTGTGGAAAACGGAGGATCCCCGGGACGTGAGGGGAGTACGATCTTTCTTGAGACTTGCTGGATATTTCAGGAAATTCGTAAAAGATCTTGCGAGGAAAGTCGCACCATTAACGGATTTACTGCGCAAGGACGCCCGCTGGGTTTGGCGACGGGATCATTTGGACGCCGCGCTCGCAATAAAAACAATTCTGATGGAGCGCCCGGTCTTGGCTATATACGACCTCACGCTGGAGATTGAGGTACACACGGACGCCAGTACAGTGGGCCTGGGAGCGATGCTCATCCAAAAAAAGTGTGGGGAGAAAAAAGTGGTCTCACACTACAGTTGTAAAACATCGCCGAAGGAACAAAAGTACCACTCGTACGACTTGGAGACGCTCGCCGTGGTGGCCGCACTAAAAGCATGCCGTGTATACCTGATCGGGATTAAATTCACCGTGGTTACGGACTGTAGCGCCGTGCGGGTGACCACTGTGAAAAAAGACATAGAGCCACGCGTTGCCAGATGGTGGGTGTATCTAAATGACTTCGATTTCGACATTGTGTACCGGCCGGGATCGCAGGGGGCTCACGTCGATTACCTGAGTCAACATCCGATAGATTGTATGTGCATCGACATCACGGACGGTGAGTGGATCAGAGCGGCCCAAATGCAAGACCCCGACATTGAGGTCATAAAAAAAATCCTCGAGGGAGGCCGCGGCGAATACAATACCAAGCAGTATTTGGAGCGGTTCGATCTGAAAGGGGGAGTAGTGTTTCGACGGACCGACACTGGGAACAAGTGGGTGGTACCGCGAGCCTCGCGATTCAATATCGTGAAGATGTGCTACGACGACCAGGGGCATTTTGCGCTCGAGAAGCCTCTAGCGAAGACCCGCGAACACTACTGGTTCAAAAGTATACGACGATTCGTCTCAAAGTACGTAGAGGCCTGCTTGCAATACCTTTATTACAAGGCTGCGTCTGGTCGCAAACCGGGACTCTTACACCCGAACGAGAAGACGATCATCTCGTTTCACACCCTACACATCGATCACGTGGGCCCATTCGTGAAGAGTCGACGCAAAAACACTCAAATTTTGACCATAGTAGACGGCTTCACGAAATTCTGCATCCTTGAACCCGTGAAGGACACCAGCACGAAAAGAGCTATAGGGGGCCCTCAGCCAAGTATTTACTCTTTTCGGAATTCCCGACAGGATCATAAGTGACCAGAGCACTTGTTTCACCTCGCACCGATTCGCTGCTTTTTGCCAGTAGTACGGCATCAAGCACATTTTAAATGCAGTGGCGACACCAAGGGCGAACGGACAGTGCGAGCCAGTCAACCACACCGTGCTGAACTCACTCGCGGCATCTAGCGTGGGGGCGGCCGAGGATGAGTGGGACAACTTCGTGAAAGAGGTGCAGAGTGGCATCAACTGTCCCACCAACCGGACAACTCGGAAAGCTCCAGCGCAGCTCTTGTACGGCTTCAAGCCGCGAAGCACCGGTGACGCGGCGCTGTTAGCAGCTATACATTTATTATAAAGGAAATGACAACCGAAGTTGCCATCCCTGTGTGACCTCGCCTTTAAAGGCATACACGGCAGCACAAAATCAATACGAGACACCCCACTAGGAGGTGCCTCACGCAAACCATCTCTACGCACCGGCTAGCCACCACCGGACGACATGCCGCATTCGACATCAGGAATTAGCCGCTTGGTTTCTCAGGAAAATTCACGTTACCAGGGAACGCCTCGCGGAGGCTCCTTTTGCAAGAGGCTACCACGAAGAAACGTGGTTACTCGAGCTCTGCCGCGCTGCTACCCTCGTTCTAATGGCAGCAACTTGGCCCACTTAAGGGCAATAGCTACCTCACTTTCAAAACGGTAGCTAGACTCCTTCCTAGTGGACCTATGACTAGGCCGGTCGTGGGCGTCAAATTCCACCGCAGGATTAAGCGCAAACGCCGGACGAACCTAGCGTATTCGTTCAAATCGCTTATCCAGGCCTCCCATCAAGTCGCTGCCCGCCTTAGCGACGAGCAGCTTTGGTTGACTAATTGAGCGGGGGCGTCACTCCCCGACAAGAATAACCGTGGGACAAGACCACAGAGCGCCCGATGTTTGTGTGAGAAACATTCGGAGCGCCCCAGTGTGGCCTCATCCGCCTGAGAGCCAAGTTTCCCAGGACCGGATCGTGAAAGGCACGCACGGGATGAACCAACAATGCTTCCGTGGAAACACTGCGGTCAACCCGTAACGTACACAGACCGTTCTCGTACTTGCCCCCTGTTAGCAGCTATACAGGACACGCTCGATGCTGGCAATCTAAAGCGGGTACGTGATCGGGTGAAGGAGGCTACGGACGCGGAGCAGCAACAGCAGAAGGCGCGCTTTGACGCGAGGCGCTTCAAGCCACCGAAGTACGCCGTGGGCGACGTCGTGATGGTGGCGTCACAACCTGCCGTGACGGGATAGAGCAGGCAGCTCACGGCCAAGGCAAAGGGACCGTTCAGGGTCACCGCCGCACTCCCGAACGATCGGTACGAGGTGGAGGACCTGCGGGAGCTGAGGAAGGGGTGGGGCCAGAGAAGCGTGGTCGTCGTGGACAGTATGAAGAGATGGGTCACCTTCAACGCTCTTGGTTAGCAGGTGAGGGTTTCTTTCTTCTCCTTAGGCGCCAGATGCTGGCGCAATTGCTTGTCGAATGCCTTGCGATCGTCAGCCATGGGTGTTGACGGATCTGTGTGAGATTATCAGCTCTGGATGTCAACAGAGCTGATTGGTAAGGGTTTTCTCTTTTCGGGATCACCAGCTGTGAATGCTGTTGGATCTGATTTAATTGGGATTCTTTCCCCTGTTGAGATCGCGGGCTTACGCTGACGGATCTCTGTTCTTGCATTGCACAAGAGGGCTGAGTCGCGGTCTCCAGCCGGACTGCTAGTCACAGTCGGTCGGGGAGTACCTGGGCGCGAGGCCGGGACTATAGCGGTCAGGTCAGATGCTCTGAGGCCGGCTCCTAGTCAAAGTCGAGGTGCCGTGGACGAGCTCTGGCGCGAGGCTGGGGCATTTACGTCTAGGCAGGCACTCGTGGGGGGGGGGGAAGCGTTGGCTCCCTGATCTCAGGGGGTAAAGCCCTGATACGACGAAGGCGCTCACGCTGTAACCAGGCACTCGTGGGTGAGGCATGAGGCATTGAAGTCTCACGAGGTAAAGTCCTGCGGAGGATGAGGCCCACTTACCCCCTTAAACCCTTCCCCGGCGCCAAACTCGGTCGCTACTGTGATGCGACTCATATTCTCAGACAGAACTGATCACTCTGTCAAGGAGGCGTGGGAGTCGATTCTCAGAGGCGACCGTTCTTGTATTATCAGATCTTAGAAGACGTAACTAATGGTTGGTTTGTATTATGAAGTGGGAGAAACCCTTTTTCTCTCCACCTTTTTTCAAATCCCTCGCGGAACGCGGAGTGGGGAGACCGGAGGTGTAACGTGTCGAGGACGCCTCAGGTGGTCAGGAAAGGTCGAATGTGAGGGAGGATTTTCCACCCGTCTTGCAAAGGAGGACTTTCCCTTTTTTCCCCTCTCGACGTGCCTGCACGCCACATGGGGAACACTTGGGCCAGTTGAATGGGCCCCATAAAACATGGTCCGATCGCGCCGGAGAATTTCGCACTCGAAGGCGTCAGGGTTGCAGGGAAAGGGGAGTCCACCCCGTTGAGAAAGCGTCGTTTCTTTTCCTTCGAGGAAAATATCGAAGGGGGCATTAACGTCTTGAACGCCCGCAAGAGCGGACATTATCTCGAGGTCCCTTTTCCCAGCATCGTTACGAGTTTAGACTCTCTTACAACAAATAATATTATACAGAAGTTCCAGCGGTGACTTGAATAAAGTTTAAGAATTGTCAAAATCAATACGTGTTAAAATATTTCTCACACATACCTTTGGGACTAGTTACATTAAAAAAATTTAAAAAATAACCCCATTTTATGATTTCAATTTCATCTGTCTCCAGAGGGAATCGAACCCATGACCTGCCTATCCATCCTACCTAACTTCCTAACACGCTACCTATTACGCTACCGACCGCTTATGAATTTCTTTCACTCATATGATATATCAGTGGTGAAATGCCAGGGAAAACGAATCAAATTCAAATATTGGGTCATTCCAGATCAAATCACGTGGTCATCGGGCTGACCCCCTCCGATTTAGTTGCCGAATTTTGTTGGGGCATATTTTGGTTTAAAAAGAAGAGGTTATTCAACAGAATACAGAAAATATGTTATCAAAATATGGGACAATTTTTTTTTTACCAAGATACGATTTATTTTTCTCTTTTTTCCCTATAGGGAACCATTATTAAAATATTTATTTTTTAATATTTCTAAGCAAATTCTTTTTTCTTTAATTAAAAAAATATATAAATTATACAAACTATGATGAAAATACTTATGTTTAGTCATCAAATTTATGGAAAAAATTTCAAAATTTTAAACCTGGTCCAAGTTAATTTTTACTTAAAACTTATGGAACAGAAAACTATTTTATGGGGTAAAACTAGTAATAAAAATCTGAAGAAAATGAACTCTTTTTTTTGACCAAAATAAGCCTAAAAAAATTAGTCAACTGAAACAGAGGGGGTCACTCAAGTGGTCATCGGCCTGACCCCCTCGGATTCAGTTGACGAATTGTTAGTTGAAAATTTTTTACCAAGAGATGATTTATTTTTATTTTTTTTTCTTACAGGGCACCATCATTCAAATATTTAATTTACAAATCTAATTCAATTAAATAAATTTAAAATAAATTTAAATGAATTTAATTAAGAATCACGTCTTACTCTTCCAAATGCTGCAAAAAGTAGAAAAATAAAAAATAAAAAAACTCCCCCTGATTACCTGGGGAAACATATCACCTTTGAAATGCATATCAATTTTTTTGTTTCAGATGATCCGGTAACGAGTTATCATGTTCACCGTAAAACAACTTTTTTTCAAGGCGCCTCCGGAGATTCACTGTCACGGGCATATTGATCAATATTTTTTATTGAAAATTTTTCCTAATGTACTTCAGAAGTTATACTATAATATATAAGTATAAAATGAATAAAACAATATTACTCATATCGGCGCAAAAAAAATTATGAAAATGTGCCTTTTTCCGCTTTTAAAACTGTTACGTCCCGCGACTTTCGGGATTTCTCTTCGTTCTTGAGTTTTCCCATATCGGGTAATTCTCGAGAAAAATACGTGAGGAAAAGGAACACGATTGAGACAAGGGTCTATTCTTACGGTGTGGCCATATTCCCACTAATTTTCTGCCTCTCAAATTACAGGCCATGAGGACATCGTCGACGCCTAGTTAGTCACGCATCGACTCGGACCATTCAAGGAGAGTTTCAAGCGTTATGGTTATGAAGGCTAAATAAAACAATCTCCATCATCGGTGCGACAAAACATCCGTCGGAGATATGGGACTCCGCGAAGAATATTGATAGAGCCTTTGTGGGGCCAAGCGACACTCGAACGTTGGAATCTTGGGGAGCGCGTGGTACTCACACCAGCCTAGCGCAATGCTGAGATCCTCACGCACACTGGAGTGCAGCCACACCGTTGCACAGTAGGAGAAAAGCCCAAAAACCTGGCCAAAACCTCAAATGATCTTTGACGGGAATGAAAATTGGCTTACAGGGGTTTTCAAGGTCACTGATTACGAATCTGAAAGCCAAATTATCGTCAACAAAATGGCCGATCCAATATGGCTGACATGAATGTTAAAAAGTTTCCAGATGTCGACAAAAATTGGTATTTACGGGTTTTCAAGGTCGCTGATTACGAATCCGCAAGCCAAATTATCGTAAAAAAAATGGCCGATCCAATATGGCCGACATGAACGTTAAAAAGTTACCAGATGTTGACAAAAATTGGTATATACGGGTTTTCAAGGTCGCTGATTACCAATCCGATATCTATTGTTTATAACTTGCAACAAAGAGCTTACAGCAAATTGTTATAAACAAAATGGCCGAGTATCCTGCTATATAGATAAATTAATATATAAAAAAAAAATCATCATAATAAAATAAACGTGAACAGTGTATTCTACGCAATTATTATTTTTATTTCCAAAATACATACGGAACGTTTCAAAAATAGAAAATTTTATTCTTAATCAAAATCGTAATCGGAGTCGGAGTCGGAGTCAGAATCATTATCCGAGTTTGTATCTATTACAACTCCCGGCACGGCTTCTTTCCTTGTCAGCACCAATTCTTTGTAACCGGATCCTGTAATAAAGACATAAAATTGTAGAAAATTGGTGTTAAAGGAAAAGATAAAATTTTCAATTATTACAATAACTTGAACAATGTACATTATTTTACCAAATAAATAACCGCAATAATTGAAATAATTTAAAAAAAATTAGACAGAAAATATTGACATGGATTTGGTTAAAAGAAAGCTTTGCTTACTATATAATATATATATATTCAAATATTTTATTTGAATGTTATAACATTTCATTCATATTTAAGAAATTTTTATGTGGTTGATTTTAATATGTATATATATGCATACGTATATATCATAATTAAATCACAGAAAATTTATATATATATATATATATACTAGGGTCCGTGCGGCTCGAGCGCTAAGCGCCCTCGCGTCGTAAAGGTTCAATTCTAACCCAAACCTTGACTCCCGCCCACCGCCTTCCCCCACCCCCACGCCCCCCCGCCCCATCCCCGCCGCCCCAACCCTCTGCTCCATTCTCGATTCCATGGCCAACTTCACCCCGCTCTATTCTCGATTCCATAGCCAACTTCACCCCGCTCGATTCTCGATTCCATGGCCAACTTCACCCCGCTCGATTCTCGAATCCATGGCCAACTTCGCCCTCGCATCGTAAAGGTTTGGGTTTGGGTTCCGAGGTTTGGGTTCTCGATTCTTGTACACGGCGGCAGCGGCGGCGGCGGCGGCGGCGGCGGCGGCGGCGGCGGCGGCGAAATATTTATATAATATAGAGATATATATATATACATACATATATATTAAAATAATTTATTTCAAGCGTATAACAGCCGTCTTGTCCGTTATGATGCTACTTCACCCATTCTCAGGTAGAGGCGCAGAGGCTGCTCAATAGTGCCGCGTGCACGCTCGGCTACCGCACGATGCGAAAAAATTCATAACGGACAAGACGCACGTTTTCCGCAGGTAACTCTTGTAAATTTCGA
The DNA here is from genome assembly GCA_946863875.1 of Alloplasta piceator. Lineage (NCBI taxonomy): Eukaryota > Metazoa > Arthropoda > Insecta > Hymenoptera > Ichneumonidae > Alloplasta > Alloplasta piceator. The sequence continues at coordinate 23,795,286 of OX333079.1, forward strand.
AAGCTTATACATTAAACTAAAGGCCGAGACTAGGAGCTTTGCAAAATGTGACAAAATATATAACTTTTCGGACCGTTGAAAATATAAGTTTTCAAAATTATTCAATTTTATTTATGCCGAAGGCTATACTACATTTCAATCATTTATACATAAAGTTTAGATTCAACCGATGTAAAAATATGTTCTACATACCTCCAGAAGTCGTATCCATGTTGCAGAATTGAAATTAAACCCGTCACTTTAAAGTTATGGGTTTTTGAAGTTAGCGTTATTTTCGTCTGTTCAGCGCGTGACACGTACACTCTTCACGAACACTAACTGCCAACTGACGCTGCGGCGCAGGTATACACTTAAAGGGCTTTCCCTTCCACAATAGAATGCAGTTACTAGTCCTCTACCTGAATGACTACTCAACTGACCCTATTTCGAAAATTTATTTTTTGGGGTTTTGGCCAGGTTTTTGGGCTTTTCTCCTACTGTGCGTCGCCATCATATACGAGACGGCGAGGAACTATATTAGTACGTACGATCAGTGGTTCTTCTTTTCCATTTTCATTGGCTTAATAATTACGAGATCCCGAAAGTTCGCAAAAATAGGACGATAACATAAATTCAATATTAGAATCGAGCATGGGAAATATCGGCTGGGTCAGGTCATGCGAAATATAAAGTAAAATTATTTTAACACATCATAACGTAAGGGAAAAGTTTTTCTTGAGAAAATAGATTTTCGACGACTAAGGATTTTAACGAAAGACAGACGTTGCACTAGTTTATTAGGGTAGAAAAAGGGAAAATATAAAAAAATGACATATAGGAAAAAGACGAAAGAAAAGAACACCACTGTCTCTCGAAAAGGTCATACACGTGGCCCATAGCAAAATTAGTCATCCTGCGTACAGAGAAAAAAATTATTCAACACTTCAGTGCAACCCGATATTTTATGCATAAAAAATCTTTTCAACGCTGTGTCGGGAGATTTTTAGTCGAAGAAACGCTATAGGCATATTGCAAACATCCGGAGGTAATAAATTTATCAAGCAAACAAAAATAAGACCATGCGAGAGAAAATTGAGATGACGCTGGGAAAGAGAGTCCTTGTCCAAGGGTCCGAGAAAATTTCCTCGCGCCCCGCGGACGGCACGAGGCCCGCTACCCCCTTGAGTTGTTTTGTTCTCTCTCGCACAATGAGTCGCCACAGGAACGCATACCATATATGGGCACAAAAAAGATATTCACCAAGCATTGCTCAAGATTCAAGGTTATTAAGCTCAAGAGAAATTTTAACTTAAAGCGGGCGTGCGAATTATGCTAATTTATAAGTAGCGTGTGTATGAATGAATGATTTATTTTAGGGTCAACAATAAGAAAATCTCAAAGAAAGAAAATTTGAATTAGCAAAAATCATATTCAAGAAAAAAAACAAAAATAGAATTATTCCATTTGTTATGAAACCAAAACAGTTTCTAATACTTCAAACCAAGATACACTTCTTTCAAAAACCCAAAAATTCAAATTCAAAATTCAGAATTCAAATTTCAAAATCCAAATTTTCTTTCAAATATCAAATAAATTCGGTCTCAGGAAAACCATTTTGAAAACTGAAATAAATTAATTATCAAGTACATTCCGAAAAGGATGTTTAAATTGGAAAGCTTGGTAATTGAATTATTCTCAAGTGAGCAATCATACAATATTGAAATAATTAATTTACCGAATAATTTCGGAGATTTTCATTCATATTGTTTGAACAAATTAACATCGCAAATTATAAAAAGTTAAAATATTTACAAGATCAATTTTATTAAGACATTTTAATCAACAGAAATTATTTAAAATCAATTTAGCCAATGCGCAAATTCCGATTATAAAATCATTAAAGCTGTCAAATTCTTAAAAATTGATCAGAATAAATTATTTAAGAAATCTAGTAAAATCATCGATATAGCAAAACCAGAAATTCAATTAAATAATTTGCAATTAATGAATTATCAATTCAAAGACTCTTTCTTGCGAGTAGGCGATGGGAGAAGTTTGAAAGAGCAGGGGAAATACAGTGCAGTAGAGCAGAGAAGGAGTGGGAAGTATGAAAATTGTCATGGGAAAGAAAGAGAGCCAGCCATAGTCAAAAATCAAACCAATCGGAAGTACTGTAGAGCGAGAAAGTATGAGAGAGCATGCAAGAGCGAAAGAGAACGAGAGGGATGGTCGAAGCCTCCGTGGTGGGGCCTGAGCGCAGCGAGAGCCCAAGCGAGGGCGGGAGTAAGAGAGAAGGAAGATGATAGAAAGAGACCTCTCGACTCTGCACATAGAAAATTTGCGTAAAACTGCAAAATCTAAATCGCGAATTGTTTCAAAAGATACAGATTGTAAAAGTATGGAAGTATGAGTGAAATTAAAGATAAATTCAAGTTTAATTATCGATTAATTATTAGAAAATTAGAATGATCAGCGAGGTGGAGGGGAGCTCTAAGACGTGCATCGCCTTAGGAGCCAAGGGACAATTTGCCCCTTCCCAAAACTAAGCTGGACGATGAGTATAAAAGCGCGAGTCGCAACGCCTAATGAGCTCATTCCTCATCAAAAAGTTCACGGACTAATATCGTCCATGACACTCGTCGTCAAGCTCATTCCTCATCAAAAAGTTCACGGATTAATATCGTCCACGACACTCGTCGTCAAGTTCATTGATTTTCGAAGAGTTCACTGCGTAACATCGTCCACGACACTCGTCTTCAAAATTTATTAAATTCAATCTTTGAAAGATTTTGATAAACTCTTAACAGTGCGAATTTTTCCGAAAATTAACATTAAACTTTTACTCGTATTTTTAATTCTCAAATTCTTTCAATATTATAGTTACTTCGTTTTAATCATTAATCGCTTTAAATAGACATTGTGCGTGATTTGTCAACATCATTGACACTATTATTCCGTCTACGTTATTCTACGTATTACTTATGAGCGAAAAAACGATTAGTGTGAATTCTATGTAATTCTTGGTGATAACAAAGCAAAACTGTGCAACGAAATACATACACACGCGCATTCAAATCTACTTAGAAAACTTTATTGTGCTGTGTCTTGACATTTTCACTACCGTCTACATCCTGCGTTTCACCGATTTCGCCTATTCATCCGTCGTCTGGTTGATTCTGGTCACCCTGGTCATCTGTACCTATCGTTCGTGGTCATTTATCCAGCAGTCTCTTATTTTCACCATCATCTCCGATTCAATTTTATTCAAATACTCATCAAAAAGGTAAGTAAACAAAAATGTATTTGAGAATGCAAAATTCGAATTGCGAGAAAACATTTTCTCGACATTCCACGAGAAGGAATCCACAATTGACTTTTCATTCGTCTTATTAATTTGGGAGATAACGTCAAAAATAAATTCCATTCGTTTCAACTTGTTTGAATTTTGTGGTGCGCGATTTAAAGTGGTCGTTTGTATTCTTCTCGACACCCGTTATGTTCCATTCACGCTGCACCCTTCGCGTCGTATACAGGGTGTTCTTTATTTAAGTGTAATGTCGTATTAAAGTAAAATTCAGAATTAAAAATGTACGAATCTTGATTAAAAATCATTTTTCACAATTAAATTCTTACATTCACAAACTCTAGGCCCCCGGCGAATCAGTTGTTGGTACAGGCTCCCATACCGGCCAATAGCTGTTATCAAAAGGCCACTAGAGTTATACAAAACACATTCACAAACAAATCTGAAAGGTTCTGGCGGGTTAGATCAACTGACCCAGGGTACCGTTCCGGTCAGTGATTAACATCAAAGGTTCCCTAAGATTACACACAAGCCTTGAGACCCGGAACACACAGTCGTCGGTACAGGCTGCCATACCGGCCGGTGACTGCTGATGTGAAACCTCTCAGAGCAACATTTATACTTCTCAGAGCAACCTTTACGTTTCTGCCATCAGCAATGTTCGCTAATAATTTATCATAAATCTGATATTACTCTTCAAATTTTCTAATTTATTTCTGCTTTTATTTCTCATTATAATTTAAGCTGCGAAACGTTCTGCCAACATTTATAAATCGGTCATGCGCGAAATCATTCATGGTTGAGGTAATAACTTTTAACTGGTAAATTTCAAAATATCAAAATATCATGTGGCTTTTCCCAGAAATCGTTCTACTTTTCAATCATCATTAGAAATTATATTATCTCACCGAGCCGATCATTTAAAATACACTCTCACGGCCGTCCTGAGCAAATTTCCGCGAGGTTAGGCTCGAAAAGGCCACCTGTCCAACATAACGCAGTTCTTCCGAAAAACGTGTAAAGGAAGGGCTTGCCCCTTCTTGACCGAGATGGAAAACTCGCCGGTTGGGACGTAACAAAACCTCACCTTGCCCTTAAGCATAATGAAAATAATGTAAATTCATCGCACCGGATCCCCGCGTCTGAAGGGGAGGTTGAGACAAATGTTGCGCCGCAGTGTTGCGAAGCACGAAATGAATCGTCGACTGATGACGAGTTTAATAGAAATATTGTTACCCAACCGCCAAATCTGGATGCATGTATCTCCCGAGAAAGATTCTTGAATCCCTCGGGGGCATTCGCGCGATATCTTTGAGAGGGCATATCGGGAAATAGAGTAGACGCTGGTTCGTCGAAAGAATTACCCTTGAATTATGAAATTAATACGGAACTGCCGAGAACGTCTGGACTCGGGCAGGGAAGTCAATTGTCAAGAAATTGTAATATTGCAAGAGATGATAGAGGCTCGGCAGAAATGCAATTTCGACGAGCTCATTTCGACGAAAATATTGCGTCAAATAATTTAGATACTCAAATTTTATAGAACAATTGGTCAGAATTGTCAACCGACACGAGACAAAGCTTTCGATAAACAAATAATTTAGGTTCAGCTTCCGAGCGGTTCAACCGCCAAATCGAAGGGTTGTCAAACAACTTGGTAAAAATTTCGATCCGTCAATTAACCCCGGACGGTCCATTAATTACCGAGGAAAATTTCGTTACGAAAAAAGAACACCGACATATGACTCAAAGTAAATCGTCTCGAAATATCAGTTCGGTTCCCAATCATCATCGCTCGAGACGTGAGGGAAACGCGCGGAGAGGGGCTCTCGTTTGGAAAAGCGACGAATCAAGCGATAGCGACGATGACGTACGATGACCATACGAATATTGCGCTCTGTACGCTGGTAGAAGGGATATCCAGACAGCACGATATAACGGGTGGGTAACTAATTCGCCCATGTCCTACGAACGAGAACATGACGCGGCAATGAAAATTGGCCGCATATAATTAGTAATTGGAAACTCACTTTTCCAAAAACTGAAAAAGACCCCGATCAATTTTTGCTAATTTTGGAAGACCAACTTAGTGTCAGCGGGATAGATAAAAATCAATTTGTCCCTTGCTTGTCAACTATTTTCGAAGGCCCCTATAGAGCCTGGTATTTGTCAAATAAACGAAATTGGCAAAGTCGAAGGATTTTACTCAAGCTTTTCGTTATCAATGGGGCGTAAAGGAAGACGATGGTGATCTTTTCCTAGAAGTTCGCGATCTGAAATTAGAAAAAAATGAGTCTTTGGCAGAGATCGCCTGCCGAGCGCGTCTCGTCTTTGAACGAATGCGATATCCTCCGCCATTCCGCGAACAATTAAAATAAATATTAGTCAAATTTAATCCGCGTCTTGCATTTGAGATTTTGAATTTACGTCTCAACAATTATGACGGATTCTTACATTATGTTAAGAAAGAAGTTATCTATACCAAAAATCGATCAAAGCGCATAAAGAACCGCAAGAAAGACATAATCGAACGGAATTAAATTACTTGCAAGACAATAGCGGAGATGAGGACAGTGATGATTCGCGAACCTACTTAAATGCGTTCCAACACAAAACACCGCGCACGGACAATAGGCAGTCAAAATCGTAAAATAATTCAAAAACGTTGGTTAGACAGCAACTCGAAAATAACCTCGCACGTTACGGAAAGGGGAATAATTCCGCGACTACAAACTCAACCGAGCAATCGAAGAAAAATAACACAAAATTTGTCCCGGATTTTAGCAAGATGATTTGCTACAATTGTGGCACAGTAGGGCATAGCTCGGGCACGTGCAATGCTGAAGGACAAAACGTATGCCACATTTGTCAAACTATAGGGCACGTTAACAAGAATTGTCCAAAACTTCCGGGAAACGACCAGGCCCCGCAATAATCGTAACTCAGGTTACTTGCAGGAAGGGCATAAACGAGGTAGTAAAGCTCAGGAAGTAGAATTGTAATCGAGCAGACAAAAGTGCTAAACAGGGTAGAAAATCTTACGAGTCGAATTGCACCGGGTCAATCGCGCGACGCGATTACGAAAGAAACTAATTCTCCGATAGAATTCCGACTCAGAACTATCAGACGACGAACTCGACATAACAGAGCCCATAACAACAGTCGAAACCCGCGATGAAATAATTCAATTGTCAACTCTGTTTACGGACGGTAAACTTGATCTGGTCACAGATAATAATCAAGACTACGCGATCAACACAGAGGAATTACAAACATGGAAGTGGTTCCGGTTTCTTTCTCATCTTGTCCATCGCCCCTCAAGGAGACGTATTTTCCGTGCAAACAATGATAAATCAGTAGTCAAGACTATGAGAACCACGTGCTTTTTAGTCGACGTGGGTGATGTCTATGATCCCCCGTAGTAAAAAACTCCATTGAATCGCCAATGGCAACCAATGGTCCTCATACGACTCCATTGAACAATGAATGGGGACCCATTGAGATTTCCGCATTTGTCAATGGCGTACAGGGCTGACCGTGATCAGTGAATGGGTATCCATTGAACATCAAATGCGGATGAATCGAATGATCATCATTACTCAATGATGCTCATTGGAAAGCCAATGCGGATGAATCGAATGATCATCATTACTCAATGATGCTCATTGGAAAGCCAATGCGGATGAATCGAATGATCATCATTACTCAATAATGCTCATTGGAAAGCCAATGCGGATGTATCGAGCGATCAGCATTGCCCAATGGTGTCGATGGGAAGGTAAATGCTGATGAACGAAATGATCCGCTTTACCCAATGATGTCCATTAGAAAGTCAATGCGGATGAACTGAAAGATCAGCATTTCCCACAGATGTTCATTGGAACCTAAATGCGGCTAACGATGAAATGATCAGCATTTACCAAGGATACCCATTGAATAATAAGTAACTACGATTTATACAATGATCAACATTTATCAATAATGTCACTTCATTGATGACTGATCAAATGATGAGCAGCATTCGCTAACGATGTTGCAGTCCATATTCGAGGTTCAATGCTGAACAATTTAACCCATCGATCGATGAGAATTTTTCCGAAAGCGATATTTCTCAAACGGCGGTGAATTAATAAAATTAAGTAAGAGTAGATGTCGCTGATCTCATATATGAACCAAATATTTTCTTCAATTGTACTAAATGCTGATGATTATATCGATGGTCAATTAATATTAGCATAAGCTCGGAAATTATTCGAAAGTAATTTAAAAAAAATATATTATAAACTGCTCATCAAGTACGCGTACGTTTGGGATGAATGATTTTTAAAACCGTTTATTTTTAGCATATATACATAATTTTATCAGTCCTTCTTAACTCGATTTGTGAGAGGAGAAACGTATAGTCTTTCACTATCAATCGTCATCTGAACGCACTTACAATCTATTTTCTCAATTCTGAGCTTCAATAATTTCTATTAAATGTAATTATATATATATATAGATATATAATGCGTATATAATTATTGGTCGTTATGCTAATAGTAGCATTATGATTAACCTTACTTAGTGATAACTTACATCATTTGATTATTTAATGCGTAATTCCATGTATATATAGCAATCATATGAAAGAATCTCCACTGATGATCCCATTTATTGCCCATTGCCCACAAAAACCAATGGAGGTGAATGACAAATTAACTAGGGAGATTGTCTTCATTGAATCCCCATGGGATAATCCCCATTCCGTTTCAAATGGGGAATTCAATGGCGAAAATGTCTTTAGAAAATTCGGCATTCACATCCATTGGTTTGGTGGGCAATGGGGAATGAGGCAAACAGCAATGGAGATTCTTTCGTATAGTAAAAACTCCATTCATCCCCATTAAAAAATCCCCATTCATTCCTCATTGCCAAAATACCCAATGAGGATGAATGCCGAATTGCCTAAGGGGACTGTCTCCATTGAATCCCCATTAGATAATCCCCATTCCGTTTCAAATGGGGAATTCAATGGCGAAAATCCCCTTAGGCAATTCGGCATTCATCTCCATTGGTTATTTTGGCAATGGGGAATGAATGGGGATTTTTCAATGGGGACGAATGGAGTTTTTCACTACGGGCCACAACGGTTTAATGTCCCCTCGAGCTTGTCAAATAATCCCATTTACGCGCGTAAGGCCAATGGAAACTCACGAAAATGCGTTGTCAATGAAAGTGATAAAATATCAGCGAGGGCTTGGAAACTCTGAAGAGAAACGTCAAGGCCAACATAGAGCCCACTTGATCCGAGAAAAACTCTTTTTGCACGTCGTAGCTTGCCAATCCAGCCACAAAACGGTCGTGTTATTGTCAAAAGAAAAACAAGATCTGCCAATCCGAGCATTGCGTTCTCCTCACATTGTTAAAATGATCAACGAGATTTTGAAGGAGAGACTGAAGCTGCACGAAGTGGGAAATCCAAGCGATCATCCCGACAAAATATAAATAAGGAAAATAGAGAAAAAAAAATCGCAGCTTCGACAATTATTGCATTTTCACTGCATTCTTTTAGTTGCGTTTTCATATTATTAATCTGTGTGCCTTAGACGACTTAAGAAAAAAAGGGAGAAATTTGTCCTCAATATTAATACATTCTTTCGTGTGCTAATTATGATGAAAAATAGTATCCAGAGTTACCTTGGAAATATATCCTTGTTTATCCCACACTTTTTCTATAAATTGCATGTTTAGAAAATTTGCCTAAACCTTAATGTGAAGAGTGCGTCCTGGGTCGAGATTATGAATTTTCAGAGCGACAAAATCATCTCGCTCATGACGTCAAGGTCCAAGGAGGAGGGATGTGGCAGGAAAATAGAAACCTGTCCTCTCGACGTCTACGCTCGATATCACTTCTCGAGCATCTAGAAATCCGCTGTTAAAATCGTCAAATTATGGTTAAGGTCCGTAATTGTTATATAAGAATTTGTCATATACCAGCCCATATGAATGAAGATGTGACACGGCGCGAGACCACTCTCCTTATTCGATGATATTTAACAAAGACAGAATACGGGGTTTGACCCCCCCACTTAACCAGTAACCCCTCGAACTACGATAATCTTGGTGAGCTGTCCGATATAGGGTGAAAGCACTAATGGATGGACGAACCCCCAGTAAATAGACGAAATCACCTTTATATTAAAAATTCACAGATACTATGAGCCACCGATAAAAACAAAAAGTACTATAATTAGGTAAAAAAATCACAGACGGTGTTAAAACCGATAGTTTAATTTAGTATCAATTTTTTACACCACACGGAATTTTTCTAGTTTGTGGTACCGGTATACCGCGCCAAATGGCGTCGAATACTTACAGAACGGCATTGTGCAATCGGTGATCAGTATTCGAAAACAATCGTTTTATTGATTTTAAAAGGTCAGTGATGCTTTTAATAGATTGAGATAGGAATCATCTTCAATTTTTTTTGCAAAGTTTGATAACATATTCTTAAAAATATGTTAGAAATTATCGAGTTTATTCACTGGTATAGTATTCTAACCTCTTGCCAGTGAATAAAAATACGCGCTCAGTTATTGTAATTGACAAAGCAGATTGGAAAATTAAATTAAAATATTCAATTCAATCTTAACTGTTGCAAATTGGAAGATTATTTATTGCCCAAAGTTGATGATAAAAATAAATGAATAAGGACATCATTTTTTTTTCTGAAGTGAAAAGTTTTATTGTAATCAAACGATATTAATCCATTGCAGATGTTAGCGTGTAAAAAAAAGAAAAAGCACATTTATCAACGATTTCAATATGACGAAGAGGATTTGGCAAAATCTTTTGCAGCGGTGCATAGTGGCATATCAATCAGTAAGACAGCGGCAGCCCAATAATATTCTTAAATCGAAATTGTATAATATGCCAAAAAACTTGATATTTATGTTCTATTGTTCGTTAATAATATTTACATGAATAATTTCAATGCTGTGGTCGTAGTATAACATTCAATAAACGTCAATAATAAATTTTTCCTTGTTATAGTTTTCACTTACAATACACGTTCATTCACTGGAGGTCGAAGGCGCATTCACTGGTAACTTCGTCCATTAACTGGTGTTTTCGTGATTTGGCCATGTCTCAATTAATTTCTTGAATACTATTTGTTTTAATTACCCCGAATATTTTTTTCTCACTTCAGTGTGATGTCTCGTTTCACCCGAAACAATTCAAATGTTTTTTTCGATTATATTCTTATTTTACGTTCAACCGGAGTATTTCCGTTTGCTTATTCGTCCATTCACTAGTGCTTTCACCCTATTCGTAAATTGTAATCACTTCTTCATCTCCATCTGTAGGGAGAAGAACGTCAACTGTATTGTTTTTGTATTGAAATCGGCCCTCGAGGAGTTTTGTCGCGTACCGTGTCTTTCTATATATTTGTATTAATTAAAACGCATAACGCGTCTGTGTTTTGTCAATTAAATAACTCGTGTGAGTTGGTTATTTGCCGCTCAAGAAATATATTGTTTTAAAAGGGTTATTCCAAGGATTCATCGACAAAGTAAGTCGAACAGAATAAATTCATAACCCTGGTTTGAACGCTTTCTTCGCATTATTTGCAATCCTTATTGGTCCTCCAATCACACCCACCCGGTTATTGCCTTATTGCTGGTCGATTATTAAATTAATTCTAATTTTGTTAGTTTTATAAAAACTAACTGGCGCCCAAGTAAAATAAATTACATTAAATCAATCGTGACTAGAGCCCTGTCAGCTGACGGATCACGGCCGCGGCAGGTGTCGACGTTATTTGTTAATATAAAATAACGATCGGTCTCAACCTCATAATTATATATAACTATATTTCAATTATTTATTTATTCTTTATTCCATACATTTATTAGTAGTTACATTAAAAATAGGTTTTTTATTCATCGTTGGTAGTTTCTAAAGATCAAGTGAAATTAAAAAAACAAAATTTAAAGAAAACAAAAAATTTGTCGCCACTTGGATTTGAACCCCTGACCTTCTGTTTCAACTGTATTCTAGTGCCCTAATACTTATACGCTAACCGCTACACCATCGACTACTTATATAATTTTCATCCTTGTATTATTCTCATCCTTATATCATATTTATCTAACATAGGCCAGAAAAATATACTTTGAAACCTAAGTCAGTACGGGCCGTGAACACAAGTTTCGAGAGTTTACATAACTTATGAGGGGTTACTTAAGTTATAAGGGTTCGGGTATGCTGGAATCAAGTGTTATAATATATACATTAGACTGGTCCAAAAAAAATTTTTTTTTTTTTCCGGTCCGCCTTCCTCATTAAACTGTTGTTTATGATGACAAACAAATCCTCTGCAAATTTTAGCTTGATCGGAGAAGATTTAGAGGTCCCGCTATCGATTTTTTCGTTTTTACATTGAAATAACACGTAAAAAAATGTTTACGTTAACTCACGGTCGATTTCGCGTGAAAATATAGACGTGAATGAAAAATATCAAGAGAACTTTTTTGTAGGTGATAATATTTGGTACAAAAAAGGTCTCTAGATATGTCGCGTGCCTAATGTCAAAAGGGCCTATAAAAGTTATAGGCCCTTTAGGCTTCGCAAAACCAAAAGGGCCTATAATTTTTTTTTTGCGCCAATCGTTTTGCCAACATTTTCTAAGCCTAAAGACAAAAAAAAATTTTCCAAAGCCAAAAGGACCTATGTCTCAAATTTTGGCTTTGGGACATTGAAAATTTAGTGATCTAAAGCCAAAAGGGCCTATAATTTTTTTTTTTTACTTTCCGCTAAGAAAATTGAAAATTTTTTTTGGAAATTTTTTTTTTTTATTTTTTTTTGGAAAAAAATTTTTTTTTTGGAAATTTTTTTTTTTTTTTTTTGGAAAAAAATCTTTCTTTTTTGAAATTTTTATTTTTTTGAAATTATTTTTTTTTCATATGGAAAAAAAAGTTTAAATCATTTGTTATTATTTATTTGTTTCAACAATTTGTTATTGTTTATTTGTTTCAACAATTTGTTCTTTTTTATTTGTTTAAAGAATTTGTTATTGTTTATTTGTTCAAACAAATAAACAATAACAAATTATTTAAACAAATAAACTATAACAAATTGTTTAAAAAAAGAACAAATTGTTTGAACAAATAAACAATAACAAATTCTTTAAGCATATAAATAAGAACAAATTGTTTGAACAAATAAACAATAACAAAGTCTTTAAACAAATAAAAAATAACAAATTGTTGAAACAAATAAACAATAACAAATTACTTCAACTTTTTTTTTGCAAAAAAAAAAAAATGAAAACAAGTCAAATAATTTAAACAAACGTTTAAACAAATTGCTTAAACAAATAAAAAATAACAAAATGTTGAAACAAATAAACAATAACAAATTATTTAAACTTTTTTTTTCAAAAAAAAAAAAAAAAAAAAAATTTCAAAAAAAAAAAATTTTTTTTTCAATAAAAAAAAAAAAAAATTTCAAAAAAAAAATGCTCTGGTATGCAATTTCTATTCAAAACTTTGAAAAATTTTGATTTTTTTTATAGGCCCTTTTGGTTTTAGTACATCAAAATTTTTTTTTTTTACAGATCTTCACGTTTCAAGCAATTTTAAGAAGAATGGCAAAAAAAAAATTTTTTATAGGCCCTTTTGGCATGGACCCCTATCTTCTTGCTGTAATAGGCCCTTTTGGCATTAGGCACGCGATTTTTCATTCACGTCTATATTTTTCACGTGAAATCGACCGTGAGTTAACGTAAACATTTTTTTACGTATTATTTCAATGTAAAAACGAAAAAATCGATAGCGGGACCTCTAAATCTTCTCCGATCAAGCTAAAATTTGCAGAGGATTTGTTTTTCATCATAAACAACAGTTTAATGAGGAAGGCGGACCGAAAAAAAAAAAAATTTTTTTTTTGGACCAGTCTAATATACATAATGTGTATTTCTATACACTCAGTCAAAAAATTAAAGGACCAGCGAAATTTTCGAGATTTTTCAGCGATTTTCCAAAAGTTGTAACTTTGTTAAATTGGGTCGTAAAATTAAAAAAAAAAGCATTTCGAAGCTTGAATCATCTAGTTTTGGAATCTTGAGTTAAAACATTTTTGTGGGCATCACCTTCGACGCAGTCGGAAAAAATACCACGGGAAATTTTTTTTGAAATTTTTGCTTTTTTCAAAGCAGTCGATGGGCTCCAATTTTTTTTCGAGATTAACCAATCTATGGATCGTTTAGCTAGATTTTTTTGCTACAATGTGCTTTTTTAATTTTTGTTCTACGTCCATTTTTCTCTGAGATATCGGCAATTGAATAAAAATTCGTCTTTTCTTTTTAATCTTCGATATCTCTGAAACTAATGATCGTACAGCGAATAAACGGTGGGTTTCGTAAACTTAAATCTACCCTCTATAAGTGTCTTTTATTGACATAAACGGCATTTTTTTCGATGTCTAATTTTGACTTGAAAAAATCCAAAAAATAGCTTTTTTTCTTGTTTTAGAAAATCTATCACAACTTTGCAGATATTGTGAAAAATACCAATGTTTTCAGGTTTTTTTTTGCTCAATACATTATAACGCTTTTTGCGTTATGGACAATTCAGAAAAAAATGCGGAGGGACGGGACCGGGATTCGAACCCGGGACCTCTCGATTGCCGGTCGAGTGCACTTCCAACTGAGCTATCCAACCCGCTACCGACATTATTTCCGAATTGTCCATATGTGCACGATTTCGTGTTACAATCTCCCCTGCCAGAGTCGAGCCGCCATCTAGCGGCTCGCACTCGAACTCAAACGCAACGGGTACAACAGACTGGGATTGTCTGAGGGGGGGTATGACGTATGGAAAGGGGTACTATAGGCGTCGGCCTGAGAGAGCAGTGGGGGAGCTTGGCTAGCAGAAAGGTGGGAGATGGATCTCAGGGAATTGGATTCTTTTTACACGGCAACCACGAAATGAATTTTCTGTGGTTATTCAGAGGCCGTGTCCCATTGTCGGGCGCCACTTATAACGCTTTTTGCGTTATGGACAATTCAGAAAAAAATGCGGAGGGACGCACAGTGGTTCAGAACGGCCTTTTCCCTGGCCAAAAGTCGAAAAGTGAGAATAATAATTTCAAAATTTCCTATTTAAGGTTTCTGGGGTCGCTGATTACGAATTTGATATAAAAATTATAAAATTCGAAATGGCGGACCAAAAATAGCGGACATTTTGGAAAAATAATCACTTTACCAGTCCGAAAATTGATACCGCAAGGTTTTCGGGATCGCTGATTACAAATTTAATATAAAAATTATGAAATTCAAAATGGCGGACCAAAAATGGCGGACATTTTGGAAAAATAATCACTTTATCGGTCCGAAAATTTGGACCGCGAAGTTTTCGGGATCGCTGATTGAGATGTTGATTTCAAAATTATAAAATTCAAAATGGCGGATCAAAAATGACGGCCATTTTGGAAAAATAATCACGTTATCGGTCCGGAAATTTGCACCATCAGGTTTTTGGGGTCGCTGATTACGAATTTGATATCAAAATTATGAAATTCAAAATGGCGGACCCAAAATGGTGGACATTTCGAAAAAATCATCACTTTATTGGTCCGAAAATTTGCACCATGAGTTTTTCGGGATTGCTGATTACGAATTTGGTATCAAAATTATGAAATTCAAAATAGCGGATCAAAAATGGCGGATATTTCGGAAAAATAATCACGTTATCGGTACAAAAATTTGCGTTATTAGGTTTTTGGGGTCGCTGATTACGAATTTGACATCAAAATTATGAAATTCAAAATAGCGGACCAAAAATGGCGGATATTTTGAAAAAATAATAATTTTATCGGTGGGAAAATTTGCACCATTGGGTTTTCGAGGTCGCTGATTACGAGATTATTATTAGATTAATGACATTTGAAATTCTAAAATGAAGAACAATTTTGTAAAATATGTGAAAGTTTATTTTATCTCACGTACATAATACCATACAATACATATCCCATTAGATTGATGCCATTGAATTAATTAAAAATCAAAATCTAGGTCAGACAGATCTGTCGCACATGTGTTAATTTCTGCTGAGGGTGAGCTACTATTTGTGACATTATCTTCTGGTGTTGCCAGTAGAAGTTCTATTACTTCAGAGGGTAATGGTGCACTATTCTTCATTTTTTATTTTTGAAAATTTGTTATGAGTGGGTCCGAGGATGCAAAAAGCCGACGAAAAACGTCAGACATTGTCTTCTCTCTCGTACATTTTCGAGCAAAATTTTCGCGGTACCGACGGATGTCCTTGTTCCTCGCTTCTTGAGTGTCCTCGGAAAGTTGTCCGATTAATAAGGCACCCATTTCTATTATCGCGTAGCCATGAATTGAAACGGTATGTACCGATGTTGGCATCGGGTACCAGGAATGTAGCTCCACATATCGTTTCGCGACGTCTAAGCAATAAACCCTGAACTTGTCGATATGTACAGCGAAACCGCTCGCCATTGTCTGCAAAATTACTTTGCAACTTGCTATGAATTTTTCGTCCAAATTCAAAATTTCTGCTGTTAAGGTAACGTTCTCAAAAAACGTCGGGCTGTATTGCCGTCGTTTGTACTGCCGAATCCTTGCTTAGGCATATCAATATTTAAACCTACAGCAGCTTTAAATTTCTTTTGGATTTGTTCCTTACGATCGCCCACTGCTTTCTTTTCATCGACTGTTCGCGCCTGCCATTTACTCGTCTCATCGTTGAATTTATATGCAATATGAAGCATCCATTCCATAAACCTTATCCACGCGTGTAAGGAAGAAATTCCAAAATTCAGTTTCGAGCTGTCACATTCTGTTTGTTCAACCAATTGTAAATTATTGAAAATTTTCGACGTCAAATTACATAAGTAACATCTTTGCGCAGATTTAGTGTCAGTAGTAGCATTTCGCACCCTTCCATCTATCATTGTAAACGATAATTCATATTTAACTTCAACGTTCGTACCCTCCGTTACTGTAGCGAATGTGACGAGAGACGCTATCTGCTTATCAACGAAGTTTTTTTCGTCAACAGTTGACTGCACGGTTTCTTTCAAAAATTGCAATCTCAACGGTCTGCAGTAACGGGGTGAAGAAGGCCTTGGGTTCTTCCAAACGACAAGTTGCCGCTCAGATTTGTCGTTTGAAGCTAGCATTTGCAACGGAACCAAGGACGTAAAAAATACATGAGCGTCAGAGCTGTCGCTTTCGGAGAATTTTTGCTTATACTGCTGCGACGACGAACCCCACTTCAAAATTAATTTCATATTATTCGTGAAGGAACTGTCGAGTGTTTTTATGACATCAGATTGTACTTGAACCAAACGAGCTGTAGTATGGTCGAGTAAAGCCTGCAATGATACTTCCGCGCTTGTTTCCGTTATACGAATTGAACACTCTGGTGGGTCACAACGAGATTTAGCAGCTAATATTTTATGATAACTGGGATAAACTGACGTGTCCCTGTTTTCATTGGTTAATTCCCGGACCATATTGTACGTTTCTTTCGTCAATTTACCGCTTATTATCAAGTCTAAAGCAACATCTGCGCTAATTTCTTGACGTACTGGTTTGGAACTTTGTGCAAATGCTAACTGATACCGAAAGGCTCGCGTAGGAGAAGTGGTGGTAATATCCTTGAGCACCTTTGCTGCAGCGTGGGACCCAGAAGCACGAAGATTCATTTCCGTTGCGAATGCCAATGCCCTTGGACTTGTTGATTCCCGAAGATCATCAACTTTTCGTCGCTTATTCCGTTCGCTGGATGATGAAAAGACCAACGAGGGTCTTCCAAATTTGTGGCTTTCATCCGATCCTGGTGTATCAGAATTAGGAGTAGGTACATCCCTGTTTTTGAAATCCGCATTCTACAACAAATCGCAATAACATCAGTTCGAAAGTGAAAAAAAACGTTTAAATGAAAAATTTCAATGATATAAGAAATAGGAAAATAGACAAACCGTAATAGCTACGTCCTGGTCAAGCCATTTTTTATGAGTCGCGTAAAAGCGCTCCAGAGTTCTGTGGCTATCCTGTCATTTTTTCTTCATTGTAAAGAGAAGATTCCTTAGAATTTTCCTTTCATCAATTGAAATTGCGAAAGGACATCCTTCCGATTCGGTAAAATATTTTTCCAGAACTTCTATTTGTTTGTCAAATTTCGAGCCCCATTCATTATGTAGAGCCAAGAATATTTATCTGCGCGTACAAATGATTTCTTTGCATGTTTGTCCTGTTAAAATTGAAAAAGTTGTATATATATTGTATATATTGTATACATTGTATACATTGTATATATTGTATATATTGTATATATTGTATATATTGTATATATTGTATATGTTGTATATATTGTACATATTGTATATATATTGTATATATATTGTATATGGGTGGAAACGCCAATTATGGACGTCGGATCCGGCCTCACCCCCTTAGACCTTCTCGCAATTTTCGCAATTCGCAAAAACAGGATCCAGAATTTTTTCAGATTTTTTCCCCGCTAACTTTCGCAGTTATTATATGGGGTATTTTAGCTAATTTAACGATTTTTGTTTTATTCATTTTGACTTGCTATCTTTCAACAGAATGCAAAATTTTTCAAAAAATACGTTTTTTGCGTAAAAAAATCTCTGGTAAAAAAAAAAATTTTTTTTTTGTTCATGCACTTGGAAAGCTCTTAAAATTGAGGTTAAAGTCTAAGAAGCTGTTTTTTGGTTGTTGCCCAAATTTTGAAAATTTCTTCAATATCTTTCTCGAAAAGCTGATACAATTTTGCATGAAATATGTATTTTTCAAGATGGGATCTCCATAAACGTACGAAAAATTGAGGAATAAACAAAAATTGATTTTTTTTGGCGTATACATATTGTATATATATATATATATATATATATATATATTGTATATATATATTGTATATATATGGTATATACAGTAGCGCTCAAAAGTATTTTGACAACTACATTAATGGAATTAATTCAAAGCAAACATGAATCAGAAAAATTAATTATTTATTATCTCAAAATATATTTAATGTTTTACAGAATAGTGACAAAATGGCCGGCGATCGCAATAAAACAGCGTTTAATTTTCAAAAAAATGAGAAGACTGCTGGTTCAAAAGTATTTTGACATAAATTTTTAAAAAATATATAACTAATAACTATCATCTACAGTTATGAGGAAGTCAGTATTTTGTAGCATATCCCTTGGCCATTATGACAGCTTTGCGCCGTGCCGGCATTGAGTAGACCAACTTCTCTAATCGGTCAATTGGAATTTTCTCCCACTCATTTTTGAGAGCTTCATATAAAGCATCCTTATTTGCATAATTTTGGATTCTTATTCTGCGATCCAACTCCTCCCACAGATGTTCAATAGGATTTAAATCCGGACTTTGGCTTGGCCACTCAAGAACCTTGACTTTTTGGCGTCTTATGAAATCCGTAACGTGCTTCGATTTGTGTTTCGGATCATTATCTTGTTGAAAACGCCATCTGGCTGGCATGTTGTGTTTTCCATGTGGCAGCATTTGAGTCCTCAATATATTTGCGTACACGAAACGATCCATAATCCCTTCAATTCGGACTAATGGTCCAACTCCAGAGCGAGAAAAACATCCCCAAACCATGACACTACCCCCTCCATGTTTGACGGTGGGTATTTGGTATCGAACATCATATTTTTTGTTTTTGGGACGTCGAACATACTTGATACCATCAGATGAAAACAAATAAAATTTGCTTTCGTCACTCCACAGGATTTTAGACCAGTCTGTACTTGACCACGATTCGTGCTGTTTTGCGAACGCAAGTCGGGCCTTTTTGTTTTTCAGAGATATTGCAGGTTTTTTCGCTGGTCTTCGGCCATGTAATCCAAAGAGTTTTAAGCGTCGTTTGACAGTAGAAACGTGAATGTCTACGTTGTATATTTCTCTCAATTCATTTTTCATCACTGTAGCTGACTTCCGAACATCACTTGTTGATAACTTTTTTATAATACGATCGACATGAGGGGATGTTTTTTTTGGACGGCCACTTCGAGGCTTATTTTCAACAGTCTTCCGTTTATTATGCAGCTTATTCCATGCACTAACGAGCTGTCGAGATAGTTTAAAAGTACGAGCAACTTCTGTTTGTTTCAGTCCTTGCTTTAGTGCATTTATAACGGCTTTTTTAAAGTCATTCGAATATTCTTTACGTTTCGGCATATTGAAATAACAGCAATAAGCAAATATACGCACAAATCAAAACCAAGAAGCAACCGATATCCGTGAATTCGCGAAGCTTACTGCGTGTCAAAATACTTTTGAGCTCACGTCAAGACACATTCCTTCGATAACGCGGAATGTAAACAAACAACACGAGACCTGACGCATGCAATAAGTCGAAGTTATACTCCTTCCCATCTATACTAAATACATTTTCCGATACAGTTCTATTTTGAAGGAAATAATAATGAATTTTATGTTGTCAAAATACTTTTGAGCGCTACTGTATATTGTATATGTATGGTATATATATTGTATATATATGGTATATATATTGTACGTAACGTAAAAATATTATGAGCAAAAACAATATTATTATGTTTTACAAATTGTGTTTATTGTTCATGAACAAGGTTTGAAATAATATTTATAAATATATTTCGATATATTTGTAAAAATGGACGTTACGGTTGGAATTTTATTTCAAATCTTTATTCACAATGCTACGCCATTGCAACAATAATGCTACACCATTGCAATAACTGTACTTATCTCCACAATACTTTAGAAAAAGATAGAAAACATCTACGAAAAACCCTCTATACCTGGGACCTTTCAAGCCTCAGGTATAAAAAGTTGAGCGGAGAATATCGCTATTAGTCACAGTGTGTGACGCGCACGACAGCGTGCACGGTAACACTAAAATCGATATTATTCAAAAACGGCAACGTTGGGGCAGCTAATTCTTGAAAATTTCATAAATAGATAGTTCAACAAACATGTCCCTGTGAATGCCAGCGTTAAAGCGTGTTAAATTTTTTTTGTATCGATACAAATGTATTTTTAAAAAAGCCAAAAAATATGAAAATCACGACTACCTTCAGCATAACATTTCATTAATAACAACAAACATTTTCGAACATTGAAGTACATGAAATTTTTCTACATACCTTCATAATCATTTTCCATTTTGGAAAAATGGAATCGGACACGTTGTTGCAAAGTTATGTATGATTTTGTGGAGCACTGTAAAACTGGTCACTGAAGCGGTGCACGCGTGTTCCTTCGAGAGGCAACTTACGACTATCGCAGGGGAGCAGGTATACAATATTGTGACCCCTGCTTATGCGATCTGAATGCCCCAAACCCCCCTCTACAAGAATCCATTTTTAAAATATCGATTTTTCAACCTTCATTTTTCGACTTTTGGCCAGCGACTCGGGCGTTTTGAACTACCGTGCACCGCGGGACATCACGCGATTAACCACGTGATACCACCTCTCTGGAATGGGAGACATTGGAAAAGAGCGTGCAGAGCGTCTCTCGCCACTCTAATCATCCAGAATTCATACGATTTGAGTCATTTTCACAGAGCACTGCTCTTACGTTCCACAAAACCTTAAGTCCCCGTCTCTTAGCCAGGGCCCTCGTGAGCGTGAAGGCCCAAGCACTGTGCTTGGAAGTTGGATCGCTATCGAGGCTAATTTAAGTCTTTCATTGATTGATCATAATTAATTATCTGCGAATTAATTGAAGCCCTCCGCTTTGGTTTGCAGCGTGAGGCTAGGTAAGGGAAACTTTTTCATCAAAATCTAATCAATAAAATCGAGGTGAGTGTTAAGCTCCGCGTGAGGGAATAGTACTCTCGTGAATCTCTTTCATAATTAAGCGTTAAACGATTATTATCATCCGGTCGATTAGGAATTTTCATGCAGAAATAATTGTAAAACATCCTCGCACCGATAATCGAATTAACACTATTTAAATACGCTCACTAACACCACTAATCACTGAACCCGCGAGTGTCGCGTCTTTAGTGAATCGTTGTATTAGGTAGCGCTCGAATCATCCCTTTGTATTTTTTTTTGCTCCTTCTTAGGTTCCCCCTAGAGCCGGTCGAGTCCTGAAAAGTATAATATTTTCACCCCAGCGGCGAAGTCCGTTTCCTCTTATAAAAATTTCCATAATTTCCTCTCTCGTCTCACGAGACGCGGAAATTTCGATTTCTCTTCTAAAGGTATTGGATGTCTCGCTTCACGAGCATCTATTTCTCTTAAAGACCTAAAAACGACTTTGAGTCCCAATGATGAGAGGTCTGACTTTATAAGCGTGCCGTAACGCGCTGTATGCAGCGTTACCAGAAAGCCGTTACTTCGTACTCAATTCCCGGAATCGGACAATAGATTCTTTTCATTGTTTGAATAATCTAGTACGAAATAACCGACTTCTGGCAACACTGGCTGTATGAAAGATTCTACCAAATCTGAGGGATCTTCAAAATAAAATAAAAGAGAACAATAATAAATTCGTAAATTCTGTTTCTCAAATTTCCCGAGCCTCGAGTCCAGCACACGAACTCTCTCCCTTTCCCCCCCCTCAGCGAATCGAGAAATAATTACAATCGAAATCTTTCGCGATAAAAATAATATTCGCATAATTGGACATTTCAATTCGATTCAATATATAATCGAAAAAACTTTAGTGCCTCATCGTAACTAAAAAATTATAGGAGTTGTTGGGGCGGCCATTGATTTTCCAGAATTAAAGGCCTCATCTGAAAAATGCTGCACAGTCGCCATTTTGATATACTATTAGGTGTACAAATAAGTTTCCGCGGTTTGTCAAAAGATGGCCCCACCAGAAGGTTATGGAGAAATTGTCAGATGTAAAACGTAATATCCCAAGTTTCGTCATCCGGCAACACCATAACCTTAAAGTACTAGTGATTCCGTATCAGCATCACGTAATTTTTCTCGTGCAAAAATGTCAAGTTTTGTGCCGAATAAGCATCATTTGCGGGAACTTTTGATTTACTTCTTTAATTTGAAAAAATCTGCAGCTGAGGCGCATCGATTGCTTCTAGAAGCATATGGTGAAGCTGCTGTAAGTGAGAGAAGTTGTCAGGAATGGTTTCAAAAGTTTAAGAACGGTGAGTTTGACGTGAAGGACAAAGAACGGACAACGGAACGGAACGGACAGAGAACCTGCGAAACCATTACTGGAGTTCTCTACCGAACACAATTGATGAGATTGAGTCGGGCACTTGAGGAAAAACGCGCCCATTACTACTCCAGACACGACAAAATTATTCTTTTACACGATAATGCTCGTCCACATGTTGCGGCGCCGGTGAAAACATACTTGGAAACACTCAACTGGGAAGTTTTACCCCACCCGCCGTATTCACCAGACTTAGCCCCTTCCGATTATCACCTGTTCCGGTCGATGGCACATGGTCTGTCTGAGCAGCGCTTCACATCATATGAAGACACCAAAAATTGGGTAGATTTGTGGATAGCGTCAAAAGATAAAGAGTTTTTTCGACGGGGTATCCGAATGTTGCCAGAAAGATGGGGAAAAGTAGTGGCAAATTATGGAAAATACTTTGAATAAAACGTAATGTACTGTTCCTTCACAATAAATTCCTAATTTTTTATAAAAAACCGCGGAAACTTATTTGTACATCTAATATATTGCCGTGAAAAAATAATTTTGTATTGTAAATTAGATGCATAATAAAACACCTTTTTTGTAAATCCGATTTATTTCATAGTTTTGCTGAAAAAAATCACGAAATATGCCCTTTTTTGGTCTATAAAGTGGCCTAACCCCTTAAGTGAGATAAAACAGCATTTCACCATCTTTGAACGATTCTCAAACAAAAAGGTGAACAAAATTGATATTTCAATGACCGATAGCTTGGTTTTTATTCAGCATTTTTAAAACTTTTTTCGACCTGAAAAAACTTTAAAAATCGTAAAAAAATCGACCGAAATTTTTGTAAAATTTCCGACATTTTTCTTTTACCTTTGGGGTCGGATTTTGAGGGCTCGTCAAATGGGAAATTGTCAAGGGATAACGAAAAAAGTCAATCAGAAAAGTCTGAAAAAATGGATTCTGTGAGCGAACGCTATAAGTTTTTTGCCATTTCAATCTTTCCAGCTCGGAGCATTTTTTTCGTCATTATTCTCTGAGCCAGGCTGGATCGTTGTCAAAAATATTTACTCTTCAAGAGTGCCAGAGCGAAGACGACGAGGGGCAACAAGTTCGCGTGAAATGTTGATAATGTTTTCTTTTTTTGCGAGCAACTTGGCGGTGCGTCACGCGGAATTCTCAGTCATCAAGAATTATGATAATGAATTTCAAGCCTCGACGATCCGTGATAGCGGAAAGCGGAAAGTTTTGTCTTCTCCTTTCAGAAAAACTCATTCTTCACTTGACTTATCAATACCGTGGAAAATGAAGCCAACACAATGAGAAAAGCTCCCCGGGTAAAAAAGATTATATATAATCATAAGGTACCTGCGGGTAATAAGGCAATTTGCAATAAAATGAAAAATATACAATTTAATCAATAAGTTTTAATGATAATCATTATTCAAGTACATTTTCTATAAAATATAAATGAAAAATAGTAATTTTTACCATAAACAAAAACGAGATTAAACATTCAAAAAAACGTCATCAGTAGGCCTTATTTTACTATAGGGGGGTAATAAGGCCTACGGCTTTAACATGCTTAAATAATTAAGCTATACTTGATACATTTGGTATTTGTGATCAATAATCATATTAATGCCTCTCTGTAGCTTTATAAGAATTTAAAATTCTTATTTTCACTGCTCTGACAGCTGATACCAGGTCGTTTTCTGACCACAACGCTGGTTGAGGAGGCCTCAGGATCGAGTCACTGAAATCAATCATCAATTAATAATAAATCAAATTTAGTGGAGGATACACTCCCCTATAATGTAAAAAACAAAATAATAAAAAAAAAAATTTCAACACGTTTTTCTTATGGTTAAATTAAGTAGGCCTTATTAACCGCCGACCACATATTTCAGAAAAACAACAAATAACATATATTTGGAACATGATACGTTATTTATATCGTTAAGATCATCGAAGTAGATATTCATGAAGATAAAGACTACGATTTTAGATCGTTAAGTATAATATTATCAAAAATACTTACGATTTAGGTGGACCGTTTTTTTAGTATTCGTGCTGCGCGGCCGCGCCATATGATAGATAATGCAACACTGGAGATGGAGAACGGGGTATCGCGCTTCCGCGAACTTGTAGCAACATTTTTATGCATTATGCTTTCAGCCAGTGTAGCCTTGCGCGAAAGCGGTCATGGTAAATATGATTTTTGTCGACTAGGGCTTATTACCCGCGGGTACCTTATATAATTATATATGAATAATATATGAATTATATATAATTATATATATATATAATTAAACAGAAATCACTGAGAATATAATGCAGATGACTAGTAAAATTAATGTTTATTAAAATTATATATTTATTATATATTATATATATAATTATATATTATAGTTTATTAAAAGACATATATGCACTCAGTCAAAAAATTTAAGGAACAGCAAAATTTTCGAGATTTTTCAGCGATTTTCCAAAGGCTGTGACTTTGTTAATTTTGGTCGTAAAAAATTTACAAAAAAAGCATTTTGAAGCTTGAATTTTCTAGTTTTGGGATCTTGAGTCAAAATTTTTTTGTAGATATCACCCTCGACGCAGTCGAAAGAAATATCACGGTAAAAATTTTCTCGAAACTTTGCTTTTTTCAAAACAGTCGATGGGCTCCAAAATTTTGTTTCGAGTTTAAACAATATATGGATCGTTTAGCTGTATTCTTTGGCTTCAGTTTGCTTTTTTTAATTTTTGGTGTACGATCTTTTTTCGCTGAGATATCGGCGATTGAATAAAAATTCGTCTTTTTTTTTTTTATATCTAATATCTCTGGAACTATAATTATCATACAGCAAGTAAACGGTGTGTTTGAGAAACTTAAATCTACCCTCTATACTTGTTGCTGTCGTGAACGAAAAAAAAAAATTCGATGCTTAATTTTGACTTGAAAAAGTCCAAAAAATAGCTTTTTTCTTGTTTTAGAAAATCTACCACAACTTAGCAGATATTGCGAAAAATACCACTGCTTTCAGGTTTTTTTTAGCTCAATGCAAATCTAAAAACCATGCCAATTTTCAAAACAATCCGTCGAACCGTTTTTTGTGACCGAATCATCAAACTTACAGAAAAATTGAAGGAACACGTTTATTGATCCTTAAAGACCAAGTAATTAATGGTGTTAAAAATGAAAAAAAAGTTTTTCTTTTTTTGCTCTCGAATTTGCATTTAATGAGCGTGACCACTAAAAAAAAAAATCCAAATTTTGATTACAAAAATATTTCTTTCAAAATTTTATAATTTTTTTTTTTAATTTGAAAAAAAATTTATTGGCATTTTTTCAAAATAATTTTTCGATATTTATTAAATATTGAATTCAAAATTGTGAGAAATGCCAAAACAAGTTTTTTTAGCTTTCATGCTCATTATATGCAAATTTTAGAGGAAAAAAAGAAAATATTTTTTTTTTCATTTTTTAACACCATTAATTGGTCTTTAAGGATCAATAAACGTGTTCCTTCAATTTTTCTAAAAGTTTGATGAGTCGGCCACAAAAAACGACTCGACTGATTGTTTTGAAAATTGGCATGGTTTTTAGGTATGTTGTAACACGAAATCGTGCACATATGGACAATTCGGAAATAATGTCGGTAGCGGGTTGGATAGCTCAGTTGGAAGAGCACTCGACCGGCAATCGAGAGGTCCCGGGTTCGAATCCCGGTCCCGTCCCACGGTAGTTCAAAACGCCCGAGTCGCTGGCCAAAAGTCGAAAAATGAAGGTTGAGAAATCGACATTTTTAGAATGGATTCTTGTAGAGGGGGGTTTGGGGCATTCAGATCGCATAAGCAGGGGTCACAATATTGTGTACCTGCTTCCCTGCGACAGTCGTAAGTTGCCTCTCGAAGGAACACGCGCGCAACGCTTCAGTGACCAGTTTTACAGTGCTCCACCCCGTAGTAAAAAAACTCCATTCGTCGCCATTGAAAAATCCCCATTCATTCCCCATTGCCAAAATAACCAATGGAGATGAATGCCGAATTGCCTAAGGGGATTTTTGCCATTGAATTCCCCATTTGAAACGGAATGGGGATTATCTAATGGGGATTCAAGGGAGACAATCCCCTTAGGCAATTCGGCATTCATCCCCATTGGTTATTTTGGCAATGGGGAATGTATGGGGATTTTTGAATGGCGATGAATGGAGTTTTTACTATACGAAAGAATCTCCATTGCTGTTCGCCACTCATTCCCCATTGCCCACAAAACCAATGGATATGAATGCCGAATTTTCTAAGGACATTTTCACCATTGAATTCCCCATTTGAAACGGAATGGGGATTATCCCATGGGGATTCAATGGAGACAATCTCCCTAGTTAATTCGCCATTCACCTCCATTGGTTTTTGTGGGCAATGGGGAATAAATGGGATCATCAATGGAGATTCTTTCATATGATTGCTATATATACATGGAATTACGCATTAAATAATCAAATGATGTAAGTTATCAGTAAGTAAGGTTAATCATAATGCTAATATTAGCATAACGACCAATAATTATATACGCATTATATATATTATTACATTTAATAGAAATGATTGAAGCTCAGAATTGAGAAAATAGATTGTAAGTGTATTCAGATGACAATTGATAATGAAAGTATATACGTTTCTCCTCTCACAAATCGGGTTGAGAAGGACTGATGAAATTATGTGTATATGTTAAAAATAAACGGTTTTAAAAATCATTAATCCCAAACGTACGCGTACTTGATGAGCAGTTTATAATATTTTTTTTTTAAATTACTTTCGAATAATTTCCGAGCTTATGCTAATATTAATTGATCATCGATATAATCATCAGCATTTATTACAATTGAAGAAAATATTTTTTTTTTTTTTTTTTTTTAGTTTAATTCCCCCTTAGGGTGGCCCCGGGTACTAGCCCATGTAGCCGCTTTTTCCTCACTTCGAGGTTGGTCTGCAGTCCCACACCTTTTTGATTTAATCGAAACTCAAAGCTGTATCGCAATTTTGCCGTGGGTGGAGGGAAACTGCAGAAGACCTCCACCGATACAGCCGGTAACTTACCTAATTCCCCCGATAGTAGCGCGAGAGGACTCTCGCACGACTATCAACGGATGGTTAGGCAGTTACCTCCTCCATTGCGATTCAGTGAGTCGTTCACCCGGTTAAGAGATACACATTAGCGCGATAAGGACCGCGCGAATGCCACCCCCGAAACCGTGTGACGACTCCCACCCATCGCAATGAGGTATTGGGACAAACTTATTTAAGGTGGTGTCCAAACCACCGGGGATTACAGCCGAAAACACTTGAAAAAACCCGATACATTTTTTCAGCGGTGTCGCCGGGATCGAACCCGGGTCCGCAACTTGCGAACCCGCGCTCGACCCACACGGCTACTGCTCTCCCCTTAGAGAATATTTGGTTTATATATGAGAATCAGCGACATCTACTCTTACTTAATTTTATTAATTCACTGCCGTTTGAGAAATATCGCATTCGGAAAAATTCTCATCGATCGATGGGTTCGATTGTTCAGCATTGAAACTCGAATATGGATTGCAACATCGTTAACGAATGCTGCTCATCATTCGATCAGTCATCAATGAAGTGACATTATTGATGAATGTTGATCATTGTATAATTCGTAGGTACTTATTACCCGTAGTAAAAAACTCCATTGAATCGCCAATGGCAACCAATGGTCCTCATACGACTCCATTGGACAATGAATGGGGACCCATTGAGATTTCCGCATTTGTCAATGGCGTACAGGGCTGACCATTGATCAGTGAATGGGTATCCATTGAACATCAAATGCGGATGAATCGAATGATCATCATTACTCAATGATGCTCATTGGAAAGCCAATGCGGATGTATCGAGCGATCAGCATTGCCCAATGGTGTCCATGGGAAGGTAAATGCTGATGAACGAAATGATCCGCTTTACCCAATGATGTCCATTGGAAAGTCAATGCGGATGAACTGAAAGATCAGCATTTCCCACAGATGTTCATTGGAACCCAAATGCGGCTAACGATGAAATGATCAGCATTTACCAAGGATACCCATTGAATAATAAGTAACTACGAATTATACAATGATCAACATTTATCAATAATGTCACTTCATTGACGACTGATCGAATGATGAGCAGCATTCGTTAACGATGTTGCAATCCATATTCGAGGTTCAATGCAGAACAATTGAACCCATCGATCGATGAGAATTTTTCCGAATGCGATATTTCTCAAACGGCGGTGAATTAATAAAATTAAGTAAGAGTAGATGTCGCTGATTCTCATATATGAACCAAATATTTTCTTCAATTGTAATAAATGCTGATGATTATATCGATGGTCAATCAGTTTAAAATATAATATAATAGTTTAAAATAAAATATAATATAATATATTTAAAAAATATATACTCTACACTGCTCATCAAATGCGCGTACGTTTGGGATAAATGATTTTTAAAACCGTACATTTTTAACATATACACATAATGTTATCAGTCCCTCTCAACTCGATTTGTGAGAGGAGAAACGTATATACTTTCATTATCAATCGTCATCTGAATACACTTACAATCTATTTTCTCAATTCTGAGCTTCAATAATTTCTATTAAATGTAATATATATATATACATATATACATATGATTGCTATATGATTGCTATATATGATATATGATATAATTATTGGTCGATATGCTAATATTAGCATTATGATTAACCTTACTTACTGATAACTTACTTGATTATTTAATGCGTAATTCCATGTATATATAGCAATCATATGAAAGAATCTCCATTGATGATCCCATTTATTCCCCATTGCCCACAAAAACCAATAGAGGTGAATATGGCGAATTCACTAGGGAGATTGTCTCCATTGAATCCCCATGGGATAATCCCCATTCCGTTTCAAATGGGGAATTTAATGGCGAAAATGTCCTTAGAAAATTCGGCATTCATATCCATTGGTTTTGTGGGCAATGGGGAATGAGTGGCGAACAGCAATGGAGATTCTTTCGTATAGTAAAAACTCCATTCATCGCCATTGAAAAATCCCCATTCATTCCCCATTGCCAAAATAACCAATGGGGATGAATGCCGAATTGCCTAAAGGGATTGTCTCCATTGAATCCCCATTAGATAATCCCCATTCCGTTTCAAATGGGGAATTCAATGGCGAAAATCCCCTTAGGCAATTCGGCATTCATCTCCATTGGTTATTTTGGCAATGGGGAATGAATGGGGATTTTTCAATGGCGACGAATGGAGTTTTTTACTACGGGTATTCAATGGGTATCCTTGGTAAATGCTGATCATTTCATCGTGAGCCGCATTCGGGTTCCAATGAACATCTGTGGGAAATGCTGATCTTTCAGTTCATCCGCATTGACTTTCCAATGGACATCATTGGGTAAAGCGGATCATTTCGTTCATCAGCATTTACCTTCCCATGAACACCATTGGGCAATGCTGATCGCTCGATACATCCGTATTGGCTTTCCAATGAGCATAATTGAGTAATGATGATCATTTGATTCATCCGCATTGGCTTTCCAATGAGCATCATTGAGTAATGATGATCGTTCGATTCATCCGAATTGGCTTTCCAATGAGCATCATTGAGTAATGATGATTATTCGATTCATCCGCATTGGCTTTCCAATGAGCATCATTGAGTAATGATGATCATTCGGTTCATCCGCATTTGATGTTCAATGGATACCCATTCACTGATCAATGATCAGCTCTGTACGCTATTGACAAATGCGGAAATCTCAATGGGTCCCCATTCATTGTCCAATGGAGTCGTATGAGAACCATTGGTTGCCATTGGCGATTCAATGGAGTTTTTTACTACGGGACAAAATCATACATAACTTTGCAACAACGTGTCCGATTCCATTTTTCCAAAATGGAAAATGGTTATGGAGGTATGTAGAAAAATTTCATGTACTTCAATGTTCGAAAATGTTTGTTGTTATTAATGAAATGTTATGCTGAAGGTAGTCGTGATTTTCATATTTTTTGGCTTTTTTAAAAATACATTTGTATCGATACAAAAAAATTTTAATACGCTTCAACGCTGGCATTCACAGGGACATGTTTGTTGAACTATCTATTAATGAAATTTTCAAGAATGAGCTGCCCCAACGTTGCCGTTTTTGAATAATATCGATTTTAGTGTTACCGTGCACGCTGTCGTGCGCGTTACGCACTGTGATATTCTCCGCTCAACTTTTTATACCTGAGGCTTGAAAGGTCCCAGGTATAGAGGGTTTTTCGTAGATGTTTTTTATCTCTTTCTAAGGTATTGTGGAGATAAGTACAGTTATTGCAATAGTGTAGCATTATTGTTGCAATGGCGTAGCATTGTGAATAAAGATTTGAAATGAAATTCCAACCGTAACGTCCATTTTTACAAATATATCGAAATATATTTACGAATATTATTTCAAACCTTGTTCATGAACAATAAACACAATTTGTAAAACATAATAATATTGTTTTTGCTCATAATATTTTTACGTTACGTACAATATATATACCATATATATACAATATATATACCATACATATACAATATATATACCATATATATACAAAATATATATACAGTATATATATATACACAATATATATATACAATATGTATACGCCAAAAAAAATCAATTTTTGTTTATTCCTCAATTTTTCGTATGTTTATGGAGATCCCATCTTGAAAAATACATATTTCATGCAAAATTGTATCAGCTTTTCGAGAAAAATATTGAAGAAATTTTCAAAATTTGGGCAACAACCAATAAACAGCTTCTTAGACTTTAACCTCAATTTTAAGAGCTTTCCAAGTGCATGAACAGAAAAAAATATTTTTTTTTTCAAACCAGAGATTTTTTTACGCAAAAAACGTATTTTTTGAAAAATTTTGCATTCTGTTGGAAGATAGCAAGTCAAAATGAATAAAACAAAAATCGTTAAATTAGCTAAAATACCCCATATAATAACTGCGAAAGTTAGCGGGGGAAAAATCTGAAAAAATTCTGGATTCTGTTTTTGCGAATTGCGAAAATTGCGAGAAGGTCTAAGGGGGTGAGGCCGGATCCGACGTCCATAATTGGCGTTTCCACCCATATACAATATATATACAATATGTACAATATATATAACATATACAATATATACAATATATACAATATATACAATATATACTATGTATACAATATATACAATATATACAATACATACAATATAGACAATATATACAATATATACAATATATATACAACTTTTTCAATTTTAACAGGACAAACATGCAAAGAAATCATTTGTACGCGCGGACAAATATTCTTGGCTCTACATAATGAATGAGGCTCGAAATTTGACAAACAAATAGAAGTTCTGGAAAAATATTTTACCGAATCGGAAGGATGTCCTTTCGCAATTTCAATTGATGAAAGGAGAATTCTAAGGAATCTTCTCTTTACAATGAAGAAAAAATGACAGGATAGCCACAGAACTCTGGAGCGCTTTTACGCGACTCATAAAAAATGGCTTGACCAGGACGTAGCTATTACGGTTTGTCTATTTTCCTATTTCTTATATCATTGAAATTTTTCATTTAAACGTTTTTTTTCACTTTCGAACTGATGTTATTGCGATTTGTTGTAGAATGCGGATTTCAAAAACAGGGATGTACCTACTCCTAATTCTGATACATCAGGATCGGATGAAAGCCACAAATTTGGAAGACCCTCGTTGGACTTTTCATCATCCAGCGAACGGAATAAGCGACGAAAAGTTGACGATCTTCGGGAATCAACAAGTCCAAGGGCATTGGCATTCGCAACGGAAATGAATCTTCGTGCTTCTGGGTCCCACGCTGCAGCAAAGGTGCTCAAGGATATTACCACCACTTCTCCTACGCGAGCCTTTCGGTATCAGTTAGCATTTGCACAAAGTTCCAAACCAGTACGTCAAGAAATTAGCGCAGATGTTGCTTTAGACTTGATAATAAGCGGTAAATTGACGAAAGAAACGTACAATATGGTCCGGGAATTAACCAATGAAAACAGGGACACGTCAGTTTATCCCAGTTATCATAAAATATTAGCTGCTAAATCTCGTTGTGACCCACCAGAGTGTTCAATTCGTATAACGGAAACAAGCGCGGAAGTATCATTGCAGGCTTTACTCGACCATACTACAGCTCGTTTGGTTCAAGTACAATCTGATGTCATAAAAACACTCGACAGTTCCTTCACGAATAATATGAAATTAATTTTGAAGTGGGGTTCGTCGTCGCAGCAGTATAAGCAAAAATTCTCCGAAAGCGACAGCTCTGACGCTCATGTATTTTTTACGTCCTTGGTTCCGTTGCAAATGCTAGCTTCAAACGACAAATCTGAGCGGCAACTTGTCGTTTGGAAGAACCCAAGGCCTTCTTCACCCCGTTACTGCAGACCGTTGAGATTGCAATTTTTGAAAGAAACCGTGCAGTCAACTGTTGACGAAAAAAACTTCGTTGATAAGCAGATAGCGTCTCCCGTCACATTCGCTACAGTAACGGAGGGTACAAACGTTGAAGTTAAATATGAATTATCGTTTACAATGATAGATGGAAAGGTGCGAAATGCTACTACTGACACTAAATCTGCGCAAAGATGTTACTTATGTAATTTGACGTCGAAAATTTTCAACAATTTACAATTGGTTGAACAAACAGAATGTGACAGCTCGGAACTGAATTTTGGAATTTCTTCCTTACACGCGTGGATAAGGTTTATGGAATGGATGCTTCATATTGCATATAAATTAAACGATGAGACGAGTAAATGGCAGGCGCGAACAGTCGATGAAAAGAAAGCAGTGGGCGATCGTAAGGAACAAATCCAAAAGAAATTTAAAGCTGCTTTAGGTTTAAATATTGATATGCCTAAGCAAGGATTTGGCAGTACAAACGACGGCAATACAGCCCGAGGTTTTTTCGAGAACGTTACCTTAACAGCAGAAATTTTGAATTTGGACGAAAACATCATCGCAAGTTGCAAAGTAATTTTGCAGACAATGGCGAGTGGTTTCGCTGTACATATCGACATGTTCAGCGTTCATTGCTTAGACGTCGCAAAACGATATGTGGAGCTATATTCCTGGTACCCGATGCCAACATCGGTAAATACCGTTTTAATTCATGGCTGCGCGATAATAGAAATGGGTGCCTTACCAATCGGACAACATTCCGAGGACGCTCAAGAAGCGAGGAACAATGACATTCGTCGGTACCGCGAAAATTTTGCTCGAAAATGTACGAGAGAGAAGACAATGTCTGACGTTTTTCGTCGGCTTTTTGCATCCTCGGACCCACTCATAACAAATTTTTAAAAATTAAAAATGAAGAATAGTGCACCATTACCCTCTGAGGTAATAGAACTTCTACTGGCAACACCAGAAGATAATGTCACAAATAGTAGCTCACCCTCAACAGAAATTGACACATGTGCGACAGATCTGTCTGACCTAGATTTCGATTTTTCATTAATTCAATGGCATTAATCTAATGGGATATGTATTGTATGGTATTATGTACGTGAGATAAAATGAATTTTCACATATTTTACAAAATTGTTCTTCGTTTTAGAATTTCAAATGTCATTAATTTAATAATAAATTCGTAATCAGCGACCTCGAAAACCCAATGGTGCAAATTTTCCCACCGATAAAATTATTATTTTTTCAAAATGTCTGCCATCTTTGGTCCGCTATTTTGAATTTCATAATTTTGATGTCAAATTCGTAATCAGCGACCCCAAAAACCTAATAACGCAAATTTTTGTACCGATAACGTGATTATTTTTCCAAAATGTCCGCCATTTTTGATCCGTCGTTTTGAATTCCATAATTTTGATATCAAATTCGTAATCAGCAATCCCGAAAAACTTATGATGCAAATTTTCGGACCAATAAAATGATGGTTTTTTCAAAATGTCCGCCATTTTGGGTCCGCCATTTTGAATTTCATAACTTTGATATCAAATTCGTAATCAGCGACTCCAAAAACCTGATGGTGCAAATTTTCGGACCGATAACGTGATTATTTTTCCAAAATGGCCGCTATTTTTGATCCGTTATTTTGAATTTCGAAATTTTGATATTGAATTCTTAATCAGCGATCCCGAAAACTTCGCGGTGCAAATTTTCGGACCGATAAAGTGATTATTTTTCCAAAATGTCCGCTATTTTTGGTCCGCCATTTTGAATTTCATAATTTTGATATCAAATTCGTAATCAGCGATCCCGAAAACCTCGCGGTCCAAATTTTCGGATTGGTAAAGTGATTATTTTTCCAAAATGTCCGCCATTTTTGGTCCGCCATTTTGAATTTCATAATTTTGATATTAAATTCGTAATCAGCGATTTCGAAAACTTCGCGGTGCAAATTTTCGGACCGATTAAGTGATTATTTTTCCAAAATGTCCGCCATTTTCGATCCGCCATTTTGAATTTTATAATTTTTATATCAAATTCGTAATCAGCGACCCCAGAAACCTTGAATAGGAAATTTCGAAATTATTATTCTCACTTTCCGACTTTCGGCCAGGGAAAAGGCCATTCTGAACCACTGTGTGGTGGGAGAAAGTTTTTCTTCTCCAGGGCGGTGCGGGTCGATTCTTGACCCGCCCGAATTCTGATGGCCTCATCGATCATCGATTGATGACCTCTCTCCATTAGCTATGTGAACTTGGCACCCGACTCGCTCGGATCTTAAGTTTTTTTTTTTTTTTTCTATAGTATTTTGTACGTAGTTGATTGTAGTACAAGTAATTTCGTTTGTAGTTGCACCAAAAAAAAATTAAGGGGACTTTAAAAAATGTTGGCACCCGACTTTTGAAAAATTGAATTCAAACGGTCGATTCCCGTTCAAAATCGTTTGTAGTTGATTGTAGTGCAGTTATTTCCGTTTGTAGTAAAAGAGGAAGCAAAAAAAAAAATTTTCAAATTTTGTTTCAATTTTTTTTTTTTTTGGATTTGAACTACTCGACGTTACATCGTTTGTAGTAGCTTTATTGTCATTTGTAGTTCCTTGGAAAGTGACTACAAACGACCTCCGAGGTTCAAAATCGTTTGATAACTTTAATTTCGTCTGTAGTTACTCGAGAAATTACTCAAATTGACCAACTCACTTTGAAATCGTTTGCAGTAGATCGATTTTCGTTTGTAGTTCCTAGGAAAAATACTCAAATCAACCTACAAGCGCGAAAATCGTATGTATTATCGTATCGTATTGATTATCGTTTGTAGTTCCACGGAAATGTATTAAAATCAATCTATTCACCTTGAAATCGTTTGTAGTGACTTTATTTTCGTTTGTAGTTCCTTGGAAAATTACTGAAATTGACCCACTCACTTTAAAATCGTTTGTAGCAGCTTGATTTTCGTTTGTAGTTTCTCGAAAAATTGATCGAATCAACTTGAAAGCTCCAAAATCGTTTGTAGTAACTGTATTTTCGTTTTGAGTTCCTAGGAAATGTACTAACATGAATCTATTCACTTTAAAATTGTTTGTATTATCTTTATTTTCGTTTGTAGTTCCTCGAAAAAATACTCAAATCAACCTACAAGTTCTAAAATCGTTTGTAGAGACTTTATTTTCGTTTGTAGTTCCTCGAAAATGTACTAAAATCAATCTATTCAATTTGAAATCGTTCGTAGTAACTTTATTTTCTTTTGTAATTCCTCGGAACGATACTCCGATCGCTTTGAAATAGTTTGTAGTAGCTTAAATTTCGTTTGTAGTTCCTCGGAAAAATAATCAAATCACCTACAAGCTCCGAAATCGTTTGTAGTGAAGTTATTTTCGTTTGTAGTTCCTCGGCAATGTACTGAAATCAATCTATTCACTTTGAAATCGTTTGTAGTAACTTTTTTTTTTCATTTGTAGTTCCTCGGGCTGGAGCTTACTCCGGTTGAAAATATAATGATTACGATCTTCCGGCCCACCGTATATCGCACCCCCGAGACCTATTATCGGGGAAAATACAAGGCTACTGGCGGACGTTACTGGCGGAAATCGTTTGTAGGAACTTTATTTTCGATTGTAGTTCCTCGGAAAAATACTCAAATCAACCTACAAGCTCCAAAAACGTTTGCAGTGACTTCATTTTTGTTTGTAATTCCTCCGAAATGTTCTAAAATCAATCTGTTCACTTTGAAATCGTTTGTAGTAACTTTATTTTTATTTGTAGTTCCTCGAAAAGTTCCTCAAATTGACCGACTCAATCAAAAATCGTTTGTAGTGACTTTATTTTCGTTTGTGATTCCTCGTGAATATACTAAAATCAATCTATACACTTTAAAATCGTTTGTAGTAACTTTATTTTTGTTTGTAGTTCCTCGGAAAGATACTCCAATCGACCTACTCACTTTCGAATTGTTTGTAGTAGCTTGAATTTCGTTTGTAGTTCCTCGGAAAAATACTCAAATCAACCTACAATCTCCGAAATGGTTTGTAGTGACTTTATTTTCGTTCCTCGGAGATGTACTAAATCAATCAATTCACTTGAAAGTCGTTTGTAGTAACTTTATTTTCGTTTGTAGTTCCTCGGGAAAATGATAAAATCAACCTACAAGCTCCAAAATCGTTTGTAGTGACGTTATTTTCGTTTGTAGTTCCTCAGAAATGTACTAAAATCAATCTATACACTTTGAAATCGTTTGCAGTAACTTTATTTTCGATTGTAGTTCCTCGGAAAAATACTTAAATCAACCTACAAGCTCCAAAATCGTTTGTAGTGACGTTATTTTCGTTTGTAGTTCCTCAGAAATGTACTAAAAGCAACCTATACACTTTGAAATCGTTTGTAGTAACTTTATTTTCATTTGAAGTTCCTCGGAGAGATACTCCAATCGACCAACTCACTTTAAAATCGTTTGTAGTAGCTTGAATTTTGTTTGTAGTTCCTCTGAAAAATATCCAAATCAACCTACAAGCTCCGAAATCGTTTGTAGTGACTTTATTTTCGTTTGTAGTTCCACGGAGATGTACTAAATCAATCAATTCACTTAAAAATCATTTGTAGTAACTTTATTTTCGTTTGTAGTTCCTCGGAAAAATAATAAAATCAACCTACAAGCTCCAGAATCATTTGTAGTGACGTTATTTTCGTTTGTAGTTCCTCAGAAATGTACTTAAATCAATCTACACACTTTAAAATTGTTTGTAGTAGCTTAAATTTCGTTTGTAGTTCCTCGGAAAAATACTCAAATCAACCTACAAGCTCCAAAATCGTTTGAAGTGCCGCTATTTTCGTTGGTAGTTCCTCAGAAATGTACTAAAATCAATCTATACACTTTGAAATTGTTTGTAGTAACTTTATTTTCGATTTTAGTTCCTCGGAAAAATAATCAAATCAACCTACAATCTCCGAAATGGTTTGTAGTGACTTTATTTTCATTTGTAGTTCCTCGGAGAGGTACTAAATCAATCAATCCACTTAAAAGTCGTTTGTAATAACTTCGTTTCGTTTGGAGTTCCTCGGGAAAATAATAAAATGAACCTACAAGCTCCAAAATCGTTTGTAGTGACGTTATTTTCGTTTGTAGTTCCTCAGAAATGTCCTAAAATCAATCTATACACTTCGAATCCGCTTGGAGTAACTTTATTTTCGATTGTCGTTCCTCGGAAAGATACTCCAATCGACCTACTCACTTTTAAATCGTTTGTAGTAGCTTGAATTTTGTTTGTCGTTCCTCGGAAAAATAATCAAATCAACCTACAAGCTCCGAAATCGTTTGTAGTGACTTTATTTTCGTTTTTAGTTCCACGAAGATGTACTAAATCAATCAATTCACTTGAAAATCATTTGTAGTAACTTTATTTTCGTTTGTAGTTCCTCGGAAAAATAATAAAATCAACCTACAAGCTCCAGAATCGTTTGTAGTGACGTTATTTTCGTTTGTAGTTTCTCAGAAATGTACTCAAATCAATCTACACACTTTAAAATTGTTTGTAGTAGCTTAAATATCGTTTGTAGTTCCTCGGAAAAATACTCAAATCAACCTACAAGCTCCAAAATCGTTTGAAGTGCCGCTATTTTCGTTGGTAGTTCCTCAGAAATGTACTAAAATCAATCTATACACTTTGAAATTGTTTGTAGTAACTTTATTTTCGATTTTAGTTCCTCGGAAAAATAATCAAATCAACCTACAATCTCCGAAATGGTTTGTAGTGACTTTATTTTCATTTGTAGTTCCTCAGAGAGGTACTAAATCAATCAATTCACTTAAAAGTCGTTTGTAATAACTTCGTTTCGTTTGGAGTTCCTCGGGAAAATAATAAAATGAACCTACAAGCTCCAAAATCGTTTGTAGTGACGTTATTTTCGCTTGTAGTTCCTCAGAAATGTCCTAAAATCAATCTATACACTTCGAATCCGCTTGGAGTAACTTTATTTTCGATTGTCGTTCCTCGGAAAGATACTCCAATCGACCTACTCACTTTTAAATCGTTTGTAGTAGCTTGAATTTCGTTTGTCGTTCCTCGGAAAAATAATCAAATCAACCTACAAGCTCCGAAATCGTTTGTAGTGACTTTATTTTCGTTTTTAGTTCCACGAAGATGTACTAAATCAATCAATTCACTTGAAAATCATTTGTAGTAACTTTATTTTCGTTTGTAGTTCCTCGGAAAAATAATAAAATCAACCTACAAGCTCCAGAATCGTTTGTAGTGACGTTATTTTCGTTAGTAGTTCCTCAGAAATGTACTCAAATCGATCCATACACTTTGAAATCATTTGTATTAACTTTATTTTCGATTCAAGTTCCTCGGAAAAATACTCAAATCAACCTACAAGCTCCAAAATCGTTTGTAGTGACTTCATTTTTGTTTGTAGTTCCTCCGAAATGTACTAAAATCAATCTATACACTTTGAAATTGTTTGTAGTAACTTTATTTTCGATTTTAGTTCCTCGGAACAATAATCAAATCAACCTACAATCTCCGAAATGGTTTGTAGTGACTTTATTTTCATTTGTAGTTCCTCGGAGAGGTACTAAATCAATCAATTCACTTAAAAGTCGTTTGTAATAACTTCGTTTCGTTTGGAGTTCCTCGGGAAAATAATAAAATGAACCTACAAGCTCCAAAATCGTTTGTAGTGACGTTATTTTCGTTTGTAGTTCCTCAGAAATGTCCTAAGATCAATCTATACACTTCGAATCCGTTTGGAGTAACTTTATTTTCGATTGTCGTTCCTCGGGAAGATACTCCAATCGACCTACTCACTTTCAAATCGTTTGTAGTAGCTTGAATTTCGTTTGTCGTTCTTTGGAAAAATAATCAAATCAACCTACAAGCTCCGAAATCGTTTGTAGTGACTTTATTTTCGTTTTTAGTTCCACAAAGATGTACTAAATCAATCAATTCACTTGAAAATCATTTGTAGTAACTTTATTTTCGTTTGTAGTTCCTCGGAAAAATAATAAAATCAACCTACAAGCTCCAGAATCGTTTGTAGTGACGTTATTTTCGTTTGTAGTTCCTCAGAAATGTACTAAAATCAATCTACACACTTTAAAATCGTTTGTAGTAGCTTGAATTTTGTTTGTAGTTCCTCCGAAAAATGATCAAATCAACCTACAAGCTCCAGAATCGTTTGTAGTGACGTTCTTTTCGTTTGTAGTTCCTCAGAAATGTACTCAAATCAATCCATACACTTTGAAATCATTTGTAGTAACTTTATTTTCGATTCAAGTTCCTCGGAAAAATACTCAAATCAACCTACAAGCTCCAAAATCGTTTGTAGTGACTTCATTTTTGTTTGTAGTTCCTCCGAAATGTACTAAAATCAATCTATACACTTTGAAATTGTTTGTAGTAACTTTATTTTCGATTTTAGTTCCTCGGAAAAATAATCAAATCAACCTACAATCTCCGAAATGGTTTGTAGTGACTTTATTTTCATTTGTAGTTCCTCGGAGAGGTACTAAATCAATCAATTCACTTAAAAGTCGTTTGTAATAACTTCATTCTCGTTTGGAGTTCCTCAGGAAAATAAAAAAATGAACCTACAAGCTCCAAAATCGTTTGTAGTGACGTTATTTTCGTTTGTAGTTCCTAAGAAATGTCCTAAAATCAATCTATACACTTCGAATCCGTTTGTAGTAACTTTGTTTTCGAT
The DNA here is from genome assembly GCA_946863875.1 of Alloplasta piceator. Classification (NCBI taxonomy): domain Eukaryota; kingdom Metazoa; phylum Arthropoda; class Insecta; order Hymenoptera; family Ichneumonidae; genus Alloplasta; species Alloplasta piceator. Next base: position 23,835,973 of record OX333079.1, read on the forward strand.
TGTAGTTCCTCGGAAAGATACTTCAATCGACCTACTCACTTTAAAATCGTATGTAGTAGCTTGAATTTCGTTTGTAGTTCCTCGGAAAAATAATCAAATCAACCTACAAGCTCCGAAATCGTTTGTAGTGACTTTATTTTCGTTTTTAGTTCCACGGAGATGTACTAAATCAATCAATTCACTTAAAAATAATTTGTAGTAACTTTATTTTCGTTTGTAGTTCCTCGGAAAAATAATAAAATCAACCTACAAGCTCCAGAATCGTTTGTAGTGACGTTATTTTCGTTCGTAGTTCCTCAGAAGTGTACTAAAATGAATCTACACACTTTAAAATCGTTTGTAGTAGCTTGAATTTCGTTTGTAGTTCCTCGGAAAAATAATCAAATCAACCTTCAAGCTCCAAAACCGTTTGTAGTGACGTTATTTACGTTTGTAGTTCCTCAGAAATGTACTAAAATCAATCTTCAAACTTTGAAATCATTTGTAGTAACTTTATTTTCGATTCAAGTTCCTCGGAAAAATACTCAAATCAACCTACAAGCTCCAAAATCGTTTGTAGTGACTTCATTTCTGTTTGTAGTTCCTCCGAAATGTTCTAAAATCAATCTGTTCACATTGAAATCGTTTGTAGTAACTTTATTTTTTTTTGTAGTTCCTTGAAAAGTTCCTCAAATTGACCGACTCAATCAAAAATCGTTCGTAGTGACTTTATTTTCGTTTGTAGTTCCTCGTAAATATACTAAAATCAATCTATACACTTTAAAATCGTTTGTAGTAACTTTTTTTTCGTTTGTAGTTCCTCGAAAAATTACTCAAATTAACTGACACACTTTAAAATCGTTTGTAGTAACTTGAATGTCGTTTGTAGTTACTCGGAGAAATAATCAAATTAACCTCCAAGCTTTGAAATCGTTTGTAGTAACTTTATTTTCGTTTGTAGTTGCTCGGAAAGATACTCCAATCGACCTACTTACTTTAAAATTGTTTGTAGTAGCTTGAATTTCGTTTGTAGTTCCTCGGAAAAATACTCAAATCAACCTACAATCTCCGAAATGGTTTGTAGTGACTTTATTTTCGTTTGTAGTTCCTCGGAGATGTACTAAATCAATTAATTCACTTAAAAGTCGTTTGTAGTAACTTTATTATCGTTTGTAGTTCCTCGGGAAAATAATAAAATCAACCTACAAGCTCCAAAATCGTTTGTAGTGACGTTATTTTCGTTTGTAGTTCCTCAGAAATGTACTAAAATCAATCTTTACACTTTAAAATCGTTTGTAGTAACTTTATTTTCGATTGTAGTTCCTCGGAAAAATACTCAAATCAACCTACAAGCTCCACAATCGTTTGTAGTGCCGTTATTTTCGTTTGTAGTTCCTCAGAAATGTACTAAAATCAATCTATACACTTTGAAATCGTTTGTAGTAACTTTATTTTCATTTGTAGTTCCTCGGAAAGATACTCTAATCGACCTACTCACTTTAAAATCATTTGTAGTGACTTTATTTTCGTTTGTAGTTCCTCGGGGATATACTAAATCAATCAATTCACTTGAAAATCGTTTGTAGTAACTTTATCTTCGTTTGTAGTTCCTCGGAAAAATAATAAAATCAACCTACAAGCTCCAAAATCGTTTGTAGTGCCGCTATTTTCGTTGGTAGTTCCTCAGAAATGTACTAAAATGAATCTATACACTTCGAAAACGTTTGTAGTAACTTTATTTTCGATTGTAGTTCCTCAGAAAAATAATCAAATCAACCTACAATCTCCGAAATGGTTTGTAGTGACTTTATTTTCGTTTGTAGAACCTCGGAGAGGTACTAAATGAATCAATTCACTTGAAATCCGTTTGTAGTAACTTTATTTTCGTTTGGAGTTCCTCGGGAAAATAATAAAGGGAACCTACAAGCTCCAAAATCGTTTGTAGTGACGTTATTTTCGTTTGTAGTTTCTCAGGAATGTGCTAAAATCAATCTATACGCTTCGAAATCGTTTGTAGTAACTTTATTTTCGATTGTAGTTCCTCGGGAAGATACTCCAATCGACCTACTCACTTTGAAATCGTTTGTAGTAGCTTGAATTTCGTTTGTAGTTCCTCGGAAAAATAATCAAATCAACCTACAAGCTCCGAAATCGTTTGTAGTGACTTTATTTTCGTTTGTAGTTATACGGAGATGTACTAAATCAAACAATTCACTTGAAAATCATTTGTAGTAACTTCATTTTCGTTTGTAGTTCCTCGAAAAAATAATAAAATCAACCTACAAGCTCCGGAATCGTTTGTAGTGACGTTATTTTCGTTTGTAGTTCCTCAGAAATGTACTAAAATCAATCTACACACTTTAAAATCGTTCGTAGTAGCTTGAATTTCGTTTGTAGTTCCTCGGAAAAATAATCAAATCAACCTACAAGCTCCAAAATCGTTTGTAGTGACGTTATTTTTGTTTGTAGTTCCTCAGAAATGTACTGAAATCAATCTATACACTTTGAGATCGTTTGTAGTAACTTTATTTTCGTTTGTAGTTCCTCGGAAAAATAATGAAATTAACCCACAAGCTCCAGAATCGTTTGTAGTGCCGCTATTTTCGTTGATAGTTCCTCAGAAATGTACTAAAATCAATCTATACACTTTAAAATCGCTTGTAGTAGCTTGAAGTTCGTTTGTAGTTCCTCGGAAAAATAATCAAATCAACCTCCAAGCTCCAAAATCGTTTGTTGTGACGTTATTTTCGTTTGTAGTTCCTCAGAAATGTGCTGAAATCAATCTATACACTTCAAAATCGTTTGTAGTAACTTTATTTTCGTTTGTAGTTCCACGGAGATGTACGTAATCAATCAATTCACTTAAAAATCATTTGTAGTAACTTCATTTTCGATTGTAGTTCCTCGGAAAAATAATAAAATCAACCTACAAGCTCCAGAATCATTTTTAGTGACGTTATTTTCATTTGTAGTTTCTCAGAAATGTACTAAAATCAATCTACACACTTTAAAATCGTTTGTAGTAGCTTGAAGTTCGTTTGTACTTCCTCGGAAAAATAATCAAATCAACCTACAAGCTCCAAAATCGTTTGTAGTGACTTCATTTTTTTTTGTAGTTCCTCCGAAATGTGCTAAAATCAATCTGTTCACTTTGAAATCGTTTGTAGAAACTTCATTTTTTTTTGTTGTTCCTTGAAAAATTCCTGAAATTGACCAACTCAATCAAAAATCGTTCGTAGTGACTTCATTTTCGTTTGTAGTTCCTCGTTAATATACTAAAATCAATCTATACACTTTAAAATCGTTTGTAGTAACTTTTTTTTCGTTTGTAGTTCCTCGAAAAATTACTCAAATTAACTTACACACTTTAAAATCGTTTGTAGTAACTTGAATGTCGTTTGTAGTTACTCAGAGAAATAATCAAATTAACCTCCAAGCTTTGAAATCGTTTGTAGTAACTTTATTTTCGTTTGTAGTTGCTCGGAAAGATACTCCAATCGACCGACTTACTTCGAAATTGTTTGTAGTAGCTTGAATTTCGTTTGTAGTTCCTCGGAAAAATACTCAATCAACCTAAAATCTCCGAAATGGTTTGTAGTGACTTTATTTTCGTTTGTAGTTCCTCGGAGATGTACTAAATCAATTAATTCACTTGAAAGTCGTTTGTAGTAACTTTATTTTCGTTTGTAGTTCCTCGGAAAAATAATAAAATCAACCTACAAGCTCCAAAATCGTTTGTAGTGCCGCTATTTTCGTTGGAAGTTCCTCAGAAATGTACTAAAATCAATCTATACACTTTGAAAACGTTTGTAGTAACTTTATTTTCGATTGTAGTCCCTCAGAAAAATAATCAAATCAACCTACAATCTCCGAAATGGTTTGTAGTGACTTTATTTTCGTTTGTAGAACCTCGGAGAGGTACTAAATGAATCAATTCACTTAAAAGTCGTTTGTAGTAACTTTATTTTCGTTTGGAGTTCCTCGGGAAAATAATAAAATGAACCTACGAGCTTCAAAATCGTTTGTAGTTCCTTAGAAATGTGCTAAAATCAATCTATACACTTCGAAATCGTTTGTAGTAAGTTTATTTTCGATTGTAGTTCCTCGGAAAGATACTCCAATCGACCTACCCACTTTGAAATCGTTTGTAGTAGCTTGAATTTCGTTTGTAGTTCCTCGGAAAAATAATCAAATCAACCTACAAGTTCCGAAATCGTTTGTAGTGACTTTATTTTCGTTTGTAGTTACACGGAGATGTACTAAATCCATCAATTCACTTGAAAATCATTTGTAGTAACTTCATTTTCGTTTGTAGTTCGTCGAAAAAATAATAAAATCAACCTACAAGCTCCGGAATCGTTTGTAGTGACGTTATTTTCGTTTGTAGTTCCTCAGAAATGTACTAAAATCAATCTACACACTTTGAAATCGTTTGTAGTAGCTTGAATTTCGTTTGTAGTTCCTCGGAAACATACACAAATCAACCTACAAGCTCCAAAATCGTTTGTAGTGACGTTATTTTCGTTTGTAGTTCCTCAGAAATGTACTGAAATCAATCTATACACTTCAGATCGTTTGTAGTAACTTTATTTTCGTTTGTAGTTCCACGGAGATGTACGTAATCAATCAATTCACTTAAAAATCATTTGTAGTAACTTTATTTTCGATTGTAGTCCCTCGGAAAAATAATAAAATCAACCTACAAGCTCCAGAATCGTTTTTAGTGACGTTATTTTCGTTCGTAGTTTCTCAGAAATGTACTAAAATCAATCTACACACTTTAAAATCGTTTGTAGTAGCTTGAAGTTCGTTTGTAGTTCCTCGGAAAAATAATCAAATCAACCTACAAGCTCCAAAATCGTTTTTAGTGACGTTATTTTCGTTTGTAGTTCCTCAGAAATGTACTTAAATCAATCTATACACTTGGAAATCGTTTGTAGTAACTTTATTTTCGATGGAGTTCCTCGGAAAAATACTCAAATCAACCTACAAGCTCCAAATCCATCTGTAGTGACTTCATTTTTGTTTGTAGTTCCTCCAAAATGTCCTAAAATCAATCTATTCACTTTGAAATCGTTTGTAGTAACTTTACTTTTATTTGTAGTTTCTTGAAAAGTTTCTCAAATCGACCGACTCAATTAAAAATCGTTTGGAGTGACTTTATTTTCGTTTGTAGTTGCTCGCAAATATACTAAATTCAATCTATACACTTTGAAATCATTTGTAGTAACTTTATTTTCGTTTGTAGTACCTTGAAAGAATACTTAAATCAACCTACAAGCTCTAAAATCAATTTTAGTGACTTCATTTTCGTTTGTAGTTCCTCGGAAAGTTCCTCAAATTGACTCATTCACTTTAAAATCGTTTGTAATAGCTTGATTTTCGTTTGCAGTTCCTCGGAAAAATAATCAAATCAACCTACAAGCTCCAAAATCGTTTGTAGTGACTTTATTTTCGTTTGTAGTTCCTCGGAAATATACTAAAATCGATCTGTACACTTTGAAATCGTTCGTAGAGAGTTTATTTTCGTTTGTAGTTCCTGGGAAAATTACTGGAATCGACCCACTCACTTTAAAATCGTTTGTAGCAGCTTGATTTTCGTTTGTAGTTTCTCGAAAAATTACTCAAATCAACTTCGAAGCTCCAAAATCGTTTGTAGTAACTTTATTTTCGTTTGGAGTTCCTAGGAAATGTACTAAAATGAATCTATTCACTTCGAAGTTGTTTGTAGTATTTTTATTTTCGTTTGTAGTTCCTCGAAAAAATACTCAAATCAACCTACAATTTCTATAATCGTTTGTAGAGACTTTATTTTTGTTTGTAATTCCTCGGAACGATACTCCGATCGCTTTGAAATTGTTTGTAGTAGCTTGAATTTCGTTTGTAGTTCCTCGGAAAAATAATCAAATCAACCTACAAGCTCCGAAATCGTTTGCAGTGACTTCATTTTCGTTTGTAGTTCCTCGGAGATGTACTAAATCAATCAATTCACTTGAAAATCGTTTGTAGTAACTTTATTTTCGTTTGTAGTTCCTCGAAAAAGTAATCAAATCAACCTACAAGCTCCAAAATCGTTTGTAGTGCTGCTATTTTTGTTGGTAGTTCCTCAAAAATATACTAAAATCAATTCATACACTTCGAAATCGTTTGTAGTAACTTTATTTCCGATTGTAGTTCCTCGGAAAAATAATCAAATCAACCTACAATCTCCGAAATGGTTTGTAGTGACTTTATTTTCGTTTGTAGTTTCTCAGAGAGGTACTAAATCAATCAATTCACTTAAAAGTCGTTTGTAGTAACTTTATTTTCGTTTGGAGATTCTTGGGAAAATAATAAAATGAACTCACAAGCTCCAAAATCGTTTGTAGTGACGTTATTTTCGTTTGTAGTTCCTCGGAAATGTGCTAAAATCACTCTATACACTTCGAAATCGTTTGTAGTAACTTTATTTTCGATTGTAGTTCCTCGGAAAGATACTTCAATCGACCTACTCCCTTCAAAATCGTTTGTAGTAGCTAGAGTTTCGTTTTTAGTTCCTCGGAAAAATAATCAAATCAACCTACAAGCTCCGAAATCGTTTGTAGTGACTTTATTTTCGTTTGTAGTTCCACGGAGATGTACTAAGTCAATCAATTCACTTAAAAATCATTTGTAGTAACTTTATTTTAGTTTGTAGTTTCTCGGAAAAATAATAAAATCAACCTACAAGCTCCAGAATCGTTTGTAGTGACGTTATTTGCGTTTGTTGTTCCACCGAAATGTACTAAAATCAATCTATACACTTTGAAATCGTTTGTGGTAACTTTATTTTCGATTGTAGTTCCTCGGAAAAATACCCAAATCAACCTACAAGCTCCAAAATCGTTTGTAGTGACTTTACTTTTGTTCGTAGTTCCTTGGAAATGTACTAAAATCAATCTAAACCCTTTGATATCGTTTGTAGTAACGTTATTTTCGTTTTTATTTTCTCGGAAATTTACTCAAATCGATCTAAAAGCTACAAAATCGTTTGTAGTGACTTTATTTTTGTTTGCAGTTCCTCGGGAATATACTGAAACCAATCTTTTTACTTTGAAATCGTCTGTCGCAACTTTATTTTCGTTTGTACCTCCTCGAAAAATTACTCAAATCGACCTATTCACTATAAAATCGTTTGTAGTTCCTCAAAAAAATACTCAAATCAAATTACAAGCTCCAAACCCGTTTGTTGTGACTTTATTTTTGTTTGTAGTTCCAACGACATATACTAAAATAAATCTATTCAATTTGATATTGTTTTAGTAACATTTTTATCGTTCGTAGTTCTTTAGAAAGTGCCCACAAACGTGCTGATTGCTACAAAATCGTGTGTAGTAATTTTTTTTAGTCTGTGATTCCTCGGAGAGTAACTACAATCGACCTTCTCGTTCGAATGTCTTTTGTAGTAATTTTTGTTGTTGTTGTTTCTCAGGAAGTGACTAAAATTTTCCTTTTTGCCTTCAAGTCGTTTATAATCATTTCCTTTGCTTGTAGTACTTCGGAGAGTAATTTCAAACTATGTACTCGCTTCAAAATCGTATGGAGTAATTTTTTATCGTTTGCAGTTCCTTAAAAAGTGACCACAAACGTTTTACCTTTTTCAAAATCGTTTGCAGTAACTTAATTTTCGTCTGTAGTTTGTCAGAAAGTGACCGAAGTCGACCGACTCGCTCCAAAATCTTTTGCAGTGAGTCTAAGTTCGTTGGTAAATCGTCGGAAAATGATTGAAATCGACCTACTCACTTTAAAAGCGGCTGTAGAAGCTTTATTAGCGTTTGCAGTTCCTCGAAAGATTACTCGAATCAATTATCTACTCGCTTAAAAAACGTTTGTAGTAACTTTATTTTTGTCTGTAGTTCGTCGTCGACCGAAGTCGACCAACTCACTCCAAAATCGTTTGTGGTGACTTTATTTTAGTTTGTAGTTCCTCGGGAAAGTACTGAATTCAACCTACTCATTTTGAAATCGTTTGTAGTAGCTATATTTTCGCTTGTAGTTCCCCGGAAAATTACTCAAATCTATTTTCGTTTGTAGTTCGTCGGAGAATAACTACAAACGACCTACTCGGTTCAAAATCGCTTGTAGTTTTTTATCGTTACAAAGTAATTTTCCGACGAACGACAAACAAAAATGAAGTTACTACAAACGGTTTTTAATCTCGGAGGTTGTTTGTAGTCACTTTCCAAGGAACTACAAACGAAAATAAAAGTACTTCAAACAATTTTAAAGTGAGTAGGTTGATTTCAGTACATTACCGATGAAGTACAAACTAAAAAAAAGTCACTACAAATGATTTTGAAGCGAATAGGTCACTTTCCGCCGAACTACAAACGAAAATAAAGTTACTCCAAACGATTTTGAACATTGGAGGTCGTTCGTAGTCTCTTTTCAAAGACTACAAACGAAAATAAAGTTACTACTAACGATTTTGGAGCTTGTAGGTTGATTTAAGTAACATCCTGAGGAACTCAAAACGAAAATAAAGCTACTACAATCGACTTTAAAGTAGGTAGTTTGATTTGAGTAACTTCCCAAAGAACTACAAACGAAAAAAAACCACGACGACCGATTTTGGCGCGAGTAGGTCTACTTCGGTCACTTTTGATGAACTACAAACGAAAATAAAGTTACTACTTACGATTCTGAAGTTTGGAGCTTATAACTAGTCTCTTCCCAAGAACTACAAACGAAAATGAAGTTACTTCAAACGATTTTCAAGCCAGTAGGTCGATTCTAGCAATTTTCCGAGGAACTAAAATCGAAAATAATCCTACTACAAACCATGTTACAGTTAGCAGTCTGGTTTTAGTAATTTCCGGAAGAACGACAAACGAAAATAAAGTTACCACAAACGATTTTGAAGCAAGGAGGGCTTTTGTAGTCATTCGCTAAGGAACTGCAAACGAGTTTCAGCCGATATGAATGTGTTCCGATATGTCTTGATAAATTAGAAAAACACTTTGAAGTGAGACAGGTCATGAAATTAATTATTATGAATTAATAGAATTTTAGCTGTAACAAACCTGTAGTTCTTAGGAAAATTACTCAGATCGACCTACAAGCTTGAAAATCGTTTGTTGTGACTATTTTCCTTTGAAGCTCGTCAAAAAGTGATCGAAGTCGACGTACTCGCTCCAAAACGTATGTAGTAGCTTCAATTTCGTTTGTAGTTCCTTGAAGAGTTACTCAAATCGACCTACTCACTTGAAAATCGTTTGTAGTAACTTTATTTTCGTTTGTAATCGACGAAAAGTAATCGAAGTCAACATAGTCGCTCCAAAATCGTTTCTCCTGACTTTATTTTCGTTTGTAGTCCCTCGGGAATGTTCTAAAATCTACCTACAAACTTTAAAATTGTTTATGAAACCTTTATTTTTGTTTGAGTTCCTCGGCAAATTACTCAAATTGACCTACTCACCTTGAAGTTGTTTGTAGTAGCTTTATTTTCGATTGTAGTACCTTTAGTTTCGGTTGTAGTTCTTCGAGAACTTACTAAAATCGACCTACTCACTGTAAAATCGTTTGTAGTAGCTTGATTTTCGTAGGAAGATCCTAGGCAAATTACTCAAATAAACCTGGAAGCGCCAAAATCGTTTAAAGAGACATTATTTTCGTTTGTAGTTCCTAGGCAATGTACTGGAATTATTCCATTCACTTTGAAATCGTTAGTGGTAACTTTTTTTCTCGTTTGTAGTTCCTAGGAAAATTATTCAAACCGACCTATTAATTTGAAAATTGTTTCTAGTAATTTTATTTTTGTTCGTAGTTCGTCGAGAAGTGATCGAAGTAGACGTACTCACTCCAAAATTAAATTAAAGTAAATTAAAATTGTATTTAACAATCAAATGTAGTCACTACAAACGATTTTGAAGCGACTAGGTGGGCTTCGGTCAGTTTTCGACGAACTACAAACGAGAAGAAAGTTACCACCAACGATTTTCAAGTGAGTAGGTCGATTTGAGTAATTTTTCGAGGAACTACAAATGAAAATAAAGCTACTACAAACGATTTCAAAGTGAGTAGGTTGATTTGAATAAATTTTCGAGAAACTAGAAACGAAAATAAAGTCGAAAATAATATCGAGCAAACCATTGTAAAGTGAGTAGGTCAATTTGAGTAATTTTCCGAGGAACTACAAACGACAATATAGTTACTACAAACGATTTCAAAGTGTATCGAATGATTTTAGTACATTGCCGAAGAACGACAAACGAAAATGAAGTCACTATAAACGATTTCACAGCTTGCAGGTTAATTTGATTATTTTTCCGAGGAACTACAAACGAAATTCAAGCCACTACAAACGATTTCAAAGTACGAAGGTCGATTTGAGTATTTTCCGAGGAACAACAAACCAAAATGAAGTTACTACAAATGATTTCAAAGTGTATAGATTGAGTTTAGTATATTTGCGAGCAACTACAAACGAAAATAAAGTTACTACAAAGAATTATTAATTGAGTCAATCAATTTGAGAAACTTTCGAAGAAACTACAAATAAAAATAAAGTTACTACAAACGATTTCAAAGTGAACATATTGATTTTAGAACATTTCGGAGGAACTACAAACAAAAATGAAGTCACTACAAACGATTTTGGAGCTTGTAGGTTGATTTGAGTATTTTTCCGAGGAACTACAATCGAAAATAAAGTTACTACAAACGATTTCAAAGTGTATAGATTGATTTTAGTACATTTCTGAGGAACTACAAACGAAAATAACGTCACTACAAACGAATTTGGAGCTTGTAGGTTGATTTTATTATTTTTCTGAGGAACTACAAACGAAATTCAAGCTACTACAAACGATTTTAAAGTGTGTAGATTGATTTTAGTACATTTCTGAGGAACTACAAACGAAAATAACGTCACTACAAACGATTCCGGAGCTTGTAGGTTGATTTTATTATTTTTCCGAGGAACTACAAACGAAAATAAAGTTACTACAAATGATTTTTAAGTGAATTGATTGATTTAGTACATCTCCGTGGAACTACAAACGAAAATAAAGTCACTACAAACGATTTCGGAGCTTGTAGGTTGATTTGATTATTTTTCCGAGGAACTACAAACGAAATTCAAGCTACTACGAACGATTTCGAAGTGAGTAGGTCGATTGGAGTATCTTTCCGAGGAACTACAATCGAAAATAAAGTTACTACAAACGATTTCGAAGTGTATAGATTGATTTTAGCACATTTATGAGGAACTACAAACGAAAATAACGTCACTACAAACGATTTTGGAGCTTGTAGGTTGATTTGATTATTTTTCCGAGGAACTACAAACGAAAATCAAGCTATTACAAACGATTTTAAAGTAAATGGGTCAATTTGAGGAACTTTCCGAGGAACTACAAACGAAAATGGAGTCACTAAAATTGATTTTGGAGCTTGTAGGTTGACTTAAGTATTCTTTCAAGGTACTACAAACGAAAATAAAGTTACTACAAATGATTTCAAAGTGTATAGATTGAGTTTAGTATATTTGCGAGCAACTACAAACGAAAATAAAGTTACTACAAAGAATTTTCAATTGAGTCGGTCAATTTGAGAAACTTTCCAAGAAACTACAAATAAAAATAAAGTTACTACAAACGATTTTAAAGTGAATAGATTGATTTTAGGACATTTTGGAGGAACTTCAAACAAAAATGAAGCCACTACAAACGATTTTGGAGCTTGTAGGTTGATTTGAGTATTTTTCCGAGGAACTACAATCGAAAATAAAGTTACTACAAACGATTTCAAAGTGTATGGATTGATTTTAGTACATTTCTGAGGAACTACAAACAAAAATAACGTCACTACAAAGGATTTTGGAGCTTGTGGTTCATTTTATTATTTTTCCGAGGAACTACAAACGAAATTCAAGCTACTACAAGCGATTTTAAAGTGTGTCGATTGATTTTAGTACATTTCTGAGGAACTAAAAACGAAAATAACGTCACTACAAACGATTCCGGAGCTTGTAGGTTGATTTTATTAATTTTCCGAGGAACTGCATACGAAAATGAAGTTACTACAAATGATTTTTAAGTGAATTGATTGATTTAGTACATCTCCGTGGAACTACAAACGAAAATAAAGTCACTACAAACGATTTCGGAGCTTGTAGGTTGATTTGATTATTTTTCCGAGGAACTACAAATGAAATTCAAGCTACTACAAACGATTTCAAAGTGAGTAGGCCGATTGGAGTATCTTTCCGAGGAACTACAATCGAAAATAAAGTTACTCCAAACTGATTCGAAGTGTATAGATTGATTTTAGGACATTTCTGAGGAACTACAAACGGAAATAACGTCACTACAAACGATTTTGGAGCTTGTAGGTTCATTTTATTATTTTCCCGAGGAACTCTAAACGAAAATAAAGTTATTACAAACGACTTTTAAGTTAGGTGATTGATTTAGTACCTCTCCGAGGAACTACAAATGAAAATAAAGTCACTACAAACCATTTCGGAGATTGTAGGTTGGTTTGATTATTTTTCCGAGGAACTCAAATCGAAAATTAAGATACTAAAAACAATTTCAAAGTGTATAGATTGATTTTAGTACATTTCTGAGGAACTACCAACGAAAATAGCGGCACTACAAACGATTTTGGAGCTTGTAGGTTGATTCGAGTATTTTTCCGAGGAACTACAAACGAAATTCAAGCTACTACAAACGATTTTGAAGTGTGTAGATTGATTTTAGTACATTTCTGAGGAACTACAAACGAAAATAACGTCACTACAAATGATTCTGGAGCTTGTAGGTTGATTTTAGTATATTTACGAGGAACTAAAAACGAAAATAAAGTCACTACAAACGATTTTTAATTGAGTCGGTCAATTTGAGGAACTTTTCGAGGAACTACAAATAAAAATAAAGTTACTACAAACGATTTCAAAGTGAACAGATTGAATTTAGAACATTTCGGAGGAACTACAAACAAAAATGAAGTCACTGCAAACGATTTTGGAGCTTGTAGGTTGATTTAAGTATTTTTCCGAGGAACTACATTCAAAAATAAAGTTACTACAAACGATTTCCGCCAGTAACGTCCGTCAGTAGCCTTGTATTTTCCCCGATAATAGGTCTCGGGGGTGCGATATACGGTGGGCCGGAAGATCGTAAATATTATATATTCAACCGGAGTAAGCTCCAGCCCGAGGAACCACAAACGAAAAAAAAAGTTACTACAAACGATTTTAAAGTGAATAGATTGATTTTTGTACATTGCCGAGGAACTACAAACGAAAATAACTTCACTACAAACGATTTCGGAGCTTGTAGGTGATTTGATTATTTTTCCGAGGAACTACAAACGAAATTCAAGCTACTACAAACAATTTTAAATCGATCGGAGTATCGTTCCGAGGAATTACAAATGAAAATAAAGTTACTAAGAACGATTTCAAATTGAATAGATTGATTTTAGTACATTTTCGAGGAACTACAAATGAAAATAAAGTCTCTACAAACGATTTTAGAACTTGTAGGTTGATTTGAGTATTTTTTCGAGGAACTACAAACGAAAATAAAGATACTAAAAACAATTTTAAAGTGAATAGATTCATGTTAGTACATTTCCTAGGAACTCCAAACGAAAATAAAGTTACTACAATCGATTTTGGAGCTTTCAAGTTAATTTGATTACTTTTTCGAGAAACTACGAACGAAAATCAAGCTGCTACAAATGATTTTAAAGTGAGTGGGTCAATTTCAGTAATTTTCCGAGGAACTACAAACGAAAATAAAGTTACTACAAACGATTTCAAGGTGAATAGATTGATTTTGATACATTTCCGAGGAACTACAAACGATAATCAATACGATACGATAATACATACGATTTTCGCGCTTGTAGGTTGATTTGAGTATTTTTCCTAGGAACTACAAACGAAAATCGATCTACTGCAAACGATTTTAAAGTGAGTTGGTCAATTTGAGTAATTTTTCGAGTAATTACAGACGAAATTAAAGTTATCAAACGATTTTGAACCTCGGAGGTCGTTTGTAGTCACTTTTCAAGGAACTACAAATGACAATAAAGCTACCACAAACGATTTTACATCGAGTAGTTCAAATCCAAAAAAAAAAAAAAAAATTCAAAAGAAAATTTGAAATTTTTTTTTTCTTCCCCTTTTACTACAGCCGGAAATAACTGCACTACAATCAACTACAAATGATTTCGAACGGGAATCAACCGTTTAAATTAAATTTTTCAAAAGTCGGGTGCCGACATTTTTTAAAGTCCCCTCAATTTTTTTTTGGTGCAACTACAAACGAAATTACTTGTACTACAATCAACTACATACAAAATACTATGGAAAAAAAAAACTTAAGATTCGAGCAAGTCGGGTGCCAAGTTCACATAGCTCTCTCCATTCCTAATGGCCACCTCGGTAATATCACGTCACAATATAAGAGTAGCTAGAGAAGTATGTAGGATTTTTTTGATATGTTGTTTTTTGTAAAGATGGCGCGTTTTTAAATAAAAAAGTATAAAGTTCTATGAAAAAAATAGAAAAGAAACTATGCAATATATCGAAAAAATCCTACGTACTGCTTTAGAGAATGTAATGATAAATGTACAGTTAAAATTTCAAATGAATCGGTTGAAATTTGTTTGAGTTATGAGTGCAACCAACTTTAAAAATGTAGTTTTGAGGTAAACGCGTTTTATGTTTGTAGAAAGCCCGCTGCGGATGAAGAGGGGTTGCACTAGAATACGAAAATCGAGTACTCAGGGATTTTGCACGCACATTACCTTTTGGAATATAATTCTATATTTACTAAACTACTTTTTTAACAAAAAAAATCGTTTTTGTGAAAATCCTAGAGTCGCCGAACCCCTTAAGAAATTTTTGTGGCCTCAAGATATTAGTCTACTTTGGGCCCGAATTTTAAGTTCTTAAGATCTATCTTATAATCGATCTTAAGATCAAACTTGAGCTTAAACTTTCCATTGAACTCAAGTTGGAAGATCGAACTTAAGTTCCAATGTAAGATGAATCTTAAGTTTGAACTTAAGCAGAGATGTCAGCCCGCGTTACTTTTGTGAACGGGCTTTTTTTAAAATTCTCTTTATTACTTGCTAATAACCAATTATTTTACTAAAATAAGCCACATTATTTGCAACTGCATATGTTAAGTCTTCACTTCATGTCGTAAATTATTATGTTTTTACTGCGTTGCTGAAAATATAAACAAACAAGAAATGTAACGAACAAAAGTAACGCTTCGCTACTTCCCCTACAGCACATAACATCGCTGCAATGTTGCAGCAATATTGTCATATTGCACGTGCAATGATATATTGCAGATATGTTGTGGCAACATTGCTACGCAACATTGCACCAAAACTTCTCAGCAATGTTTCGGGAATGTTCCTAGGCAACATACCTGCAATATCTTGTTGAAACGTTGCGAGTAAATTGCCGCAATATTGGTGAGAACGAACTTTAAATTTTACAACTACACGAGCGTAATAAATATCAAAAAGATCAATTGAAAAAGATCTATTCATTTATTCCTCATAAAATATCAATAACGATTGATTTCGAGTCATTTTCTTTTTCTTTTTTCATATTTATTTTCAAAATTTTGTTGTGCTTTTGACATTAATAAGACATGAAATATTAATAATATTAAGACATTGTGATATTCGTATTGAAAAAAATGTTTAATATAAAAAAAGCTATAAAACCAAAATATATTTTGTTTCTGAATAATTCATATTCGTAAAACATGATTATATACTGTAACGGGGCGACCTGGGCACGATCTCGGCACTTCGCCTGAGATCCGTTAGGTGGCGGCGGTCGGTGGGCGCTCTCGCACTGGCGAGAGAGCCACCGAGCACTGATAAAGGTCCGGTGTATTACCAGCATCGGGGTCCTTAATTAACAATCAATTGTTGGAATATTTACCCGCGTTCTGTGGTCGCGCAGTCCAATGGACTTAAAACTACATATTTTTATTTTATGCTATAATTCAAATGATAAAGTTTTCATTGTAGGTAATATTCCTGAAATATTGAATATGTAATACGAGTTATATTGCTGGAATATATTGCATATTGATTGGATGCAATATTTCTGGAATATTGCGGAACATTCCAGCAATATTTCAATCGTCGGACATAGCAACATGCAGCAAGATTGCAGCAATGTTTTTTGCAATATTACAATGTTGTCATGCAACATTTCAGCAACATTGCAGGAATATTGTGTGCTGTAGGGGTTACTCAGTTACTTGTTTCGTAACATTTCTTGTTAATATTTTTTTCAGCAACGCAGTAAAAACATAGTAATTTACGATATAACGTGAAGAGTTAACATGCAATTACAAATACTGTGGCTTATTTTTGTAAAATAATTGATTATTAGCAAGTAATAGCTAGAGAAAATAAAGAAAGAGCGCGTTTTCAAAAGTAACGAGGGCTGACATCTCTGAACTTAAGTATCATTATAAGTTCATACTTAAGTTCAAACTTTAATTTGGTTTGAAGTTTGACCTTAAGATCCATCTTGAGCTTGAACTTCAGTTCGATCAAACTTCTTTCATCGCCTCCTTCGACCGGGTTTTTTGACATTAGTTGTCAAAATAAATAAGCTCGATCGAACGCTCAAGATGGATCTTAAGTTCAAACTTAAGATTCATTTTTAATTCGATAACTTAAGTTCGATCTCAAGTTCCAGCTTGAGTTCAATGGAAAGTTTGATCTTAAGTTTGATCTTAAGATCTTAAAATTTGGGCCTTAGAAAGCAAAAAAAGAAAATTTTTAAGATGTTTTTTTCGCAGCTCCTTTATCAAATATGGCTATAAAACTGTTTTTACAACATTTGCTTCATCTTTCGAAAATAGAAAAAAAAATTGTTTTCTTATAATGATTCTTCAAATAATTTATAGAAGGCGCCAAAGTCAAAATGTCTTGTTCCATGGGACCATGGAACAAGACATGGCCGACAGTTAATCTCAGGATCGGCAAGTCTGAAACAAAACAATAAAAAGCATTTGAAAGAGGAAGGTTGCTTACGCAACAACTTACCACAGTTAATGAAAAACCGATTAAACAAAAAAAAGCGGATGTTTGAAATGGAGATAAAAAATTTAATTTTTCACAATTTATTTCAAACATCTGCCATTTTTTTTTATCAACTTTTCGTTCGTGGAGGTAAATTGCTGCGTGAGAAACTTTCCTATTTAAATTGCTTTGTTATTTTTTTGTTTTAGACTTGCCAATCCTGACATTAACTGTCGGCCATGGGGCAAGATATTTTTGACTTTAGCGCTTTCTATAAATTATTTAAAAAATCATAAAAAATAATTTTTTTTTCGTATTTTCGAAGGATGAAACAATGTTGTAAACACAGGCGACGCGGGCATTAAAATCTTTGAAAGCGCGTGGCACACACACTAAATTCGAGATACTCACGTACACTAGCGTGTGTCCACACCGACGCCATCATGAATGATACGTCGAGTAATGATATTAATACGTACGATCAGTGGTTCTTCCCTTTCATTTTTGGTAACGAAATAATTTTGAAATCCCGAAAGTCCGAAAAATAGGACAATAAAGTCAAGTCAAGTCTAAATTCAAGAATGGAAATTATTGCCTGGGTCAGGTCGGTCGAATCAGAAAATAGATTTATTTTTGTTTTGGAAAAAAAAAACACAAACATAAAAAGCGCAGAGGAAAAATTCCTCTTGAGAATATTGAATTTCGCTGCTTGAAAGTTTCAAGATGGTTGGGTTTTGCGATGATTTATTAGGGTGAAAAAGGAAAAATGAAAAGGAACATGCGAAAAAAAAAATGACGAAAGAAAAGAACACCACTGCGTCGTGAAAAGAGCACACGTGGCTCTTCAAGAATTAGTCACCCTGCGGGGAAAGAGAAAGGAAATCGCTTGGAGATAGAGAGCACTTCAGTGCAACCCAATATCTATTTATTTCCAACGTTTATAGTTGAGATTTTCAAGCAGAGGAACATATCGAATATATTAAACATCCGGGCGTAATTAAATTTATCAACTCTCAAAGAAAAATAAGTCCGCGCGAGAGAGAATTAGCGAGGCAGGCGTGAGTGTTTGTCCAAGAGTCCGAGGAAATCTCCTCGCGCCCCGCGGACGACACGAGGCCCGCTGCCCCCTTGAATCGCGTCGTTCTCTCTCGCACAACGGGCTGCTACAGAGGATACACGCCATATATGGGCACAAGTAATATTCAAAAGCATTTCTTTTTTTTTGTATGAAAAGACAAATTAAAAATCTCAGGAGAAATTTCGCCTCAAAGAATACGAGCGAATTATAATTAATTATGAATGCATGTATGAATGATTTGTTCCAGGCTAATACAAAAATTTATTTATTTCAAATGATAGAATTCACATAAAAATTTTATTAAAAATCAGGAAATTCCAATAATACAGATTTTATTTCAAAATGATGATTTCAAGTAGGAAAATTCAAACAAAGGGTTTTAATTAAAATGACAAAATTCTTATTTTGAATGATACAATTCAAATGAGAATTTTTGTATCTTTTCTAATAATTTGTCAATTGAATCTTTGGATCCTTTAATCTTTATTGACAGAAGTAATTGAAATGTTAAAATATTCATTATAATAATTTTATCAGCGCATTTTTTTTTCTCCCTCCATAGAAAATCAGTTCAATAAATAAGGAAAAATTTACAATTTTGAGATTGTAAAATCATCGAATTTTTTGGAAATTATAAAACAGTTTATTGAAAGAAATTATTGGAATCATCGAAAAAAGAAAAAAAATAATTCATTTAACTAAAAGTAAAATTTATTAATTTAAAGACCCTCCCTCTCTTGCAAGCAAACGATGGGAGGAGTCGAAGGGAAAAGAGGAAATGCAGAGCAGTGGAGCAAAGAAAGAGAAAGAAATATGAATTTGTCATAGGAAAGAGAGTGAGAGAGTCATAGCCGAAAATTAAGCCAATTGGAAGTATCGATGAGTGAGAGAGCCCGAGCGCGCGTGCGAGAGCGAAAGAGAAGAGAGGGATGGTCAGAGCCTCCGTGGCGGGGCCTAGAGCGCGGCGAGAGCCCAAGCGAGGGCGGGAGTAAGAGAGAGGGAGAGCGAAAAAGGGACCCCTCGACTCCCTGTACGCGCGAAAATTTACATAAAAATTGAAAATTAAAAATTGAAAATTGTCCTCAAACATGCGAATTATAAAAGTATGGACGAAT
Source organism: Alloplasta piceator (assembly GCA_946863875.1). Classification (NCBI taxonomy): domain Eukaryota; kingdom Metazoa; phylum Arthropoda; class Insecta; order Hymenoptera; family Ichneumonidae; genus Alloplasta; species Alloplasta piceator. The sequence goes on from OX333079.1 coordinate 23,855,185, forward strand.
GAAAGTAATTCGGTATAAAAAAAATAAATTTAATTATAGTTTAATTATTGTAAAAACTAGGATGACCAGCGAGGTGGAGGGGAGAACCAAGGCGTGAACGTCTTGGAGACAAGGGACGAATTACCCCTTCCCGAAGCTAAGCGGGTCCTGATTATAAAAACGCGTGTCAAGAAGCACACGTACCCCCTTAATCATCTTCGGACTTTGCGCGCTTTAAGTATTCCACGACACTCGTCTCAATATTCATTAAATATTCAGTTCTGGAAAAGTTTTGTCGAGATTTTGAGTGTGGTTTTATTCAACGTAATTGTTAAAGCATTTTTTTTCCTCCGACTATATTTCTTTCTTTTCGTCAAATCTTTATGCGCAACTCTGATAATCATAATTTCAAACATTTTTATTCTAACTTTACTATTGACGTGATCATAAATATTGTACGGGATCATCGAGTGAATTGTGTTGAAAAAAAAAGAGAAATAGATCTGTGAATCCTTGTGTTGACCCATGCAGAAATTTCGATAGGGACACCCTACGTCCCATCAAATCCCTGTCGGGATTCGGCATGGACTCCCCAAAACGGGCGTCCCTATGGGGATCCCTATCGGGATTTGCTATAGATTCCCCAAAACGGGCGTCCCTATGGGGGTCTCTATCTAGGATTTACTATGGATTCCCCAAAACGGGCGTCCCTATGGGCGTTCTTATTAGGATTTGTTATGGATTCCCGAATACGGGCGTCCCTATGGGCGCTCCTATCGGGATTTGCTGTGGATTCCCCAAATCGGGACTCCCTATTAAAATCCAGGTTGCATCGCCATATGGCGTCACTCCCATTTACCATGTCCCCATAAGATTCCTATGTGGATCGAGTATGACGGTCGTAGGTCTGGATCATATAGATGGCGTACTCGTGAGCCGTGCGGGATTTAGTATTATTACCTGTGCGATGCCAGTGAGGTTATGTCGTGTGTTTATTTTGTGCTTTCAATATATTTGGTGATCTGATTCTATTATTGATGAACAACGAAATGAATGAGCGTGAGAAAACTCGCATTCGCGTACAACGATGTCGGAAAATACGTCGGGAAATTAATCTCGAACTGCAACGCCATGCCGAAGCACGTGCTTCAATTCCAGGTTAGGAACAATACAAGTTTTCCACCGTTTTGATAACGATTATAATAGTTAATAAATATTTATTATTCATTAAAAATAAATACTTGAGATTGGGAGCTTTGTAAAACCTTTCACAGACTTTAACAAAATAAAAAAATTAATATAAATTCTAATAAAAATTGATTCGGTTCGGTATCCCTACAGGATCCCGGTTGGGTATCCCTACAGGATCCCGTTTGCGTATCCCCATTCGAATCTAATGGGCGGATGTTACAATCACGATTGGAATCCAATCTGACGTCGCATTAGATCCCGATGGGGAGGCTGGGATGCGCGCCAGAATCCCACCGGATCCCTATCGAAATTTCTGCATGGGGAGCTGTGAAAAATATAGGCAACAAAAATTTCGCAAACAGTGCATGTTTAGTATCTTCAAATCGCCTCTCCCTTCGTTGCATCGAGCTATCTTGCGTTTCATCATTTTGGGATTCGTTTTCATCACCGGATTCATCGGTTTTCTCGGGATTCATCCCCGTTGTTTGAGCTCTCATTCCTGGATTCATCTCCGTCGCTCAACCCCTTGTCACTGGACTCATCGACGTCGTTCGATTCATCGTCATTGCAGCCCGTCTGCCATTTCTCACCCCTCAAAGAGAACAACACCAGGTAAGAAAGGAAAAATTAAAAAATTGTCTTTCGCATGAGGATTTCGCAATCCAGGGGAACATGATCTCGACGTTCCGCGAGGATCTCTCCCGGTGGGTTGACCGATTTCCCTCACCGAATTTTCGCGACATTTTCGTCGGAAAAACTAGCAAGTTATGAATAAACTAAATTTTCCTCCTGTACCTCTGATTTCAAGGAAATAATTTTCCTTCAAATTTAAATAATTTTGGGAAATAATTTCATTTCAAATATTCATTTCCGAAAAAAAATTAATTTTATTTCTAAATTTTAATAATTTGGAAAATAATTTTGTTTTAAATATTCATTCCTGGAAATTAGTTTTGTTCCAAAACTTTGAGAAAAAATTTCACTCTAAAATATTCATTTTCGAAAATTAATTTTGTTTAAGTTGTAATAACTTTTGAAAAATGATTCATTTTAAAAATCTACTTTCGGAAATTGATTTTGTTTCCGGACTTTAATAACTTTTGGAAAGTTACCTCATTTTAGATGTTCCACTTTTGAAATTAATTTTGTTCTAAAATTTTAATAATTTTCATGACTATTTTCATAATTAAAAATTGTAATTTCTGTTTTGTTTCCCTTTTCATTTTATGTACCCTATTGATAGGCCCAATGACTCTGCTGATGAAAGGTTCTTGCGGAAAAGGTTACGGTTCATTCTGAAATTGCTCTCCCCTTCAATTATTTAACGTTAACCTCAGAATGATCAAACCAGAAGAATTAACAGCGTGGTTAGGGGTCGCAGTCATTGCCGTACTCGCTATTGTGATTTTCATCATGACCTATTTGATCATTAGGGATAAATCCTCCCAATCTCGCGTTCACTTCCCATGAGACGAATCTAGCGAGCTATGAATAAATTTTCTCTCTGTTCCCCCGATTTCAGGAAAATGATTTTGCTTCCGATTTTTGTTTAGACCTGAAAAATAATTTTATTTTAAATTCTATCTCTGAAAATAAATCATGAACTTAAGGTATTTCTGGAGAAAATCTCCGAAAAATAATTTCTCAAATTTCAATTATATCATTTCGATTTTTGAAAGTTGAATTTTGAATTTTAATCGTTTTCAAGAGATTTCCATGAAAAATAATTTTGCTTCAAATTTAACTATTTCTAAAAATAATCTTGTCTCAAAAATTTCATTTCTATGAGGAAGAATGCGTTTCAAATTTGAATTCTTCCTGGAAGGAAACAGCTAACTTCGTTTCTACTCCCGAGAGATTGACTTTTAATCCTAAATGTTTCCGAAAGACATTTCTGAAGGGTGAATTTTAGGTTTTAGGAATTTCGGAATTTCATTTCAAATTCTTATTTTCAAAAATTAATTTTGTTTTTAAATTCCCATCATTTCTGAAAATTAATTTTATTTCAAATACTTATTTTCGGAAATCAATTTTGTTTTAAATATTAATAATTTCTGAAAAATAGTTTCATTTCAAACTCTTATTTTCAAAAATTAATTTTGTTTTAAATTCCCATCATTTCTGAAAATTAATTTTATTTCAAATACTTATTTTCGGAAATCAATCTTGTTTTAAATATTAATAATTTCTGAAAAATAATTCCATTTCAAATTCTTATTTTCAAAAATTAATTTTGTTTTTGAATTCCCATCATTTCTGAAAATTAATTTTATTTCAAATACTTATTTTCGGAAATCAATTTTGTTTTAAATATTAATAATTTCTGAAAAATAGTTTCATTTCAAATTCTTATTTTCAAAAATTAATTTTGTTTTAAATTCCCATCATTTCTGAAAATTAATTTTATTTCAAATTTTAAATAATTTTGAAAATTAATTTCATTTTAGATATTCATTTCCGAAAAATCAACTTTATTTCCAAATTTTACTAACTTGAAAAATAATGTCATCTTAAATATTCCTTTCCGAAAAATCAACTTCATTTCTAAATTTTAATAACTTGAAAAATAATTTCATCTTACATATTCCTTTCCGAAAAATTGATTTTATTTCTAAATTTTATTAACTTGGGAAATAATTTCATTTTAAATATTCATTACCGAAAAATTAATTTTATTTCTAAATTTTACTAACTTGGAAAATAATTTCATTTTAAAGAATTAACTTTGTTTCTGAATAATAATAATTTGAAAAATAATTTGGTTTCAAATATTCATTCCTGAAAATGAGTTTTGTTTCAAAACTTTGAGAAATAATTTCACTCTAAAGTATTCATTTCCGAAAATTAATTTTGTTTAAGTTTTAATAACTTTTGAAAAATGATTCATTTTAAATATCCACTTTTGGAAATTGATTTTATTTCCGGAAGGTTATTGTATTCCGGAGCCTCGCAGCTGAACGCTATCGAGACAATTACCCTTGTTTAGTTCAGATTTTTCCTTTATTTTCTTCCGTCATTTAAATTTAATTCCAAGAATCAATTCCGTTCTACATTACAAACCGTCGGCCCCCGGCGAATCAGTTGTTGGTACAGGCTACCATACCGGCCAGTAGCTGATATCAAAAGGCCCCGGAGGTTACACAAAAATCACTTAACGATGAATCCTATCGTCGAATTACGAATCGCGACCCTGTTAATGATCTTTTGTTTGCTCATCCTGGTTGCTTTAACGTGCTGGGTTTATTCTAAAAATCAAAAGAAATCCATTCCCATTAAAATCGTTTCGCGTGTAAAATTCTCCCCGGCTGAGAGAAATCACCCTGTTCAATCCAGAGGAATTGCAGCAGCGGTTTCATCGAGATCCCTGTTCATACGCGACCTTTATAATTTTCGACTATGCAATTTTTCAACATATTATTTTTTTTTTGTGTTGTCGCCATATTCCAACGCTTCAGTTACAATCCGTTATTTAAGACACCGAGCTCAATAAAATACACTCTCACGGCCGTCCTGAGCAATTTTCCGCAAGGTTAGGCTCGAAAAGGCCACTTGTCCAGCAGAACGCTGCTATTTCGAAAAACGTGTAAAGGAAGGGTTTTATCTCTTCTTGACCGAGATGAAAAGCTAGCCGGCTGAGGGGTAACAGAATAATCCGTATCTTACAACATCAGAAGTGGGATTCGTGGCAGTTGAGGCTCCGTCCCCATTACGTGAAGATGTCAAAGGTATTGCAGAATTATTAGGCGATTTCATCGGAACAAATCGTTAATTTGACGACTGGGAAAAGCAAGTTCGACTGGTCAAGAGGCTCTTCACAGTGGACGATACGATTACGAAGATCATCATCAGCTCCAAACTTTGATCGAAAGCGGATAGATGGTTCCGTTCGAAATCGGAGTATACTGAGATATCGCTCAACAAACTGCTTGAAGCAATGAAGGACGCGTTCGATCAGCGGCCGAGTGAAGTCGACCGCATTAAGAAATTTGAACTGAGGACGTGGCAAACGAATGAATCGTTTAATAATTACTACCACGAGAAGCTCATCCTGGGTAATTTGGTACCGATTGAAGAAGCCGATTTATTCGACTACTTAGTAGACGGAATCCCTGATCAGATGCTTCGAAATCAGGCCCGGATGCAAAATTTTAATTCCGTGAAAGAGTTGCTCAACGGTTTTCGCAAGATAACCTCACGAATCGAGTTTTTAATAAAGACTCACAGCACGAAGAGAAATCAGCATCGACGAAGGAGGGAAGCGGCGAAAAGCCAACAAGGTATTACAATTGTAACAAATCGGGGCATATCGCAAGTTATTGCTCAAAACCAAAGCGAGAACGGGGATCCTGCTTCATCTGCGGCGAGATGGGACACTTGGCGAATAATTGTCCAAATAATGAAAACAAGAAAACAAGGGCCGCGCTACAAGTATCCAACGTCTATGAAGATCCAGCGGAAGTAGACAGCATTGAGCACCGAAAGCTCGTAACATTTAAAATAAAAGACTCTAATACGAAGCGAGTTTTATGTTTAGATACACTTCTGGATACGGGCAGTCCGATTAGTTTTGTTAAAGTGCGTTTTATCGAGAAACAAGGACTTCTTCCATTAGATTCGGCGGATCGCGATTATTGCGGTCGTAAAAATGTGCTGTTAGATTTTTGGGAAAAATTTAGTTTTTTCATGAATTGATTAATTATTTGGCTTCCCAGATGGACAGTCATGATTATCACGCCGTGTATACATTTGATGGAGCAAATTTTCCAGTATATTGGCTACGTGTTCTGATGCATGCCCATGAGTTCATTTAGTGTGATTAATTTACAAAACATTTCGATCTCATCATGTCGTTTACAAATGCATCATCCACTGACTATAAGATGAACTCATAAGCCGGCAAATTTACATTCTGCAATGAATATTTGCAGATGGATATCATATGAAAGCCATTCAATGATTTTTTTGTGTATTCACTAGGTTAGAATTGAAAGTATACATGCCATGCATGCAATATGTTGGCGTTATGTGTGTTTCTCAGTTATACATTCGATGAGCGCAATATGATGGCGATATGCATTTTTCTTAGTGATACATTCGATGAGCGCAATATGACGGCTGCAAAATCACTGCAAAATGACAGCATGTTTTGACAAGCCTCGCATCTTTTGCAAGTCTAAAAAATTCATTATAAAGTTATTAATAATGTTCAACAACATCTGAGAATTTTTGCAAATCACGGCCATCATATTGAATTTTAAAAAATTGTTTTCATTTACTTACAAAAAAAAATGATTTTAACTAATTTTTTTATTGAATTTTTTAATTTTTTTGTTTTATATTTCAGTTTCATATAAGCAAACAAACTTTTACAAAAGTTGCACTATTTTTCATCATTTTTTTAATCAAATAGAACCATTTTGAATTGTACAAATTTCGAATTCGCGAAACTGTAAAAAAAACTAAGAAATTGACTTTCACGAATATCCCATTTTTTTTGAAATTTTGGATGCCATATTGAATCGTCTATTTTCTTAATTCTTAATTTATTAATTACTTTCATTTTTAACTGTATATACATAATATTCAAATGTGACTCGTTTTCCCTGGCATGTCACCACTGATTTATCATATAAGTGAAGAAAATTCATAAGTACTCGATAGCGTAATAGGTAGCGTATTAGGTCGTTAGGTAGGATAGATAAGCAGGTTGCAGGTTCGAATCCCACTGGAGACAGAAGAAATTGAAATATGATGAAATTGGGTGTTTTTTTAAATTTTTTAAAAATGTAATCGGTTCAGAAGCTATGTAAATGAAAAAATATACATAATAAAAAATTTTGCAAGCAATAGAGATTGAAAAAAAACCGTATGAAAATTACAATAATTACAATAATACCTCACATCCCGACGGTCATATGAGCTTCATATGAGCACAACTAATTTCACCACGGTATGTCGTCAATATGATCTTCATATGAGCACCACAATTTCGTCACGCCGTGACTGCCATATGAGCCCCATATGATGTGTTATTGTCAATCATCATATGATGCAAATATGACTTCCAGGTGAGCACTCATAAGCGACACACAGCTGTGAGTGTTTCTATGCGTCATAGATGTATGCAATATGATGCCAATATGAGCTACATTTGTCTATCTGGCTATTATGCTACCGAGTACTTATGAACTCTCTTTACTTATATGATATATCAGTGGTGACATGCGAGGGGAAACGAATCACATTTGAATATTATCTATATTCAGTTAAAAATTAAAGTAATTCATACATTAAAAATTCAAAAAATGGACGTTTCAATATGGCGTCCAAAATTTCAAAAAAAATTTGGATATTCGTCAAAGTCAATTTCTTAGTTTTTTGTTACAGTTTCGCAAAGTTGAATATCTCAATCGAAGCTATAGGGAAATTTGTAGCATTCAAAATGGCGGTTCTATTTTATTTAAAAAAATTATGAAAAATAGGGCAACTTTTGTACTTTTGTTTGCTTATATGACACTGAAATATGAAACAAAAAAAATTAAAATCAAAATTGATGGCTTAAAAAAAAATTAATTAAAATAATTCCTTTTTTTAAAATAAATAAAAACAATTTTAAAAAATTCAATATAGCGGTCGTGGTTCGCAAAATTTCTCAGATGTTGGTGAATTTTAACTTCAATGAATTTTTTGGACTTGCAAGTTGAGGCTTGACACAATTGTGACAATTTATTCGTGAAAGAAATTCACAATTTATTCGTGAAAGAAATTGACCAGCAATAGCAAAAAACGCACGTCGTTGTCGCGACCAACAAAAAATGGTTGCCCCAACCAACTAATTACTAAGCCCATATCTTACAAGCACAGTGGGTTGGGACAACCATTTTATTCGTTGCCACAACCAACCCGTTTTTCCCGTACGGAAAAACAAAGTCAGTACGGACCTTGAAAACAAGTTTTGAGGGTTTACATAACTTATGGGGGTCAGCAACGCTGGAATTGAGTTATGAGAAGTCACATAACTTATGAAGGGTCAGGGGCTTCGAAATTAAGTTAGGAGGGGTCACTTAACTAATGGGGTATCAGGGACTCTCAAACTAAGTGATGAGGGGCCACTTAACTTATGAAGAGTCAGGAATCTTAGAATTAAGTTTTGAAATTTCCGTATTTCGTGATAGAATCAAAATCTGAAAAAATTCAGCAAAATTTGGCATGCCATAAACAACAATTATCAATAATAATATTGTTGCCCAAAAGTTATGAATAAATTGTTTAAACAATTAATTATTTAACAATTTTTCGGTAAGTTTCTTATTAAGAATCTTTTCCAGAATTCTCTCCCTATTTTTAAACTTTATAAAAAACATTCTGAAATACAAACAAAAAATTGCCAATTTTGTATATGTTTTTGCACACATTTTCATCTTCAACTTTCAAAAGTTTCAAAGACACTAGGCCAAAAAATACATAAATACAGCCGTTGTAAAAATTTCAAAACGGGAATTTCAAGATAGAGAGAAAATTCTGAAAAAACGTTAAGAAAAAAAAATGCATTCCGAAAAATTAACGCATTGGATTTGTTTAAGAAAAAAAATATCTTCCCGAACAATTGTTGAATAATTATTTGTTTAAGCAGTTTATTAAAAACTTTTGGGCAATATTATAATTGTTCATAGTTGTTTATGGCATGCCAAATGCTACTCAATTTTTTCAGATTTTTATTGTATCACGAAGTACGGAATTTCCAGGATCTTACGGGACGAAATCACCACAATATCAAAAACTCCTCAGACTTCATTCACAAAATATCCACCATTCAAACAACCTCTAACGATATCTTAGTTAGTTTTGACGTCGAGTCCCTCTTCACAAATGTACCGATTGAAGATACGATCCACATTATCAGGAATTCTAACAGAGTTTCCCCTCAGCTCCTACCATTAATTGAACATTGTCTCACAACTACTTACTTCCGTTTTCAAAGAGAATTCTAGGAACAGACATCGGGTGCAGCCATGGGCTCTCCAATATTCCCAATAATCGCCAACGTCTTCATGGAAAACTTTGAAAACAACGTTGTGAGGAACGCGCCTCTGAAGCCATCCACATGGTTCAGATATGTGAATGACACTTTCGTAATCTGGAGCCATGGGAGGGAGACCCTGCCACAATTTTTGACTTATCTAAACTCCCAACATCCCAAAATCAGATTCACAATGAAAATAGAAGAAAATCAACAACTTCCATTCTTGGATGTATTAGTCAACAGGAAGAGTGATGACCCCCTAGGACATAAAGTATACCGTAAACCCACACACACTGACAGATACCTTCATGCAGCCTCCCACCACCATCCTTCCCAAAAGAACTCCGTGATCAGCTCATTGGTTTATAGAGCCTTAACCATTTCCCAACCGGAGTCGTTGGAAGCCGAATTAACGCATCTAACATAGGCACTGGAAAGTAATGGTTATAACCGTAGAAACATCAACTACATCATCAAACACTTTAAGGGGAGGCTAAATACCGATATTTGCACCTCGAAAATGGATTCCAAACTTGCTCTGGCACGAATGGATGGAAATCAATAAAATTCTGACAGTATCATCAGAATTATGGCACGAATGAAGCCCCACTAAAATGTTTTCGAAATACAAAAAAAAAAAATTACAGATCCGATTATCATCAGAAATCTGTAATTGACAATATCAAATTATAATGTTTCTACTGCATTTCGGCTAAAACCAAGAGCGGGACTCCATGACGAACACTAAAGTACGAATATCGAGACGTCTTCGACATTATTTTATGAAAAAACCGCGACGTAAGTTTGGAATCCAAATCACGAGATAAATGTTGATGAATTTAGTGTATTATCGAAAAACAAAATGGCGAAATCAAGTTCACAGAAATCCGAAAGAGGCAGCCCCATGTGGAATTCTCATGAAGTAAATATTATTCTCATCAGATTCTATCTAAACTGTCTGACAAGTCGGTGGCAATTAACGAAAACGTTGATTTATGTCTCGCGTTTGCATTTTGCAATTCATTTGTCATTCATTCATAAATTTAATTGATATTCATTCACCGGTATTGGAAAAAGTTTGGACAGCGATTTTGAGTCGATAATATAGGAATTCAGAAATAATGTCGGTGTTTAGCCTCGCCTTAAGTCCAAGCTGTCAGCTGGGCCCCAATCCTCCAACCCCGCTGAACAGAATCAAACTAAGGAAAAGATTACAACAACGGTCTTCCCGTATATTCGGGGAACATCGGAAAAAATCAATAGGGTACTCAGAAAACACAACATCCGTGTGATCTTCAAACCTCCTACAAAGATTGCACAAATCCTCCCAAAACCCAAAGACAAAAGATCTACTTTGGACGTCCCGGGAGTATACAAAATTCCTTGCTCATGCAATAAAGTGTACATTGGAGGAACCCGGAGGAAAATTAGTACTCGCCTGAAAGAACATGAACGCAGTGTTAGACTCGGCCACTCCGCACAGTCGGCCTTGGCAGAACATTAGATGGACACTGGTCACAAGATTCAATTTGACAAAGTGGAAATCCTAGCCAAGACTAACAATTATTTTCCTCGGAAACATCGCGAGGGAATCGAAATTCTGAAACACCCAGATAATCTCAACAGAGACAGCACTGAGAGAAATATTTTTGTCAGGACAGCACACCCCACACTACCGCAGCAAATTTCCTATGTTAACATAGTGACAGCAAAAGTATTTGCTACAGTTACAAGAATGGCGTGCTACAGTTTGATTTGCTATTCTAGCAAACATCGCTTGCTGGTCCCTAGCAAAATCGGTATGTTACGGCAACAAATCATGTGCGGGAATCCTGCGCCGAGAAACAACATGGCCGTCGTTCGATTTGCTAGGAGAACAAACTGATTTGCTAACGACTGCCATATGTTTTCTCCGCTATGCTCTTTTTTGCGTCAGCAAAACCAACCGGAGTGGCACATGCCCCTAGAGGGCGATAGCCAGTGAGGAAAAGAAGGAGAAGAAGAAAACCAACCGGAGAAAAAAAATATCAAAAACAAATTAAAAATATTATTTTACTTTCTTAAATTAGTTTATTGTAGATATTCTGTTATTGGGAATGGGTAGGTAATTGATTGTGTCGAAGAAAATTTTCTGCCTTTATGGGGATTCGAACCTGATACCTGCCTACATAACTACCTATACGAATGCACACGCTAACGATTACGCTACCGATGACTTGGGAAAACATTTTATTGAAATAATATAATAGTTGCATCGGTGTCATTTGCAATCATTCCGTCGTAAATTATATGTAGAACTTCATGTGATGACGTATGTTCCTAACCTCTGTACCTGAAGAATTCGCTTTTTAACACAAATATGTTTTCTTGTAATATAATACTATGACAAATCATAACCTTTATAAATAAATTAAAAATTCATATATATGTGAAATAAGTCAAATTTTCCTTTCGGAGGACAACTAATATTCATAAAAATCCCTTCGTGCAAAGGAAGTTTTATGCATTTCAAAGTTTCCCTTCGAAGAAGTATTTTTCACAAAATCCTCTTTGCGGATTCGAGATATCTTGAAACTGTTTTCTTTGCTTAATGGAAAAATATGAATTTTGTCATTGAGCGAAGAAAACTATTTCAAGATATTTAGAATCCGCAAAGGGGATTTTGTGAAAAATAGTTCTCCGAAGGGAAACTTTAAAATGTATAAAACTCCCTTCGCCCAATGACAAAATTCATTTTTTGTAATTCAGCAAAGAAAACAATTTCAAGTTATTTAGAATCTGCAGAGAGGATTTTGTGAAAAATATTTTTTTTTTTTATAGTTATAGTTTTAATAGTTCTTCGAATGGAAACTTTGAAATGTATAAAACTTCCTTCACACGAAGGGAGTTTTAGGAATATTAGTTGTCCTCCGAAAGGAAAATTTGACTTATTTCATATATGTATGAACTTTTAATTTATTTCTAATGCAGGTTATGATTTATCACAGTATCACAAGAAAACACATCTGTGTCAAAAAGCGAATTCTCCAGTTACAGAGGTTAGGATGTCATCGTGTATGTTAATCTTACATTCGCAGTGCTTTTAAGACCTCGACATAACCTCAAAATATGTCGACGAACAGCGCTAAGAACAGCCCCCTGACACTCGGCCAAAATCTGATGGTGGGGACGGTGGTCTTAGCATCGCCCTTCGTAGTTCCGATTGTGCGGCGCTGCCAGTATACCGCGCCGTACCCCATACCCCCGCCATCCCCTTGTCATGAAGCCTCATAACCTCAATCAACAGCTATTGCAAGCATGGTACTGTCGATAATTTTTCACATTTTTCAATAGCTTTGAAAAGTTTATCACGAGTCGCGGCAGCGACTTGATGCCGAGTATTAAAAAAACTGAGAGTCTCAGTCGAGATGCCGTGCACTCTTATATACGCGAATATGCCTCAATCCACGCCTCTTTTACACTTCAATTCGATGTGACTCAAAAATGAGACAAGTTTTTTAACATTTTGCGAATATACTTTTCTTAAAAAAAAATTAGCTTTCCATTGATACCGTTATTTTTTTTTCGCCCACGCGATGTTGAGATATAATATTGGGCGAATTATTCCGGATATTTATCATCAGAGAAATTCTTCAACAGTTTTGTGGGAACGCTTATAGATATACAAGCCCGTGTATAAGCGACGTGACATGATTTTATAGAGAAGGGCTTACATATGTGGTAGTAGGAAAATATTAGTGTGCGGTAGACACGGCGCGCGCCGCTCTCTTTCGCCCCGCTATGCGTAGGTGATCTCATATGCATTATCGATGCATTTATCTATACATATAATTGCATATGTACGAATATGTATGCAGTTTTATATATAGCATCATCTATATATTGTGACGTGACATTTTTTTTTGCCGCGTCACAATGGCGCGAAGTGTGGGCATTCCGGGGGTCGGATTTGCGACCCCGAGGACGGCGCGTGTTCGTCTCGTGGGCTCTCGGACGCGGAGCGTCCGTCAGGCTACCGTTTACGTGAAATTTCGTCGTACGGTGACGTTATGGCTCTCGTAAAAATTCCAGCTTTTGTTCGTTCATTATATTTTCCGTCCCCATTTATCGTCCTTGAATTTTAATGATTTCAATTACGTCCCTTTTGTAAATTGCACTCTCGTTTGGCTCTCGATAATATGGTGGTTCTCGGCGGTTACCGTCTCTCGCATCAAGGATACCTCTTTCGTCGGGCTCTCGTATGGTTTTGGTAAGACGGGAGGCTGATCACCCCCCTGATTCAATTTTGTTTATTTAGGTGGCTGTACTCGAGGTTTGTTCGATAACGCAGGTGAGTAGCGTATCAGCAGCACTCGTGGAAACTGGATGCTTGGGAGCGAGCTGGAGAAACGACCGACATATTACCGTGTCACCCTCCTCCCTAACTCACCAGCCTGGCGCTGGACCAGCCTGCTGCCGCCGGAGTGTCCGGGGATCGGGTAGAACCGGTGCCTCATTCAGGGGGATCGTGGAGAGGCGGGACGTGTGAGGATAGCGGTGTCGCGGCATTGGTTTGCGGTCCGCGTGGAACGTGCTGGTGGCCACCACCGTCCATGGGCAGGACCTCATCCCTCGTTCCGACCTCGCCAGGGTTCCTCGAGGAAGGGCATTTTCGGGGCAGCGAACGTTACTGCCGGGCAGGCAGTTATTTGCAGTTCGCGGAGAGTCCGCGTTACGTTTAAATTCGATGCCAACTTGGCGCCTCGGCAACGCGAGGAAATTCGATGCCTAGCGCGCCACGAGGGCCCCGCGGTAACACCAGTGCGCTGGGCATTCTAGGTAATCGTTGCCAACTTGGCGCCTCGGCAACGCGAGGAAATTCGACGCCCAGCGCGCCACGAAAGCCCCGTGGTAACACCAGCGCGCTACGCAGTCTATCAATCGTCGCCGCGCGGAGCCGAAGAGTCACGGAAACGGCGGAGCGCGTGAGAGAGTAGGGAGCATCGAGCCAGCGAGAGCGTGGATCACCGGCGTACCGGCACTCCGCGTACCGGGATACCACGAGCGACGCGTGCGATTATTCTGTCCTCGCAATTATTCATTGTTCTTTCTTTTTCAATCTTTTCATTAAATTTATCGTTTAAAAATTCAATTCTGGGTGTGTGTGAGGAGAGTCGGGTTCCTGCGACGGCAGAATTCGGTAAGCTGTTATTAATTCTCTGTAAAGGGGGCAATTCCGTACTTCTTTGATCGTTATTGGCTGGGATTTTATATCCTCTTATCTTAATTGGCCGTGTGGCTGTAATTTTGGGAAATAATTTATGGTGGGTAGCCGTGGTGCTGTTATTTAGGGTAATAAAGTAAATTGGATGTATTTTTGGGTACAGAGTTGCCACCTCATTATCGTCACCAATTCATGTATTTTTCTCTCTTGATTTATTTTATCTAAATTCACGTGTGTTAGGGTTAATTTATTTTCGCGCAATAAGCTTATTAAGGGGAGATAGTGTCGTCGGATATCGTGCGTTTTACGGAACACTGAACATCGTGCGTGGGAGCTAATTTGGGTTATCGTGGTTACCGTTGGTGATCGTGGCCACCGTGGGACATGAAAGTTATCATTGGTTATCGTGGCTACCGTAAAGCATCAGGGCTATCGTTGGTTATCGTATAAATTGCGGCTATCGTGGTTACCGTAATCCTCGCACAAAATAGCGATCGTTGGCTATCGTACGGCTCGGTTGGGAATAAAAGATTTTGGGACGACGCACGATATCGCGACGACGACTCTTGCAGCGGAGATACTATGCGCCGTAATTTTTCGGGACGATTTTCTCCTTGATTTTTTTTTATCATTATTATTATTCGCGGTCGGATAATTAAGATCGCGTGATTATTAGTGTAATTTAGTTTCTGATTAGGTTATTTTCTTACGTATGGAACGTCCAGTCCACTTCTCGCTCGTTATCGTATTTTTGGTAATATTCCGTTCGTTCTTTCAGCAACTTCGCGTAGTTTTCTCGATCGCGTATTTCTGCATCTGAAATCCATGTTCAAAATTTCGAATGGCTCTCGATAAAATTGTGTGACGGTTACTGGGCTTCGTGCCATATGAGAAATAAATGTTATTGTAAAATGGGCATTATCGTGGTCACCGGATTATTCACTCACCTAAAGAATCCCCCCCTCTACCATTTTGGCCTTAAGGAATATTTTGAACCGCCGGTGTCTCAGTCACCACGCGAAAGTCTGCGTTTCTTGGCTAGCATCGCCGAGGGTGAAAAATAAATAGGCCGTTCCTTCGGAACGGTGGTGCGTGATATCGTTATCGTGCGCCTGGTGCCCAACCTTCGGGCGAAATTGCATTAATTCGGGAATTTTGGGGTTTAAGGTTTTTCATGAAGTTATTTTTGGGTTCATTTCATAATTCAATTAATGTTCTCGTTTGGGTATATCTCGCGTTGGCGCACCAATACGTGACGGATGAAAAATCGCGTTACAAATTGGCGCCCAACGTGGGGCTCGAGTGAATAATTTTGGCGTTAAATTAAAATCAGAATATGTAATATAATCCTTTTTCCGTTGGACTGGGCGTTCTAAGAAAATGAGTATTCAGGAATATAAGTAATAAAATCTCGAGCTCGAGAGGAACTGCGACGTGTTGTTGTGGGGGGCTTAGCGTATGTCTTCTTTTTTTTTCTCTTTCACACTGCTTGCCGCACCGCGATACCCGGCGTGCTTACGCTATACTCTCGCTCAATTCGAGGGCCTTTGTCTCGCGCTCTCGTTCCATCTCTCTTTCTCCGGTTAAGGAAAATAGTTTTTTTTTGCCGCGGTGACCGGTTGCTGTACGGAGCGGCAATACAGAAATCGAACCATCATGTTTACGGTTGGCTCTCGCTCTACGCAAATATCGTTGTCCCATCGCTAATCCCTAGTACGGCTCACGCGATCACCGAAAGAAACGGATTAAGCTGTTGCCACCCATCAATCATTCGCATCTCAGACCATCGTGTTTATAATATTTTTTTGGTTCGCACTGTTCTCGGCTATAATAAGGTTCTCGTGGTTCTTGAATAATCAACTACAAATATTTCTTCGAGAATTAATTTCAGTTATTATTGTAGCCGAGGCAGTGTAACCAACGGACGCCCTACAAAAGACATTCGTTTTTCAGAAAATTAATTTCGTCTTCGCGTTACTCCCTAATGCCCGTATTGTTAGGATACGTTCTTTACATCACGCGCACGATCACGCGGTCTGCAACGGTCCACGTGTGTCGTAGTAGGTCCCCCCCTCTCTCCACACCGGGCGCTGCCTGAGTGGCGCCAGAGTCTACCACTACTCTCGGTTACCGGATAGTCAGAGCTCTCTCCCCGACGCCGCCGAGGCGCGCGACGGGAGACTCACGCGAGGCTCCCTCCCCACCACCGACCCTTTCTCCTGCGCTTCGGACACGGACGCTACAAACTCGCGGGAATTGGTTATCGCCGAGGACCAGTTACTCCCGTAGAGTCTCGTTCGAACCTCGAACCTGTACGGGCGTGCTTACCGTTCCTCGGTCTATGTGCGATTATCATAATGTTTTTTTTACTTGAGCTTTTGTTTTCTCTAAGCTGATTTGGAGCTGTGTTTCGCTTCTTTTCTCCACCTGTTGCTAGCCGGTGAATCTTGCACTCTCTGCTAAGGGGCTTCCTCGCTCCACTCCGCGTTGGACTGCGTCTCCAGGACTCTAAGAAAGGGAACTCAGCAGAGATATTTCAGCGAACTAACACCTCGGGCTTTCCTCTGTGTTTTCCCGTTGTGTGCTCGTTACCTCACCTCATATATTCCGGTATTCAGGTAACAAAGGGTTCTTTTTTCCGGATTTTTCCTGGGAGAGATATGGGGGATCACGATAAAAATGAGGGGGGTGATCACAGGAAGTCAAGCTCAAAATTTAAAGGCGATAATAAACGGAGGTCTCGTTCGAGATCGCCATTTCGATCAAATTCAGAGAGCGATGCCGGTGGGGGGATGTCTCTACCGACCGGTCTCTTTTGCTTCATCAGACTCCCTGTGGTGACACCCCGCAAAGTGTTGTTGATATTATATCTGTGCCCGGCGTGAGTGATACGCCTATTATTGTGAATTCTGAGGAGGCCGTTTTGCCTGCGGCCCTCCCACAGGCGCCGATTCCCGCTGATCGTGAAACTCGGGTTATTGCCGAGCTTAAATTGAACCGTTATAGTGCCGCTCATATCGGCTCATATACGATTCACATTCAGAGCAAAATCAGCGGCAAAGAGGTAGGGAAAATTCCCCCTCTCGCCACGGGAATGAAACTTTGCAAACGATTTAAAAACATACAAGATGTAAGGAAAATTGGGTATAATAAACTTGCGGTCGATTTCAGCCAGGCTCTCTCGGTGAACAAATTTTTGGAGAGCAATTTCGCTGACTCCAGGAACTGGCACGCTTTTATTCCATCCTTTAAAATAGCTCGTAAAGCTATCATAAGGGGTGTTGACACTGAGCTGTCAATTGAGGATATTCGTTTGGGTCTTGAGTCCTCCGTTCCGATTAGCCGCATCGAGCGAATCTTCTCTCGGAGAGGGGACCAGCGGATTACTCCGACTCGGTCTGTGATTCTATATTGCAGCGGCCAGCAGATTCCTCAATCGGTGAAGATTTTCAAAATGAGGTTCAGTGTTGAACCGTACATCGACAAGGTAAAGCGATGTTTTAATTGCCTCCGCTATAATCACTTTCGTAACCAGTGCAAAGGGCACCTGTGTTGTAGCAAGTGTAGTGGTCGGCACAATGGCCCTGAGTTTATCTTACAATCGGGTATAAAAAAACTCATGGCTTTTCAAATACTCGACTTTAAATCGGCCAAATCAACGATCATGATTAACCCCTCCATTCTGGAGAACGCTCAGATTGTTAATCAGGTCCCAGATATGACTCTTGGTTGTTTCGCAGATGCTGTGACCCGTCGTTCGCAGAATTCTAAGCAGAAGTTGTATGCGGAATTGCTGAATCTCCCCTCATCTCGAGCGCCAACGAGCAGCAAGAGGAGAAAGGGAGCTAACGAAGACAAGGTTCCTCGAGAATTGGGAGCTAAGCTCCCTGTGGGCCCGGCGACCTCTAACGGCGAGCTTCCCGCTGGTCTGGAGGTTGCGTCGACCTCATCCAAGATTGGTCTCACTGATGGTTGCGAGAAGAGTGATGACCTACAATTAAGTGTGGATCCAGTCCATGGCGTCTCGCATATATGACGAGGCTGGTAAAATACAAGGCTTCGATATCCAGTCTTTAGAATCCATAGTGAGTGCCACTTCTCATGTCCTTCTGAAATTCTCTGAAGACGACTCTATGTTGGAGTCTTACCCCATTATTTTGTTCAGTTCTGTTAACTTCCTACACTCTTCTAATTTCTATCAGGTTTTTGGCTTTTTTCTGATTCCATCTGGCACTCATTTTCTTTTTCTTCCATTTTTAATGCACAGTAAACTTAAAATTATCCAATGGAACTCTCGAAGTATTGTTAACAAACGCCAGGAAATCCCGCTTTTGTCAAACTCAGCTGATCTGATCTGCCTGAGTGAAACTTGGCTCAAGGAACATAATTTCCTTTCAGTCCCTGGTTTCTCTGTCGTTCGTAAAGACAGGGTTCAGGATCACATGGGTGGTGGAGTTGCCATTTTAATTGAAAATAGGTTCCCTTTCAGGGCCTTGGATGTCAATTCGATTATTGCCCTGGGTTTTGAATGTGTTGGTGTATCTGTTCGCATCTCCAGCGATTTGATAATTAAGATCTTTTCTCTCTATCGGGACCCTCGGCGCAATATCATTGCTTGGAATTGGGACCTCTTTATGAACTTCTTTGAAAACATGGACAATATCATAATTTGTGGGGATTTTAATGCACATCATGCCAGTTGGTCGGGCCTACATAACGCTCACGGCCTTAGTCTTCTTAACGCCCTTTTCGACTCCGATCTTATCACTCTCAACGACTTATCCGCAACCATGGTGGGTCGCCCCGGGGTTTCTCCGTCTTCGCCGGATATCTCTCTTTGCAGTCGGGACTTAGCCTTGGACTGCTTTTGGAAAGTGGGTACTGATAGTATGGGTAGCGACCATCTCCCTATCCTTCTGGATATTGGGGTGGATTTTTCGCTCTCGACCAATCATCAGTCTCGGTTTGAATTGAACAATGTTGATTGGGATGTTTTTCGAGCATCAGCGGAGAAGGCCATTGCTGACCTTGCTCCGGTTGAGGATGATGAGCTCCAGCAGAGTTACTCTCTTTTTGCGGAGGCAGTAGGCGCTGCTTGCTGTCATGCAGGTGGGAGGATTTCGGTCAATGACAGGGTTGTTAAAGCCCCAAAGTGTCCCTGGTGGGATGACAGCTGCTCTCAAGCCGTCGAGTTGCAGCTCTCAATCACTTCAAAAGTAGTAAATCGGTCCAAAACTTTGAGGCATATCAAAGAGCTTCCGGTTTAGCCCGTAGAGTTCTTAGCCAAGCCAAAAGGAAATCTTACAGGGTTTTTTGCTCGTCAATTAATAGCTCGATGCCAATTAAAAAGGCGTGGAGCATTGTCAGGGGATTTAAATCTAGAAACGCTGCGGGTTCTCATTCCTCCGCAGTCGATCCCGAAGATCCGGCTATTAGCTCATGCATCCTCAATCTATGTCCCCGTTTTGCTGCTTCCAGGCCCATCGATGTCCCTTTTAAGTCTATCCCGTTTCTGGATTCTCCGTTCACCATTACGGAACTTAATTATGTCATATCTCGACTCAAGTTACGTTCGGCTCCGGGTCCGGATGCTATTAATAACGCCATTATCTCGCAGTTTTCTCCCCCCATTCTAGTTTTTCTTCTTCGTCTTTATAACAGTTTTTATCGCTCTGGTTTTGTCCCTAAAGAATGGAAATACTTTTATGTACTTCTAATCCCTAAACCGGGGAATAAAGGCTTCCGCCCCATTTCCCTGGCCAATAATCTTTTGAAAATCTTCGAGTGTCTCATCAAGAATAGATTGGAATGGTGGATCGAGAACGATCGATATATCCCTAAGGCTCAATACGGGTCCAGGAAGTGCAGGTCGTACACAGACAACCTGGCTATTCTCACAACCGACATCCATCTGGCATTCGCTCGGAGTCAGTTTTGTGGGGTCATCTGTTTGGACATTAAGGGCGCATATGACGCGGTCATCCCCCAGCTCCTTATTGATAATTTGGTTGAGAAGGGCATGTCTTCGAGGTTATGTCAGATTATTAATGCTATCATCCTTGATCGAACGTTGCAGTTTCGGTCTCAAGGCTCTCTTATTGATTGTAAACGTGCACAGATAGGCCTCCCACAAGGCTCTGTCTTAAGCCCTATCCTTTTTAACATTTATGTCCGGCAAATTCAGAATTGTCTCCCTGCGGATGTTAAATTTTTGCAGTATGCAGATGATTGTGTACTGTACGCTTCAGTTGCCTCCTTAGACGTAGTTAAACTCAATTTAGAATTAGCCTTAGCTAGGATTCATGATTGGCTAGCGCTTATCGGTCTGGCTCTCTCTATTCCCAAAACCCAACTGGTCATTTTTACAAGAAAACGCTTTGACCCGTTCGCTTCTTCTTTGAACTTTGCAGACTCGACTATCCCAGCCGCATTCAACTGCACATTACTGGGGGTGAAGCTAGATTGGCGACTTTCGTGGAGCGCCCACATAAAATACATCGTTCAGAGGGCCAGGCAGGCCCTCAATATTCTCAAGGCCCTTTCTTCAAGGTCCTGGGGCGCGTCCCCGGCAAACCTTTTTATCTTTTATAAAGGATATGTGAGAGCAATCTTGGACTGAGGTTCTTGGCTCTATGGAAATGCTAGCAGCGCTCTGCTTACGTGCTTGGAGCGTGTACAGTATGCAGCTCTCCGGACTTGCTTGGGTCTAATGGGCTCTACGGCCAGAAGCATAATTTTGGCGGAGGCCGGGCTTCACCCTCTCAGTTTCCGTAGAAGTGTTCTGATCAAGCGATACCTCTTTAAGGTTTTTTCCCTGGACAGACGCCCTCTACTTAGCAAACTCCACCTGTTGGATATTAAGACAGCGGCAGCTAATCGCACGAGTCGCAGGTATCTTCCAGACCTTTTAAAATGTTTTAGAGATTTGCGTCCCCTCATGACATCTATATACAAGGATGAGGACCCGGTGTGTTTCCTTTTTCCCTATCACCTTCAATTGGCCCAAATCGCTCCTGATTTCGCTTTTGGCTCTTCACTTAAGAATTCCGATAACCCTGAAGCCCTTTTGCAAGGTTTTTTAGCGTCCAGAGCTCCCGACACTTCTGTCCTTTACACGGATGGCTCAAAATCGGCTGACAGAGCGGTCGCCGGGTTTCTTCGGCGCTCACTCCAAGCAGCTGATCGATTCGCCTTCTCAGTGGACCCGGCTCTCTCGGTTTTTTCGATCGAAGCGATTGCGATCTGGAAGGCGCTCCTTTTTTGTAACCACCTCCGCCTGAACAACATCATCTTATTTTCGGACTCTATGTCGGTTCTAGCCGAATTAGGCAAAGTTGGCCTTTGTCCCTCGCGCAACTATATTATACTTGAAATCAGACTTCAAATTAAGTTCCTCAGGGATAGAGGGGGCTCTCTGGAGCTGGTCTGGATCCCGAGTCACCGTGGCATTGAGGGCAACTTGCTTGTCGACAGGCTTATGGGAGGTTTACTTCGTGAAGCGGCTGACCCCGTAAGGTTAGCGGTGAAGATTCCGGTGTCTGACGTTATTCGGTCTCACTGTGTCATTGATCAAGCTGCGGTCCTGGAGTCTCTGCGGGCTTTGCAGGAATCTGTTAGCGCGGATAGCTACTTCCGGTCCTTGGACTCGTGGAATGGCGAAGCTTGGTGGCTGAAGCGTAAAGAATCGCGCAGACTGATCTGCTCAGTTGCGAGAATTAGAGCCTTGCACCGCAAAGTGAATACATATTTTTTTCGATTTAATATGTCCGATACGGACATCTGTGCCTGTGGCGAGGCTCCGCAGAGCATCGATCACTTCTTCTGGGATTGTATCATAAATCAACCCGTTCGCGATACCTTTCTGCGGGACTTAGCGAAGTTGAAAGTGTTCCCCCCTTTCTCTACTCAGGCTTTAATCAAGGCAGGTCCTTTATATCTCCTGCCAGTATTTAAATTTCTTTCGGCTCTTCCGAGTGTTCCCTACGTTCACTCTGGTATAACCCTTTGTTATCTCTTGTGTGTTTTGCCTTCGTGTAACCCATGTTTTTTCTTTTTGTTTGTTTGTTTTCCCACGTGTTTGTTTTGTCTTCCTATGAATTTGTCTTTTCCCTATAACAGGTTTCGTCTTGGTTTCCTACTGTACCTACCGCTGACACTGACGCCGTTGCTGGACCCTCAAGAGAATTCGTTCAACCGACTAGTCACCTTGCCACCGGTGCCCTCATGTCTGGACGTCACGTCTCGTCGATTTCCGGCTTTGGTCGATGCTAAGCGGTCGTCTATTGTGAATCAGCACCATCTACTCTAATTTGATGAAGAGAGTGGCACAGGTCCCTAGGGGACGAGCCAACTAGGCAAAAAAAAAAGTTACTCCTGTACGCGCCGCGAACTACGACTAGCTTCTCTCGCGTAAAAGAATTTCTCCTCGCAACCGTCAAATTATATTAAGTGATTATCACAGCGTATTAATTCATCGTATATAAAGTTATCCGAATTCGTCAATTAACTTTTTTTTTTAATCGCGATTGATTCCTCGCGTTGTTGATTTTTATTTATTTATTTATTTATTTAATTTGCTTTGCTGGCTATCGTTTTCGCGTCTCGTTTCCTCCGACACAAGTTTGTTTAACTTCGTTAATTGGCTATCGGTCCGCGACTCGCTCCCTGTGGTATAAATTTATTTAACGGCAGCATCCGGTTATCGTTTCGCGTCTCGTTTCTCGCCGATACAAATTTATTTACCTTCATTAATCGGCTAACGTTCCGCAACTCATCCCTCTCGGTTATAAATTTATTTAACTGTAACATACGGCTATCGTCTCACGACTCGTTTCCTCATATATAAATTTCCGGTATCGGCTATCGTTTCGCAATTGGGTACCGTCGGGTATCAATTTTAGATCTTAATTTCGCTTCGGCTCTCGTATTCGCAGGTTTGCGACCAGGAAATCCGGTAACTAATTTCAACGGACCATGGTGGGTGAGGACGACCGGCGGAACGAGGCCTCGGACCCAAATCAACACGATTCCGGCCTAAACGACCCCACGCGTGACGATTTCGACCAGGCTACCGCTCATAGGCTACCGAACCCTTTGGTCCCGTCCGCAACTCAGGGTACCCCGGGTACCGTCGCAACGGCTGCCTCGCCATTGCAGGCTACCTCCGCATCCCCGTTTTATTCATACGCATGGCCAGGTTACGGTTTTGCGCCACCGCAGGCACCCCCGGCTGCCGGGAGTCATCCGCAAGCCCCTCCGTTATCGTCCACCCGCGCATACGCGTTACCCCCGTTCGAGGCCGGTCCTCCGCAAGACGATCCCCGTGCCGCGCGTTACCCAACCTCACCGTCGGCCGTACTGACGGCGATGAGGAAGTGGAACATCGAGTTCTCAGGAACCAAAGAAGAGGACGTGGATGAGTTTCTCCACCGCATTGAGGAAGGCCGCGATCTGGTTTCAGTGCGCGACGTCGACTTACTCCGGTGTCTCCCATTTTTCCTGAAAGGAATCGCGCTAACGTGGTTCCGTACGGATCGCGATCGGTGGACAACCTGGGCCAGGTTCCGCGCGGCTTGTCGCCAGCGCTTCAGTGACCCCGATTACCAATATGCGCTGCGAGCAGAAATCATGCACCGTACGCAGGGCCAAAATGAGTCTATCGCGGATTTCCTCACGTGCCTTAGGGGATTGTTTGGACGATTGGAACCTCCGTGGCCTGAAGCCGAACAAATTCAATACGCACATCGTAATATGCTACCGCGCTGTCAACTCGCAATCATACGAGACAACGTGTTCGATTTTGACTCCCTCCAACATATCGCGATCCGCGTTGAGAAAAGTTTCAAGGCTGCTCGTGCGTATTGCGGTCCCCCCTCCCCAGACGTCACTATTCCCAGAGCTGGCATACCGTGGTCCCCGAGTGCCGTGCCCCGCAACTCCGCGCGCCCCTAATAATACAGCTTATGCCACCATAGACGTGACTAACGATCAGGTCGAGCCAGCGAACGAGGAGGTTCCCGCTGACGCTACACCGATACCGGAAGTTACGGAGAACGTGAACACCGTGCGACCGCGTACAGATTCCGCGCGCTGTCCTAAATCGAGTCCTAACTCGCGACAGGCCTCTACCGGCGGGGTTACACCCACGCCTGGTGGAATACAACTTCGGCTACCAACACGCAGCGCGCACCGATTACCTGTTGGAATTGTCGGCTACCGGGCCATCGCTTCACTGCTTGCCCATCTCCACGCGGGCGTTTCTGTTTTCGGTGTGGGCACCCGGATGCACAGTGGTTCAGAACGGCCTTTTCCCTGGCCAAAAGTCGAAAAGTGAGAATAATCATTTTAAAATTTCCTATTTAAGGTTTCTGGGGTCGCTGATTACGGATTTGATATAAAAATTATAAAATTCAAAATGGCGGACCGAAAAAAGCGGACATTTTGGAGAAATAATCACTTTATCGGTCCGAAAATTTGCACCGTGCGGTTTCCGGGATCGCTAATTACGACTTTGATATCAAAATTATGAAATTCAAAATGGCGGACAAAAAATGGCGGACATTTTGGGAAAATAATCACTTTATCGGTCCGAAAATTTGGACCGCGAGGTTTCCGGGATCGCTGATTACGAATTTGATATCAAAATTATGAAATTCAAAATGGCGGACCAAAAATGGCGGACATTTTGGAAAAATAATCACTTTATCGGCCCAAAAATTTGCACCGCGAAGTTTTTGGGATCGCTGATTGAGAATTTGATATCAAAATTATGAAATTCAAAATAGCGGATCGAAAATGGCGGCCATTTTGGAAAAATAATCACGTTATCGGTCCGAAAATTTGCACCATCAAGTTTTTGGGGTCGCTGATTACGAATTTAATATCAAAATTATAAAATTCGAAATGACGGACCCAAAATGGCGGACATTTTGAAAAAATCATCACTCTATTGGTCCGAAAATTTGTACCATGAGTTTTTCGGGATTGCTAATTACGAATTTGATATCAAAATTATAAAATTCAAAATGGCGGATCAAAAATGGCGGACATTTTGGAAAAATAATCACGTTATCGGTACAAAAATTTGCGTTATTAGGTTTTTGGGGTCGCTGATTACGAATTTGACATCAAAATTATGAAATTCAAAATGGCGGACCAAAAATAGCGGACATTTTGGAAAAATAATAATTTTATCGGTGGGAAAATTTGCACCATTGGGTTTTCGAGGTCGCTGATTACGAATTTATTATTAGATTAATGACATTTAAAATTCTAAAATGAAGAACAATTTCGTAAAATATGTGGAAGTTTATTTTATCTCACGTACATAATACCATACAATACATATCCCATTAGATTAATGCCATTAAATTAATTGAAAATCAAAATCTGGGTCAGACAGATCTGTCGCACATGTGTCGATTTCTGCTGAGGGTGAGCTACTATTTGCGACATTATCTTCTGGTGTTGCCAGTAGAAGTTCTATTACCTCAGAGGGTAATGATGCACTATTCTTCATTTTTAATTTTTAAAAATTTGTTATGAGTGGGTCCGAGGATGCAAGAAGCCGACGAAAAACGTCAGACATTGTCTTCTCTCTCGTACATTTTCGAGCAAAATTTTCGCGGTACCGACGAATGTCCTTGTTCCTCGCTTCTTGAGCGTCCTCGGAAAGTTGTCCGATTGGTAAGGCACCCATTTCTATTATCGCGTAGCCATGAATGAAAACGGTATGTACCGATGTTGGCATCGGGTACCAGGAATATAGCTCCACATATCGTTTCGCGACGTCTAAGCAATAAACCCTGAACTTGTCGATATGTACAGCGAAACCGCTCGCCATTGTCTGCAAAATTACTTTGCAACTTGCTATGAATTTTTCGTCCAAATTCAAAATTTCTGCTGTTAAGGTAACGTTCTCAAAGAAACGTCGGGCTGTATTGCCGTCGTTTGTACTGCCAAATCCTTGCTTAGGCATATCAATATTTAAACCTAAAGCAGCTTTAAATTTCTTTTGGATTTGTTCCTTACGATCACCCACTGCTTTCTTTTCATCGACTGTTCGCGCCTGCCATTTACTCGTCTTATCGTTTAATTTATATGCAATATGAAGCGTCCATTCCATAAACCTCATCCACGCATGTAAGGAAGAAATTCCAAAATTCAGTTTCGAGCTGTCACATTCTGTTTGTTCAACCAATTGTAAATTGTTGAAAATTTTCGACGTCAAATTACATAAGTAACATCTTTGCGCAGATTTAGTGTCAGTAATAGCATTTCGCACCTTTCCATCTATCATTGTAAACGATAATTCATATTTAACTTCACCGTTCGTGCCCTCCGTTACTGTAGCGAATGTGACGAGAGACGCCATCTGCTTATCAACGAAGTTTTTTTCGTCGACAGTCGACTGCATGGTTTCTTTCAAAAATTGCAATCTCAACGGTCTGCAGTAACGGGGTGACGAAGGCCTTGGGTTCTTTCAAACGACAAGTTGCCGCTCAGATTTGTCGTTTGAAGCTAGCATTTGCAACGCAACCAAGGACGTAAAAAATACATGAGCGTCAGAGCTGTCGCTTTCGGAAAATCGTCGCTTTCGTCGCTTACTCCGTTCGCTGGATGATGAAAAGTCCAACGAGGGTCATCCAAATTTATGGCTTTCATCCGATCCTGATGTATCAGAATTAGGAGCAGGTACATCCCTGTTTTTGAAATCCGCATTCTACAACAAATCGCAATAACATTAGTTCGAAAGTGAAAAAAAAACGTTTAAATGAAAAATTTCAATGATATAAGAAATAGGAAAATAGACAAACCGTAATAGCTACGTCCTGGTCAAGCCATTTTTTATGAGTGGCGTAAAAACGCTCCAGACTTCTGTGGCTATCCTGCCATTTTTTCTTCATTGTAAATAGAAGATTCCTTAGAATTTTCCTTTCATCAATTGAAATTGCGAAAGGACATCCTTCCGATTCGGTACAATATTTTTCCAGAACTTCTATTTGTTTGTCAAATTTCGAGCCCCATTCATTATGTAGAGCCAAGAATATTTGTCTGCGCGTACAAATGATTTCTTTGCATGTTTGTCCTGTTAAAATTGAAAAAGTTGTATATATATTGTATATATTGTATATATTGTCTATATTGTATGTATTGTATATATTGTATACATTTTATATATTGTATATATTGTATATATTGTATATATTGTATATATTGTATGTGTTGTATACATTGTATATATTGTACATATTGTATATATATTGTATATGGGTGGAAACGCCAATTATGGACGTCGGATCCGGCCTCACCCCCTTAGACCTTCTCGCAATTTTCGCAATTCGCAAAAACAGAATCTAGAATTTTTTCAGATTTTTTCCCCGCTAACTTTCGCAGTTATTATATGGGGTATTTTAGCTAATTTAACGATTTTTGTTTTATTCATTTTGACTTGCCATCTTCCAACAGAATGCAAAATTTTGCAAAAAATACGTTTTTTGCGTAAACAAATCTCTGGTTTAAAAAAAAAATATTTTTTTCTGTTCAAGCACTTGGAAAGCTCTTAAAATTGAGGTTAAAGTCTAAAAAGCTGTTTTTTGGTTGTTGCCCAAATTTTGAAAATTTCTTCAATATTTTTCTCGAAAAGCTGATACAATTTTGCATGAAATATGTATTTTTCAAGATGGGATCTCCATAAACATACGAGAAATTGAGGAATAAAAAAAAATTGATTTTTTTTGGCGTATACATATTGTATATATATATTGTATATATATATATGTTTATGCAAAGGTTGCTTTGGGGACTTTTTTCAACCTCCCCATTTTATTGTATATGATGATGTGGGACACTGTACTGAAACTATATATACTACGTTTTTTTCATATACTCTAAAATAACCGCATAGAAAACCATTAATCATCAAGTGGTAGTTTTGAGGACCAGACTTTTTATAGTGAACGATGAATTCGAGGACGTAGATAATAAATATTTAGGGTGTATATACACCTCCCGTATATATTTCACAAGGTCCTTGAAGCAACCATTATTTGAAATTAAGTTGGTTAGAAACTATTACACTGATTACTTTTCTAAATAAGACTCCATCAGAGTCCTGTTAACCGAAAGAGCATAAATCAAAGCATCAGTAGTCAGTTTTTGGTGTTGCTTCTATACCGCCGGGATCGCATCGCAGTCCTCGAATGCACCACTGAATGAAAATAAACATGCAATGTTGGTGTTTGCTCGTACGATAAATATAATAATTTCTCAACTCATGCGATCTCAATCGGGTAGATCACTCATTCTTCATATTTACCGTAAAGATAATTGGAACTATGAGAATCACTACCTTGCTGAACGAGACGTCATCAGATTTCCCATAAGAACCAGAACATAAATCAATCTATATTATCGTAAGTCAGATTTCGATGTTGATTCTATACAGTCGAGATCGCATTGTAGTCTTCGGAAACACCACCCGATGAAACTAACATGAAACGTTTAGGGCTTTTGCTTATACGGTAAAGCTCATAATTTCCTAACTCATGCCGTGCGAACTCAATCGGATAGTTCACTCATTTTTCAGCTTTATTGTGGAGATGGATGAAACTATAAAAATGACTACTTTTCTAAATCAGACTTCACCAGAGTCCTCGAAAGCACCAGAATGTAAACCAAACCATCGGTAGTCAGATTTTACTGTTGCTTCGATACGGCCGAGGATGCACTGTAGTCTTCAAAAGCACCATGAAATACCAATAAACATGCAACCTTGGTAGTAGCTCGTACAGTCACTCTAATGATCTTATCATTTAGGCGACGTCAATCAGGTAGTTCACTCATTCGTCGTCTGTTATCTTAAGGTGATTCAAACTATCGCAATAAATACTTCTCTAAATGACGCATTATGAGGGTCTTCGTAAGCACCAGAAAATAAAACAAACCATCGGTTGTCAAATTTCGCTGTTGCTTCTATACAGCCGAAGATGCATTGTAGTTATAGAAAGCACCACTGAAAAAAAATTAACATGCAGCATTGGTGTTCGCGAGTGCATCAGTGACTAATAATCTCTTAACTTATACGATCTCGATCAGGTAATTCACTCATTCTGCATCTCTATTGTAATGATAATTAAAACTATCACACTTTATTCGAATCCTCAAAAGCCACCGAATATAAACCGTACCATCAGTAGTCAGATTTTTCTGTTGCTTCTATGTAGCCAAAATGGCATTGCAGTCTTCGAAAGCACCACTGAATGAAAATAAACAGGCAACGTTGATATGAGCTCGTTCAGTAACTTTCAAATTTTTTAATTTTTGCGATCTCAATAAGTAGTTCACTCATCGTTCGTCTTCATTCTGAAGCTAAATAGAACTATTGAAATAACTGCTTTTGTGAATCTGACTACATGAAAATCCCTGTAAGGACCAGAATATAAATCAAATCATCAGTCGTCGAATTTCTGTGTCGCCTTCATACAGCCGAAACTAAATTGTAGTATTTGACAGGGTGGCGGGAAAAAAGCTTGGAAAAAAGCTCAAAAAAGATAAGCCCGCGGAAAAAAGAGCCGAGGAAAATACATACCACGGATAGAAGAGCACAGCAAAAAACAGACACGGAAAAAAAGTCCGCGGAAAAAAGAGCCCACGAAAAAAGCCCCGGAAAAAACCACCCACAACCACCCCGTTGCAGAGTTTCTGTTTTTTTAAGGTTTGATAAAAGAAAAACTAATTTGGCTGCTAGAATAGATATCCCCGTTGCGAATTTATATTCTGGTGTTTACAAGGACTCTGATGGAAACTAATTGAGAAAAATAGTCATTGTAATAGATTCAATCATCTTCACAATAAAGTCAAAGAATAAGTGAACGACCCGAATAAGACTGCATGAGTTAAAAAATTATTTAAGTTACTGTACGAGCGAATAATAACGTAGCATGTTTATTTTCATTCTCCGGTGCATTCGAAGACTACAATCCAATATCGACTATATGGAAGCAACACCAAAATCTAAATACGGATGGTTTCATTTATATTCTGGTGCTTACGAGGACTCTCATGAAGTCCGATGCAGAAAAGTAGGTAAGTAGCTTCAGAATGAATCGTAGGATGAGTGGACTACTTGATTGAAATCGCATAAATTAGAAAAATATGAGAGTTACTGTACGAACTGATATCAACGTTCCATGTTTATTTTTATTCAGAAGTGCTTTGGAAGACTGCAATGCAATCTTGGCGATATGGAAGCAACAGAAAAATCTGACAATCGATGGTTTGATTTATATTCTGGTGCTTTCGAGGACTCTGATAAAGTCTGGTTTAGAAAAGTAGTCATTGTAATACTTTCAATTATCCTTAGAATAAAGGAGAAGGATGTGTACACTACCGGATTGAGATCGCATAAGTTACAAAATTATTAGAGTTACTGTACGAGTTAATACAAATAGTGCATATTTATTTTCATTCAGTGGTCCTTTCGAAGACTTCAATGGAATCCGGACGGTGTAGAACAAACACCGAAAGCTGAATATGGATGTTTCCACTAATATTATCGGGGGATTACGAGGACTCTCATGAAGTCGGATTAAAAACAATGGCTTTAGGATAATTTAATTATTTTTAGAAAAAAAACGGAGAATGAGTGTGGGACCCGATTAGAATCCCATAAGTTGAAAAATTATCAGCGTTACTGTACGACCAAACGCCAACGTTGCATATTTGATTTTATTTGATGGTGCTCACGAAGACCACGGTACAATCTTGGATGCATAGACGCAGCACGGAAATATAAGTACCGATGATTTGATTTATATTCTGTTGCTTATGAAGACTCTGATGAAGTCTTAGCTAGAAAAGTAGTCATTATGATAGTTTTAGATATCTCTACAATAAATATAAAGAATGAGTGAACTACCGATTGAGATCACATGGGTTATGAAGATATGAGAGTTATCGCACGAGCAAACACCAACGTTGCTATTTATTTTCATTCGGTGGTGCTTTCAAAGATTACAATGCAGTCTCGACTGTATAGAAGCAACACTGAAATCTGGTTTACGATAGTATAGATTGATTGATATTCTGGTTCTTATCATTCTAACAGTTCCAATTATCTTTACGATAAATATGAAGAATGAGTGATTCACCCGATTTAGATTACATGAATTGAGAAATTATTCGATTTATCGAACGAGCAAACACCAACGTTGCATGTTAGTTTTCATTTAGTGGTGCTTTCGAAGACTACGATGCAATCGCGGCGGTATATAAGCAATACCGGAAACTGACTAAAGATGGTTTGATTTATATTCTGGTGCTTACGGGGGACTCTCATGACGTCTGATTTTGAAAAAGTCTCTGTGATAGTTTAATTATCTTTAGAATATAGACAAAGAATGAGTGTACTATCCGATTGGGATCCAATACGACAAGAAATTATTAGAGTTTATCTAAAACTATTACAATGAATCATTGTGATAATTATATCACAATGATTCATTGTGAAAGTTTCAGATATTTTTACAAGAAAGATAAAGATCGGTTGAACTACCGATTAAGATCGCATGAATGAGGAAATTATTAGCGTTACTGTACGAGCAAACATCAACGTTGCATGTTTTTTTCATTCGGTGATGCTTTCGAAGATTCGACTGCAATCTCGATTGCATAGAAACAACAGCGAAATATAAATATCTACCGATGGTTTGATTCATATTCTGGTGCTTACGAGGACTTTCTTGAAGTCATTATGATAGTTTAATTATTTTTAGAATGCCATGAAGACGAAGAATGAGTGGACTACGCGGTTAAGATCCTATAAGTTGAAAAATTATGAGAATTACTGTACAAGCAAACACCAACGTTGCATATAATATTTTTATTCAGTGGTGCTTTCGAAGACTCTATTGCACTCTCTGCAGCATAGACGCAACACCGAAATATAACTATCAATGGTGTGATTTTTATTCTGGTGATTACGAAGACTCTGATGGAGGCGGATTTAGAAAAATAGTCATTGTGATAGATTTAATTATCTTTACAATAAAAATAACGAATAAGTGAACAACCGGATTGAGATTGCATAAGTTCAAAAATATTTGAATTGTGGTACGAGCAAACACCAACGTTGCATGTTTATTTTTATTGTGTGGTCCTTCCAAAAACTCCAATGCAATCTCATGTGTCTACAATTAAGCAGCACTTCAATGTAACTACCGCTGGTTTGATTTGTATTCTGGTGCTTACGAGGACTATGAAGAAGTCTAATTCGGACTATGAAGAAGTCTAATTCGGATAAGACTGCGTAAGTTCACAAACTCTTTAAGTTACTTTACGAGCGAATTCCAACGTTACATGCTTATTTTCATGCGGTAGTGCTTTCGAAGACTACAATCTAATCTCGGCTGTATAAAAGCAACACGGAAATCTGATGACCGATGGTTTGATTTATATTCTGGTGCTTACGAGGTCGCTCATGAAGTCTGATTTAGAAAAGAAATTATTGTTAAAGTTTGAGATATCTTTAGAATGAAGACGAAAACTGACTGGACTAGGCGATTGAGTTCGCATAATTTAAAAAATTACTAGAGTTACTGTACGAGCTAATGACAACGTTGTATGTTTATTTTCATTAAGTGGTGTTTTCGAAGACTACAATGCAATTCCGGTGGTATGGAAGCAGCACCAAAATCTGATTAAGGATGGTTTCACTTATATTCTGGTACTTACGAGGACTCTCATGAAGTCTGATTCGAAAAAAGCCTTCGTAATAATTAAATTATTTTTAGAATGAATGAATTATGATTTTTTAGAATGAATGAATAGAATTTTTATTTTAAAAATGAATGAATGAATTATTTTCATTCAGTGCTGCTTTCAAAGACTACAATGCTGTCACGATTGCATGGAAGCAATATAGAAAAATGACTACCGATAATTCAATTTCTATTCTGCTACTTAAGAGGACTGCAATGAAGTCTGATTCAGAAAAGTAGTCATTATGATAGTTTCAATTGTCTTTACAATTAAAATGATTAATGAGTAAATAACGTGATTGAGATCGCATAAGTTGAAATATCATTGGATTTACTGTACGAGTAAACTGCCACGTTGCATGTTCATTTTTATTGTGTGGTACATTTGCAGACTATATGCAGTCTCATTTGTATAGAATCAACCCCAAAATCTAACCATCGATGGTTACGAGGACTCCATCAGAGTCCTCGTAAACGAGGACTCTGATGGAGTCTTATTTACAAGAGTAGTCGTTGAAATAATTTAAATCATCTTTACAATAACGATGAAGAATAAATAAACAACCCGAATGAGACTATAAGTTAGGAAATTATTAAAGTTATCGTACAAGCGAATACGAATTTTGCATGCTTATTTTCATTCAGTGGTGCTTTGGAAGGAATCTAGAAAAAAAAGCCCAGGTAAAAACAGCTGGAAAATAGAGCCCAGAAAAAATTACCCCGGGAATAAGCAGCCCACGGGAAAAAAGTCCACGCGACAAACAGCCCAGGAAAAAACAGCCCCGGAAAAAACAGCCCTCCCGTTGAAAAGTTTCTGTGATTTTTTGATTAAAAAAATTAAAACGAATTTGGCTACTAGAATAGGTATCCCCGTTGCAGAGTTTCTGTCATTTTTTTGGGTTTGATAAAAAAAAAATCTTTTTTCCATCATGTATTTTTTCTGCCGGTATTATTTCTGTAGTATTTTCTCCGCGTGTATTCTTTCCTGTACGATTTTTCCTAGATTCGAATTTTGAATTGTATTTTCTCTCGCCAATTTTATTATCCGGCAATATTATATCGTGGGCTGTGTTTTCTGGGGCTGTTTTTTCCTGGACTCTTTTTTCAGTGGGCTGTCCCTTCCTGGGCTGTTTCATTCTGGGCTCTTTTTCCGAGGATTTTTTTTCGGGGCTGATTTTTCCTGGGCTCTTTTATCTGCGGGCTTATTTTCCAGCTGTTTTTTCCTGGGCTCTTTTTCCCAGATTCCTTCAAAAGCAGTACTGAATTAAAATAAACATACACAGTTGGTAACGCTCGTACAATAACAGTAATAATTTATTAACTTATGAAATCTCATTCGTGTTGTTTTTTTATGCTTCATCATTATTGTAAAGATATTTGAATAGATAACAATGACTACGGTTCTAAATCGGTCTTCATCAGAGTCTTCGAAAGCACCACCGAGTAAAAATATTATATGCAACGTTAGTGTTTGCTCGTACAGTAACTCTTATAATTTATGAACGTATGGGATCTCAGTCGCATAGTCCACTCATTCTCGGTCTTTATTCTAAAGATAATTGAACTATTACCATGACTTTATGAAAGTCCTAGTAAGCACCAGAATATAAATCAAACCGTCGGTACACATAGATATTTCGGTGTTGCTTCAATACAGTCGAGATCGCAATCGAAACTTCGAATGCATTACCGAATGAAAAAAAAACATGCAACGTTGGTGTTTGCTCGTACAGTAACTCTAATAATTTTCTAATTTATGCGATCTCAATCGGTAGTTTAGCCCATCTCCATCTTTCTTCTAAAGATATCCGAAACTATCACACTGACTCATTGTGACAGTTTTAGATAAACTCGCTCTCCAGTCAGATTTTAGTGTTGCTCCTATACCGCCGGGATTGCATCGTAGTCTTCGAAAGAACCACTGAATGAAAATAAAAATGCAACGTTGGTGTTTGCTCGTACGATTGGTATGAGCAGAACATTGGTCGTCAAATTTTGCTGTTGCTTCTTACAGCCGAGGATGCATTGTCGTCATCGAAAGCATTACTTAATGAAAATAAACATTCAGCGCTGGTATTTGCTCGTGCACCCTAGCATATCGCACGACCGCGTGAAACCACCGCCGAAACCACTACAAAAACGACAGTGGTTTTGAGCAAATCTTATACCGTCGAAACCACCGTGGGAACCACGATCCTGTTTCAAGCGTGGTTGCTTCATAACCAACGACGATCGGAACCAATACAAAAACGACTGGACTCAACATCCTCTGGGGTGGTTTTACAACTTAAAATCGCCGAAACCACCATAGCAACCACCGTTACTGAAAACAGTATCTAATTTATTTTTCGGGACCGTGGCTTTTGCAGTGATTTGATCGATATAAATTCTACACAAAACCATCGTATTTTTTATAATGGTTCGTACGGTTGCATAGTCCGCTAGGGCAGTGACACTAATAGTTTCTCAACTTATCCGATCTCAATTAGGTAATTCACCCATTCTTCATCACTATTGTGAAGATAATTAAAACGATCATAACTACCACTTTTCTAAATCAGACTTCATCAGAGTCCTTAAAAGCACCAGAATATAAACCGAACCATCGGTAGTCAGGTTTCACTGTAGCTTTCATGTAGCCAAGATTGCATTGCAGTCTTCGAAAGCACCACTGAATAAAAATAATCATACAACGTTGATATTAGCTCGTTACGTAACTTTCATATTTTTTTATTTTTGCAATCTCAATTAAGTAGTCCACTCATCCTTCGTCTTCATTCTGAAGCTAATGAGAACTATCGGAATAACTTCGTTTTTGAATTAGACTACATAAAAGTCCTCGTAAGGACCAGAATATAAATCAAACGATCGATCGTCAGTCCAGAGTCGCGGTAGCGACTCGAGACACGTACATTTCCAACCTTACCGACATGTCGAGAGTCGCACCAAGATTCTCTTACGCCAACAACCTTGCTCATACATGAGAGTATATCTATAGCGAAAAATTCATTTTTCCTAATAACTCATTATACAGAGGTTTTGAGAAAATTTAAGATGTACATTTTGTCCGCAGACTTTTTCTCTTTCGATTGGTACCTGAAAGAAAGCTGTAGCTGGTCGCGTATGGGCGATACGTATTTTTATGGGTTAATTTTTCTCAATGAATATTCCATTGTCGGCTATTTTCGTCGCATATTTTTCGGCACATATTTTTTGCACACACCATGAAGTTAGCGATAAAACGTTACGTGGTGTGTTTCAGAGCGGTTAAAATATCGAAAATAATCACATGAGTGCGTGAGAGATAGCACTATAGGGAGGGATCGCGTTAGAGTGAGAGAGAGCGACATATTAACTTTACAAAAAGTGGACAAATCACCCCCAAAAACACCAAAAATGGTGTACAAAAACTGCAGACAAGTACATTTCAAGAGAATCTCTTGTTTAGTCTTCCTACAAAAAGTTGTAAATCACTAGACATTAACCCTGAATACGTATTTCCAAGCACATGTAGTATTCTAGTTCGACTTTTATTTACAAGCATATAGTTATTATTACGATATGCGGAAGTGAAATTTATAAAATATGAAAACATCTTTACGTTTAAAAATAAAAAATAAATCCATTACTAAAAATAAATAATAAATCGACGGAACAAAATTGATCACAAAAATAAAAAGTACTTGGCGAGTTTCTTCACCTGAAGCAACCTCAGTCGTGCACGGAGAGGATTTTATACGAAAAATTGCTCTGTATGCTTAGTAGTCGGGTACCATATTGCCATTAGTAGTAAAATTACTATGTACATATCATGTACATACCATAGTAATTTTACTACTAATGACAATATGGTACCTGACTACTAAGCATACATAGCAATTTTTCGTATAAAATTCTCTCCGTGTGTATTACTGAAACATCTTTTGCAAATATTGCCTAAAACTCGCTAAGTACTTTTTATTTTTGTGATCAATTTTGTTCCGTCGATTTATTATTTATTTTTAGTAATGGATTTATTTTTTATTTTTAACCGTAAAGACGTTTCCATATTTTATAAATTTTACTTCCGCATATTGTAATAATAACTATATGCTTGTAAATAAAAGTCGAACTAGGATACTACATGTGCTTGGAAATACGTATTCAGGGTTAATGTCTAGTGATTTTACAACTTTTTGTAGGTAGACTAAACAAGGGATACTCTTGAAATGTACTTGTCTCCAGTTTTTGTACACCA
Organism: Alloplasta piceator; assembly: GCA_946863875.1. Classification (NCBI taxonomy): domain Eukaryota; kingdom Metazoa; phylum Arthropoda; class Insecta; order Hymenoptera; family Ichneumonidae; genus Alloplasta; species Alloplasta piceator. Next base: position 23,892,576 of record OX333079.1, read on the forward strand.
TTTTTGGAATTTTTGGGGGTTTTATATACAGCCAAGACTAAATTGTAGTCTTTGACAGGGTGGCAGAAAAAAAAGCTGGGAAAAAAATTCCGAGGAAAATAAGCCCGCGAAAAAAAAGCCCAGAAAAGTACATCCCACGGATAAAAGAGCCTAGGAAAAGACAGACCACGGAAATAAAGTCCACGGAAAAGAAAAACCCAAGAAAAAACAGCCCGGGAAAGAATAGCCCCCCCCGTTAGAGAGTTTCTGTTTTTTTTTAGTTTGATTAAAAAAAAAGGAAACGAATTTGGCTACTAGAATTGATATCCCCGTTGTAGATTTATATTCTGGTGCTTACGAGGACTCTGATGAAGACTAATTTATAAAAGTAGTCATTGTAACACATTGAATCATCTTTACAATAAAGATATAGAATAAGTGAACAACCCGAATAAGACTGCATAAGTTGAGAAATTATTTAAGTTACTGTACGAGCGAATAACAACGTTGCATGTTTATTTTCAATCAGTGGAGCTGTCGAAGACTACAATCTAATCTCAGCTCTATAGAACCAACATCGAAATCTGACAACGAATGGTTTTACTTATATTCTGGTGCTTACGAGAGGACTCTCATGATGTCTGATTCAGAAAAGTAATTAATGTGATAGTTCTAATTAGCTTCAGAATGAAGACGAAGGATGTGTGGACTACATGATTGAGATCGCATAAATTAAAAAAATATTAGAGTTACTGTACGAGCTAAAACCAACGTTGCATGTTTATTTTCATTCAGTGGTGCATTCGAAGACTATAATGCAATCCTGGCAGTATAGCAGCAGCACCAAAATCTGATTATGGATGTTTTCACTTATATTCTGGTGCTTACGAGGACTCTCATGTAGTCTGATTCAAAAATAGGCTTTGTGATAATTTAATTATTTTCAAAAAAAAAAAGACGAAGAATGAGAGGACTACCCGATTGAAATCCCCTAAGTCACGAAATTATTAAAGTTACTGTACAAGCTAATACCAACGTTGCATGTTTATTTTCATTCAGTGGTGCTTACGAAGACTACAATGCAGCCTCGCCTGCATAGAAGCAAAATAGAAATCGGACTATACCAATGGAGTAATTCATATTCAGGTGTTTACGAAGACTGTGATAAAGTCTAATTTAGAAAAGTAGTCATTTTGATAGTTGTAATTGTCTTAAGAATTGAAATAATGAATAAGTGAACAACGCGATTGCGATCGCATATGTTGAAATACTATTGGAATTACTGTACGAGCAAGCTCCAACGTTGCATATTTATTTTTATTATGTGGTGCTTCTGCAGGCTACAATGCAGTCTCATCTGTATAGAATTAACACCAAAATCTAACCATCGATGGTTTGATGTATATTCTGGTGTTTACGAGGACTCTGATGAAGTGTGATTCAGAAAAATAATTATTGTGATAGTTTTAATTAGCTTCAGAATGAAGACAAAGAATGTGTGGACTACTTGATTGAGATCACATAAATTAAAAAACTATTAGAGTTACTGTTTTAAGGCTTTCGCAGCCAGAGTCCCAGCAAAATTGGTTGGCTTCCGGATAGATGCCAACCAATTTTATTAGAGTTACTGTACGAGCTAATACCAACGTTGCATGTTTATTTTCATTCAGTTGTGCTTTCGGAGACTACAATGCAATCGTGGCGGTATAGAAGCAGCACCAATATCTGACTATGGATGTTTTCACTTATATTCTGGTGCTTACGAGAACTCTCATGTAATCTGATTCAAAAAAAGGCTTTGTGATAATTCAATTATTTTCGGAAAAAATACGAAGAATGAGTGGACTACCTGATTGAAATCCCATAATTCAAGAAATTATTAAAGTTACTGTACGAGCGAATACCAACTTTGCATGTATACTTTTCTTCAGTGGTGCTTTTGAAGGAATCTAGGAAAAAATAGCTAGAAAATAGAGCTCTTGGAAATAAGCCCGTAGAAATAAGAGCCCAGGAAAAATTAGCCCAAAAATAAGAAGCCCACGGAAAAAAGCCTAGAATAAAACAGCCCACGGAAAAAAGAGCCCAGGAAAAAAACAGCCCCAGAAAAAAAAGATAACGATAAAATATTACCAGACAATACAATTGGCGAGAGAAATTACAATTTAAAATTCGGATCTAGGAAAAAATAGTACAGGAGAGAATGTACGCGGAAAAAATAGTACGGGAATAATACCATCGGAAGAAATACCGGAAGGAAAAACGATTTTTTTTTATCAAACCCGAAAAAAACGACAGAAACTCTGCAACGGGGAGCTGTTTTTTCCGGGGCTGTTTTTTCCTCGGCCCTTTTTTCCGTGTATTTCTTTTTCCGTCGGCTGTTTTTTCCTGTGCTTTTTTCCGTTGGCTGTATTTTCGTGGGCTCTTTTTTCGGCGGGCTATTTTTTCTCGGGCTTTTTTCCCAGCTTTTTTTCCCGCCATCCTGACGAAGATGAGAATTCAATCTCGGTTGTATAGAGGCAACACAGAAATCTGTCGACCGATGGTTTGATTTATATTCTAGTCCAGCAAGACGTAGTCTGATTGAGAAAAGTAGTTATTGTGATAGTTCTAATTAGCTTCAGAATGAAGACGAAGGATAAGTGAACTATTTGATTGAGATCGCAAAAATTAAAAAAACATTGACGTTACTGTACGAGCTAATATCAACTATGCATGTTTATTTTCATTCAGTGGTGGTTTTCAAGATTGCAATGCAAGCTTGGCGGTATAGAAGCAACAAAAAATCTGACTACTGATGGTTCTTCTTCTTCTTCGGGGCTAGTGGCTTCGGGCTAACACATATGTGTATAGAGTCCATTTGGCCATCACCGTACAAACTGATGGTTCGATTTATATTCTGGTGCTTTCGAGGACTCTGATGAAGTCGGATTGAGAAAAGTAGTCATTGTGATGGTTTTAATTATCTTTACAATAGAGATGAAGAAGGAGTGAATTACCTGATTGAGATCGCATTAGTTAAGAGATTATTAGAGTCACTGGACGAGCTAATACCAAGGTAGCATGTTTATTGTGATTTCGTGGTGCTTTTGAAGACCACAATGCATCCTCAGCTGTATAGAAGTAACTGTAAAATCTGACTATCGATGGTTGACATTGTTGGAATTTGGAGCTGAATTTGATCATAAAGACAACGGAAATTCTATTCCGCTGCATGAGACCGCCTTTAACAATTATTTGACAATCGTTCAAACTTTGTTGAAGTTATGTGCCGGCGTCGAATGCATGAACAAAAATGACAAAACGGCTCTGCATGTCACATCGGAACACGGATGGCCAAACGTCGTTAAAGAACTGCTGAATTATGGTGCTAATCCGAATGTAACTCACAAAAAAGGCCATTCACCGATTGATTATATGTCATTAATGTGTAATCAATCGGTGAATAGCCTCGTTTGCAAGTATATGCTTATTTCATTACGACGAGATTCAAATGGAACGATTTCTGCGTTTATGACAGTAAGCAAAATCTTGAATCTAGTCTTGATGCCGTAATATTTTTAGAACCGCATTCCAAGGTGTGTTTAAAATAATTTGACTACAAATTTATATGAAAGTGTATTATTTATTGTAGTATTGTATTATCTGCATTCATCGGTATCACATTTCCCTGATCACTGGTATAAGACAACAATAATTGATATAATTCTATCGAAACTTAATAAAACTTCACATTGGCACATTAGGTATTAAGGTATCGACAGTTTTTGTTCTTATACTAATCAGTATCGATCTATATTAAAACAAATTTATCATACCAATATCATCATTAGACTGATTTAAGAAAAGCGACTTTTTTTTGTTTTTCGAAGAAACGCACTAAATACTTTCGGGAAGGTAAAAAACGATGCCTGTTAAAATTAGAGCTCTTATTAAAAATATTTAGAGGTCCCTTATCGCATATTTTTATTTCTCATTTAAATAACACAAGAAGAAAAAATTTCAAACTTTGACATTTTATATCTCGGTTTCAAGTCAATGCACCAAAATGAACGATACAAATTCTTGTAGAGAATTAAACGCTCTACAGAAAAGATCTCTCCTTCAAAAGTTATTCACGTTCTAATATATATGTATATTAGACTTTGAATATGGGTGAACTACTGGTCATTTCTTTAAAAATTAGGAAATTTACGTTAATGCAATTTGAATGTTTGTTTCCGGAAAGATTTTATGATATTTAGTAATAAGTTTCTACATTTTGCTGGAAACTAAAATAAAAAGTGAAATTTACTCTATATTTAAATTTAACCTTGAATAACTTTTGAAGGAGTGAGTTCATCGAAAAATCATAAGAGATCTTTTTTGTGGAGCGCTCAATTCTCTACAAGAATATGTATCGTTTATTCCGGTGCATGGACTTGAAGCCGAGATATGAAATGGCAAAGTTTGAAATTTTTTTTTCCCGTGTTGATTAAATGGGAAATAAAAATATGCGATGAGGGACCTCCAAATATTTTTATTAAGAGTTTTAATTTTAACAGGCATCTTTTTTCACCGTCCCGAAATTATTTAATGCGTTTCTTCGAAAAACGAAAAATAGTCGCTATTTTCGAATCAGTCTAATCATCATATATGATATATCATTTATTATATCAATATTCATTAAACCAATATCAAATTCTATCAACTATAACATTTTTTAATAGAATACTTCTTTGGAAACTTGTCTCGCAGTCTTATACGTATGGATATAAAGCCATCACAGATTTTTCTTATTATTCTTGATACACAACTAATGAAAAATATGACAACTATGAAAAACTAAACAAAATTTGTTTCTTCTTTTGTTGCAGTCCACGATGTCTAGTACTCCGATAAATTTCTATAACTTTTTTTCACAATAGAAATACTGCCAATCCTGCTGTCATATATTTGTAAATATTTTACCCGAAGCATTGTAAAAAAGTTAAATCTTATTTTGTAAGTTTTCTTAGTGCAATAAAAAATTCGACTACTTGTCCATTGTAATGACAAATAGCTTGTGTAACGACAGCATGTTGAAATAGCAAGTATTTAAAGATCAATTTCTGAACTTTCTGTTGTCACGGTTTTCTTGTACTTTAATGTATCTTTATACATTTTTTGATGAATAAAAAATAAAAAAATAAAAACGCCATATAATCTTTTATAAACTTTGTTCATCAACAAAACAGTTTACTGAATAAAACAAAATAAAACTCAAAAATCACTTGTACTTTGAATACTAATAATTCCGCTTGAACAAAATTATTATACAGCCCAGGCCAAAAGTTCGGGTACACCCCACGAAATTCCGAGCCGCACCAAAAGTTCGATAATTTAGTGAAAAAAGAAGATAATCGAATTTCCAAAGTGACATTTAAAAAAAGAAATATCAGGCTTCATTTTTTTTTTAGAATATCCGTGAAACGGTAACCAATAGCTTCAATTTCATTTTTTAGAAAATTTCGTGTAATTTTTTTGAGGGAGTTATAATTTTGTTTACCTAAAAACGACCATTTTCAAAAAAGGCAGCGCAGCTAAAAAACTTTGAGGTTTAAATAAAACTGTCAAGAGGGAAAAAAGTTGCGTACAATCATGCTGAATCGACTAGATTTTTTCAAAATCTTCCTTAGAAATTCCTTTTTACTATTTTTGGTTAAGTCTCCAATAATTTAAGTGGCTTAAACTTGTAGATCATTGAGTTTGGGCTCAATTACCACGCGAGAAAATCTATTTATTAGAACATTTTGAGCGTTTTATAATGTTCTAAAAAATTTTATGCCACATTTTTCTTTGTCGAAATTTGGAAAATTGTAAAAAAAAAGACGAAATAGAAAAACAAATTTATATTAATTTTCTTACTTTGCTCAAAATGTAAATGTACTTCGTTCAAATAAAATTTTCTCGCGTAATAATTCAGCCCAAACTCATTAATCTACGAGTTTGAGCCACTTAGATTATTAGAGGCTCGACCGAAAATAGTTGAAAAAAGTTGCGAGGGAAAATTTTGAAAAAATTTGAGTCGATTCAGCATGATTGTACGCAACTTTTTTCCTTCTCGACAATTTTATTTAAACCTCAAAGATGTTTAGTTGCGCTGCCTTTTTTTAAAATGATCCTTTTTAGGTAGAAACAATCATAACTCCTTAAAAAAAAAAATCGCACGAAATTTTCTAAATAAATGAAAATGAAGCTATTGGTTACCATTTCAAGGATATTCTAAACAAAAATGACACAGCAAAAAACGGCCATTTTACTAAAAAAAGCAAAATGAAGCCTGATGTCTTTTTTAAAATGTCACTTTGGAAATTCGATTATCTTTTTTTTCACTTAGTTATCGAACTTTAAGTGCGGCTCGGAATTTCGTAGGGTGCACTCGAATTTTTGGCCTGGGGTGTAAACCATCGCAATTATATTACCGAACATCACAATGAGAATAGGAACATCTTTTATAATGCAAGTTTTGCATTGCAGCATACTTTTTGCATTTTCAATTGTTGAGGTACCAAAACCTACCCCACCATTTTACGAGTATAGAATGTTGTCAGTTATACATTAACCGGCGAATTATAATAAAACCAATAAGTGATGAAATGCTTGTTAAATATTATCGTAATTAATACTGAGATTCGACTAAACATAGAGAATTTAATATTATACGGCCGTTAACAAAAACTGAGCTTTGGTGAGATGTATTATGGTTATAGCATCTCTTTTTTAATCACATATCTCCCGGATATTACGCATACCTTGTAGTCTCGACTGTTTATTTTTATCTATTTACGACGCGTCCACTCCTTTTCGATGATCAATTTTGATTGTCGATCCATGTTTTTATCTGTGGAACCGTACGACCCTGTAATTCGGTCTCATATTTAGCCTTAGCTTCTTTTATCTGTGTGAAAGATGGCAACGTCAAATCTTTCAAGTGCCTTGCGAAAACCGTCTTTACGATTTTCTGTTCTTGTGCTGTCCACCGCGGCTTTCTACCTTTAACTAAAAATAGTTGATAATTAATTATGTGAAATGATGTATATGGTGCATTCCACACCGAATCGACCTGGGTCTGACCCTTCACTTCTCCGACTCTAACCGCAATTTTTTTATGGTTTTGTAGTATCTGTGAAAAGCACTCAGGATTTTTTTTTAAATTTTTTTTGGAGTGAATTGACTTGACTATGGTTAATTTTTTTTTTCGAAAAAGCTTGTTATAGATGGGAGGAAACCCCCGCCCACTTCCGCTCAACGCTTGAAACCTTCCATACAAAAAACGGGATTTTTGTCATTTTTTTCAGATTTTCGTATTTGGCCTAAAAGTAATTTGTTATTATAATTATAATTTCATCAACAAATTACATTTTGCCCAAAATTGCAATTCTAAACGAGATCACAATAATCCCATTTTCATATGGAAAATTTCATGGTTTGAGCGAAAGTGGGCCAGGGTTTCCTTCCGTCTATAATAAGTTTTTTTGAAAAAAAACAATAGTTAAGTCAAATAGCTCCAAGAAAATGTGAAAGAATCCTGAGGTCAAACAAAACCATGAAAATTTGCAGATAAAATCGGAGAGGTAATGGGTCAGACCCAGGTTGAATCAGTGTGGAATGCCCCATATTTAGTGAAATTTCAAGTAAAATACACTAGTGAACAAAAATAAGGGAACAAAAAAATTTCTAAAATTTTTAGTGGTTTTTAACAATGCTGTATCTCAGTGAAGAATGGTCGTGTCGAGGTGTAAGAAAAGTACTTTAAAGCTTTAAAGTTTCTAGTTTTTAGATCCTTCATCAAAAAAATGTGTGAAACTACAGGTTTCAAGCAATACTGAGAAATGCGGAGAAAAAAAAATTTGCAAATTTGTATTGTTTTTTTTGGCTGCAATTACTTGGAAATAAATTCCCCAGCTGAACCATTGCATGGACCGGATAGCTTGTTTATTTAACTTCAATTTGCTTTTTTGAGACCTCGCTTTGGCCATTTTTCACTGAAATATCGGACTTTGAAAACAAAAAGATCCTTTTGTGTTTGACCATTAATATCTCAGAAACCAATGATCACACAGAAATCAGAAGGGGCGTTTCAGAGACTTGAATTGATGCCCTACATGGATTGAGGATGCTTTTTGTTAAAAAAAAAAATTTCCATCCATGCCATGGATTTAAAAAAACTGGAGAAAATTGCTATTTATGGTTTTTTAAAAAATCAACGGCCAAATTAAAAATATTGACAAAACGGCTAGTGTTGACCGTGACTTTTATAGCTCAATATATCCAAACGATCCCTGTAATGTTCCAATTTGATTTATGGAACGGTTTTTTTTTGTTCCAAGCAATCAAATTTTTGAAAAAAATTAAGGGATCGCATATACTGCTCCTTAACACTTCATAATCATTATTGAAATGAACAAAAGAATTTTTTTGCGCATTTCCTCTATTTTTATCACAAACAGCGTTTACACCTATGGGAAAAAAATAAAAAATTTATCTACACTTCATAATCCTTATTGAAAGGAAAAAGCGTTTAAATTTATGGAAAAAAAATCGACAAAATTTTCAAACAAATTCGAAAATTCTTCGAATTTTTTTTCCCGTACATTTAAATGCTGTTTGCGATAAAAATGTGGAAAAAGCAAACAAAAAATAACTTCCACTTTAATAATGATTATGACGTTTAGGGGCAGAAACATGATCCTTTAATTTTGTTCAGAACTTGATTGCTTGAAACAAAAAAACCGTTCGATAGATCAAATAAAACTTGACAGGGAGTTTGTGGGTATATTGACCTGTATATGTCACGCTCAACATTAGTCATTGTGTTAATATTTTTAATTTGCCCGCTGAGTTTCTAAAAAACCACGAATAGCCTTTTTTCTCTTTTTTTTCAAATTTATGGAAAGGATGGAAAAATTTTGATTTTTCAAAAAAGCATCGTTTACCGGTCATTATTTGCGACGTAGATACTTCGCTGTTCTTGGCCGATTTTTTTGTTGCATCACATTCTGAAGACATTCGAGCTTTTTTGCAGGACGGTATGACGCCACGATCATGACTGTGCCGTTTTGTACCAGCTTTTTGGCAAGGAGACCGTTCTTCACTCGAATTTTGGACATTTTTTTCGATATCTCGAGTTCCCAGACCGTCGTGATGATTGTCACCGTTCTGTTCCATTGACGTACTCTGGTGATCATCTGGATCAGAAAATACTTCGCTAGAACTATTTTTTTCTTCATCAATTCGGCCAGAATCATCTTTGTTCGGAGGGTCATCTTCGTCCGTTGAATCGTCATTATTATCAGATCCACCGATAGCAGCTTCGAGTAATTTCGAGATGCCAATGATTTCTCGGCTTCTTATCGGTTGTCGATAAATGTCTTTATGGATTTTCTCTGCATGGCCCATGAAATTAGCGAGATCAGATACTTCGTTATCATTCAAATTAAGCGCAATACACTTCGTTGCAATATGTTTACGAAGCTTAGTGCCTCGCAGTGTCTCGGGAAGAACAGCGCCACACGGTTTCGAATATTTTCGCATAGCCTCACACGCATTAACAACTCTAGTCCTCTTCGTATTGTCACTTGGAAGACCAAATAGAAATTTATTTGATTTCGGGACGCCAGCGTTTCCCCGATTTTTAATCACCAAATCGATGCTTTCAAGCAATTGAGGATACAGTAGTATCGATACAGTGCGGTCTTTCTTCCCTCGGATCGAGATACGCTTGTATTTATTTGCAATCGCCTTGCATTCGGCCGATAACGATTTGTATAAGTCTTTATCCGTTTTCTCGTCGATACACTCCTGATTTTCATATTCAGCGACCAAAATATTTTGAATTTCACCGGTGCGTCTCCGATTGAAAACAATAATCGACAACATAGTAAGTTGAGACAATTTGAACCATTCGTCATAGACGAAACGTTCGGATAAGTTGTTCACTGATTTTTTCGTTTCTTCTTTCAGATAATCCAAAAAAGTTTTTATATCTTCTGTCGAAGGAATCACCTCCTTTCGTTGACGCAAGTGTTTCCGTTGCGTTTCCAATGCAATTTTATTCACGTCAACAGAAAAATCGACCCGAAAAACTTTTAGAAATTGTTCAACTTTGCGTTCTTTCTCGCTTTCCTCGGATTTTATGTACTCATTAATCAAAATGTCGCCTATTTGCTTTAGGTACGTGCCTAAATTCATGCCGATCGCTGGAGCTCCAAATTCACCGGCTTGTTCGTCAAAACGTGCAACCGTTCGGGCGGCCTTGACAACGTCATCGTACAATTTGGGATCGTACATGGACGCAAAATCGGTTATATCTGTATTGATTTCTTTTGCTGTTAACAGCATACGTCCCATCAATCGCAGTCGGGCACGAATCATGTTGTGCTGATAGTGTGGCGTATACCGAAGACATAATTTGTTTCCCCATATAATCAGAATACGATCGTACCGTATGATACGAACGACATCATCTTCCCTCAATGGTGGAAAAACTTCCAACCTCAATTTTTTACTTGCGGCGGAATGTAAGCGTCCTTCAACAGTCTTTCCAAGCACGAGTACAGATCGTAGAGCTTTGATACGTCCTGGCAAACATTTCGCCACATGATGTCGAATATTGCGAACAGAGTAATTGTCTAGACAATTAGGACATGCTTTGTAATCAGATCCGTTCCGTTCAAATTTCCGATTCGGGCGGCGACAGGGTATAAGATCACCCATATTATATTTGGAGCTCGTGTTGTATTCGAAGTTGCCTTTTTTCCTCAATATATCGATAATCTTCCGTCTTTCATCTGAACCTAAAGTAAAGAATTAAATAATCGTAGATGGCATCGCAATAGATGATCTGTGACATTTTAAAAATCTATAAATTCATATTACGTTTTGGCAAAGCAACAAACTTCTGCACATTGGTCTCGTTTTTGTGCACCTGTTCGAAGTGCCGAGTTATTTTGCTGTACATTTTTTTACAAAAAAAGCAAAAATACTTCTTCTGGCTTTTCTTAACATCCGAGGTTTCGACTTTCATATCAATATTATCCTTGGCACCACTACTGCAAGCTTTTGCAGAAATGTTCAGACTGCCGGAAACGTTTGCTGTTGAGTTCGCAGAAACACTTTTTCTCTGTGAGGCCGTACTAACATTGCTTGTGTTCACATCGTTTTCAGAATCCGAATTATCCAAGTCAGTGGCTGGGGAATAATCTTCATCGGCTGCGCTATCATCATCGATTTCGTCTTCACGATCAATATTCTCAAAAACTTCAGTTTGTATAGAATCTGCAATGGAATAATCACATTAATAGTTAACGTGGATTAATATCAAGGGTCGTAAAATAATAGGATATCGTTTTACGGATCTTAACGGTAGGATATAGGTAGGATATAGGTAGATACCAAGATATTCAGCGCTGCTGTTGTGGAGTGAATCCCGATATAGTATTCTATTAGACTTGTTGCGCAAGTCCAATGGCGACAGAGTGTCATGTCGGATATTGAGAACATCTCCTCGGATTGAGTCTGCGTTCGGAATAGTGTCATCGCTATTGTCCCTCATTTGTTCAATTGAATTATTGAAAAGGACCTCGCTTAATAGAGCGGTCATCTAGAGAAAATAATTACGTTCATGTATTGCGAATAACATAAAAATAAAACCAGTTTTGAAATAGTTATTTTTTTTAGTTTTACCATTACAACCCGAGTATTGTGCCATTTTTCACTCGCTAAAAGAAAAATCTTATATTCAAAATACATAGACGCGCTGCCGGCCGACTTTTGGACTGCAGTCTAACATTTTTGCTTCCTTATGAAGGAAGCTTTGTTTTGGTGACAGTTTTTTTGAGATTTTCATGTCAGTATGTTCAAAATATCCTAAAATATCTAGAAATAATATGTTGTCCGGACGTGTCCGCGCGCGTGCGTGTGTGCGTGCGTGCGCTTGCGTGTGTGTGTGTGTGTATGTGAGTGCATGTGCATGTGCATGCGCGCGCGCGCGTGTGTGCGTGTGCGTGTGTGCGTGCATGCGGGCGTGCGTGCGTGCGTGCGTGCGTGTGTGTGCCTCGAAAGATTCGAACAGCTACATCTCAAGACCACATTGGAGTAGCCAGCCAAAATTTTGCACATAAACTGAGCTCCACAGTCTCTTTGTTTGCTATGAATATTGCAAAAATCAATTGACGTGGCCGAATTTGATGCGACTTTTTAATTTTCCAAAAAAGGGCGTGGTTGCTTTAGCACTGCAAATTTTGCGATATCAGGTTAAACAAAATTATACACATAGTTTGAGTGATACAGATCGTTGGTTTCGAATTTGGCAAGAATCGCTCGATGGGTTACTAATTTATAAAATTTTAAATTTTAGGCAAAAAGCACGTGATCGCGTTAGCTTGCACATATTTCGTGATATCAGGCTTAAAATTTCTATAATGATAGTTGAATGGAAAAAGTTACTTTGTATTTGATTTTGCAAAAATTGCTTATGTTGTGCAGATTTTATGCGATCGTGAAATAAAAAAAAAAGCTTGATTGAAAATTTTACGATATAAAGTTACAGTTATATTACTCCGATAGCGAGAGATAGTAAAAAGAACTTGCAAATTGTAAATTTGCAAATCGCTTCCAGAGTATTTTTTCGTATTTACAAAGCTTTTCTACGAGGAAGACGAAACTGTGAAAGCTATTTACTTATCATGGAAGAGGATTTGTAAATGAGAAAAAATACTAAGGAAGCGATGTGCAAATTTACAATTTGCAAGCTTTTTATACTCGTGACACGGTAATTTATAATTTGTACGAATATTTTAGAAAGAGTTTAATAAACAGATATTCAAAACACATACGTTATATTCAACTTCCGGTGGAAGCCAGTCGTCTTCTTCATCTGTCGACAATGAATTACTCTCCGAGCGTTGGTGCGTTTTCATCATGTCTGTGATGTTATCGTTCGGAAAAACCACGTTCTCTGTTGAAATCGGAGATTTCCTCATTGGGGTTGATAAAATGGTAGTAAAGTTCCCATAATCATTGGCGTTAATATCGAGTAACGGAACATCAAACTCATAAACCACGGAAGAAAGTTTTGAAGTATCTGCGATATCTGCAAGAACTCCGTAATGATGAATTTTCTCCCTTTCGGTGGAATAAATTAACGATGACTTTTTCGGCGTCAGAATTTGTACGGCAGATTGCTGCCGTTCATCAGTGAGCGTATCAATTTTGTCTCTTTGAGGCATCGTTAGCGCAGAAGGAGTAATTATTTCAACGTCATCTGTCAATGTCAAGCCACTGTTGCAATTCATCGATACAACTGGCATTATCTGGTCGTCTGATGTGTTTTCCAAATTTTCATTAGTTTGATCGTGTTCGAAAATACTCGTATTCGTTGACAATACTTTTGCTGCCGGATTTGGAATCTCTTGACTCAGTTTTTCAGCTTCTACTCGTTCTTTCAATGCCGGCAGACTTTGGATAGAGGGCCCGGGATGTGAATTCAGCAGTAAATTGCTGTTTAAATCAATTTCAGTTGGAATGTCTTCGTTCGATGAGCTCGGCTTTCGTGTCATTGGTGGAATTTGACGGGGGAGTAACAATAAATCTTTATTTTGACGAAGAAAAACCTTTTCTTTCACGTCAGTAGTTGCAACAATGCTTACTCCGGAGATCGATTGATCAGTACCCACTGGTCGAATTACTGACGACAAGTTTCCACGTGCCTGACTTCGAGACAATAAGTTTTTATTTCGATTGTCCATTTTGGGTTTAGATCGTTCGGTCATTTCTCCCCTTTCATGTTCCGATGTGACTTCGTCTTCGGTAACGGACGATGGATCATTACACGCATATTCGTCGAGGATCGTATTCAGCGTAGAGTCTTGACTGGATGTACTTAATTTCTGTTCGACAGATTGAGCTTCATGAGTAAGACCTGAATGTACGTTGGTGGATGTCGATAGCACCGCTTCAACTCCTATTTCGCCGTTAACATCCAAATTGCCGCCTAATATTTTTGGTGTAACTGGTGGTAATTGACCGGACACTGTCGAGTTTGTGGAATTATCGGCGATAATGATCGTTTTTATGTCTTCTTTGGATACGTTATAATTTTCTCGGAAAAGTGTCCGAGCTTCCTCTTGCTTTTGCAAGTCTGTCGCAGCTGAGCTTAAAGGTATAGATGATAAATCGTTTTGCTCATTTCGTTCGTCATTACTAACCTCAAGAAGATCTCCGTCCTGTTGTGTTAGTTCAGATAAGTTCAATTGAACCGCTGCGTCGAGCATGCATGGATTTGGCTCATTGATAGGTGAAGTTGTCAGTTCTACGTTGGCACCTATCTCAACGTTAACTGAATCCACCGAAGTATCATTACAAGTAGATGTTACAGGCCGTGACGACTGATTGAATGATGCCGATATTGCGTAACAACGCTCGTTAAGGTTATTATTTTCGACATTTTGCAGTATATTGGTCTCTGGTACCTTTGAATCGTTAATTTCCTGTGTCGGTTGTACAGTTTTTCTTTCGCTTACCAACTCATCTGTATCTTGGTTTACAAGCAACGACAAGGAAGCTTGTACTGCGTTTTGAGTGGAAATCATAAACGCTGATTTACTATAACCTGATGAGCTCAATTCCGGTATAGAACCTCCAACCTTGTCAACAAATTTATCGGAGTTCACTTCTTCGTTCGGCAAAATTTGCAATTTCGACTCGGGCTTTTCAGATGAAACCAACTTATCAGTAACATGATTTAATAAAGCTGGTGACAATTGGTCGGGCGGTGTCGAAAGAATGATTTTTTCGTTGCTGGTATAATTATCGATTCCCTTTGATATGTTATCGAATGTTAGTGGGGAATTTCTGTCGCAAATTTCTTCTCTTAATTGTTTACCTTTTTCTTGCCCCGTGTTATCATTCGAAACGGGACTTACAGTGTTGAACGATGGATCTTGCTGAGATTGTCCGTTCGAAGTAATGATATCGATTGATATTTTTTTATCGAGCGCATGAAATGTTCGAATGATTCTTTCCTTTTTTTCATGCTCTCTCGATTTCGGTACAGTTGAAGCAGCATTCGTGAACCGTCCATCAGCAATCCGATCAAACGTGGGACACAAAAGCTCTTTCTGAAATGGCGAGCATAGTTTCCGTACAGCACATTGAGCCTCACCATCAGAAATAAAAGGATCTGTCTTTTCATTTTGTGGGAGTTGTGGTATTGCAGAGACCCCTGTTTGAACGGTATTCGCTGGCTCAACGTGGATAGGAATATTACTGTACGCAGCTTCCATCGAATTGTTTTTGCAGTCCCGGACTTCGAGCTTCGAAGAAGAGACATCTGATAACTGAATATACGGTATGCCATGATTCAAGTTTTCGGAGATTTGTTGAAGCCCTTTATGATGGTCTAAAAATGAAGGAGCAAAACTAAATTTGAGAATTCAATACGGACAAAATCCAAGTCAAATTACAATTTCATTAACTATTGTGACCGTAATTAAATCTCAGTTCTGATATCGTATTCGCTGTGTGCAAGACTGGTAGCGCTCTCTGGTGTCTGGATAAACGGAAGATTTTCAGTTTTGTTTCCATATCCCAACATGTAACAATTCCAACTTTTGAGTGATTTTAAAATAATTAATTAGCATGTAACAAGTTTGTGTTCGCTATTAGTTTTTAGACCAATCAAATTTTGTTCTGCCACAAAAAAAAGTAAGTAAATGACAAAAAAATATGTGTGCTTATACGAAAGTTCACCATATTTGGAGGTTAGGGATATGTATGTATGTATGTATGTATGTATGTGTATGTTCGTATGCATGAATGTGTTTGTATATGATGACAGGAATTAGTGTCTTCTCCTGCCACCATGGGTGCTGCGATAGTTTCATGTATCCCCTCCAGCCTAATGCACACAGCGAATAAGTCTTTATTACAATTCTTATTAAATATAAATATATGAAAATGTAAAATTTTTTATTGTTCATAAATGTTGTGAATTACATTCTTTCAATGTTTTTCCCTTATCACTCCCTACCCGAACTTCGCTAGACTAATCTAACTTTTGTTGCTCGCGCGGATGTTTTAGCTATACTTATCGAGTTCCGATGCGAACGATTTCATTTATATTAATTTCAGTTGTATCGTTACAAGTAAAACTTAGAAAAACTGCATCGCGATCAACAAAAAGCAAGTCTATAAATACTCAAGGGATAACAGATCTATCTACTGACCGAGGACAATGCTGCTAAACTAATAAAAAGATGCTTTGTTAAATGCCAAAAATTCAAATTATACATTATTTCAACAGTATAATATTAAACGAAAGATGAAAGTACAAAAACTAAAGCATAAAAACAATGTTTGAAAATAAATATTTGCTCGAACTCAAAAAACTTCGTCCAGAGAGAATTCATTAACATTTGATGTATTGTATAATGAGATACAGCAATCCAAAACGAAAACGAATTAAAAAAAACTTGAAATGACCGCTTGATATTAAAAAACTTATAACTACAAAAGCATCATTTTCTGTTAAGAAAATAAAAAAACCCGAAATGCCAAATGCTTGAAAGTGCCACTCTGCGAATACAGTTTGAACGAATATAGGGATTGATGACGACATACCAACACGACACAAACTCATTAACTATCAATTCCCATCTATCTATAGAGATTAGTCCTTAAAAACACATTTCACAATGACCGAAGATCTTGACTAAACATATGTACGAAAACTTGCACTCAATATATATTATGTCCATTCAATATAAGCCACTTAAAACGGCATCTATAAATAAATATAGGAAAAAATTCTAATAAATTCCGTGCACTATTCTAATAACTAATCATTCCTATCGAAAAAATAAATCTGATGAAATAGGGATTTCGATTGAACTCTGTGTTATTTCTTCAATTTGCTATTGAATATACAAAACATAGAACTTTCTGCAGTTTATCGTGCATTTAAAAAATTAGAAATCTTCAATACAGGGTCCTCAAAAACTTCAATTTGCAGATATAAATCGATAAAAAAAGTTCTCCAAAAACTTGAGATGTCATTAACTAATCAAATTACTTTTAAACTTTCTATGAAAACACACCAACTCTTGAGTCTACCTAATCGCGATAAAACGATAAATCAACAAAACCTCTGATTCGCATTATTTGTCGATATTTTCAGCGCATCATAAACAAATTTAGTCCTCAAAACGACCACACCGTCGAAAAACGTGAAAACGTGAGATGGTTAATTAAAAAAGTATTTTATGACAGTGACTATCGATCTACACAGTGGGAAAATTCAACAAGATGTACACATAACACACAACCACTTTTTTTAAAAATAAGAACTATTGTCTGTTAGGAAATTGTACAAATCCGAAATGCCAGGTCCTCGAAACTACTACTATGCGAATAAATTTTGAACAAATAGAGTTTTTGAAGATTCACATCCTATATATCTATAGAGATTAGTCCTCAAAAACACATTTCACAGAGGCCAACGATCTTGACTAAAAACATGTGCGAAAAATTGCACTAAAAAGATATGGTTTTCATTTAATATACGCCACTAACTATAGCATCTGTAAAATAATATGGGTACAAATTCTATTAAATTCCGTGCTTTTTTCTAATAACTAATCACTTCGGTAGAAAAAAAAAATCCCACGAAATAAGGATTCCAATTGAAATTATTGTTTTTTCTTTACTTCTCCATTGAATATGAATAATATACAACTTTCCAAAGCTTATCATTCATTAACAAATTTAGAAATCTTCAATAGTCGGTCCTTAAGAATGCCAGCAAAACAATATATCAATAAAATAAGTTTCCAAAAAGTTTAAGATGTCGTAAACTGAATAAATGACATTTAATTTCCCTATGAAAAGACAACAAATCTTAAGTCTACCTAAATGTGATAAACCGCTGACTTGCATTGTTTCTTGATATTTTAAGCGTTTCATCAGCAAAGTTGGTCCTCAAAACGACCACTTCGTCAACACTAAGGGGAACGTGAGATGGATAATTGAAACAGTATTTAATGACAGTGACTATCGATCTACACAGTAAAAAAATTCAACAAGATGTACACATTACATAGAATCACTTTTTTAAAAATAAGAACTATTGTCTGTTAAGAAATTGGACAAATCCGAAATGCCAGGTCCTCGAAACTACCACTATGCGAATACATTTTGAACAAATAGAGCTTTTGAAGATGACACTTCCTATGTATCTATAGAGATTAGTCTTCAAAAACACATTTCACAGAGGCCAAAGATCTTGATAAAAAATATGTGCGAAAAATTGCACTAGAAATATATGGTTTTCATTCAATATATGCCACCAACTACAGCATCTGTAAAATAATATGGGAACAAATTCTATTAAATTCCGTGCTTTTTTCTAATAACTAATCACTCCGGTACAAAAAATAAATCCCACGAAATAAGGATTCCAATTGAAATCATTGTTTTTTCTTTACTTCGCCATTGAATATGGATAATATACAACTTTTCGAGGCTTCTTATTCATTAAAAAAATTAGAAATCTTCAATAGTGGGTCCTTACGAATGCCAGCAAATATATATATCGATAAAATAAGTTTCCAAAAAATTTAAGATGTAAACTAAAAAATGACATTTAATTTTCCTATGAAAAGACAACAACTTTTAAGTCTACCTAAATGTGATAAAACAACTAATCAACAGAACCGCTGACTCGCATTATTTCTTGATATTTTGACCGTTTCATCAACAAATTTGGTCCTCAAAACGACCACTTCGTCACCACTAATGAAAACTCGAGATGGACAATTGGAACAGTATTTTATGACAATAACTGGCGATCTACATAGTGAGGAAATAATAAATGGTATAAATAATGCATGAATTCTCTTTTTTACATTAATAAGAACAATTTTCTGTTAAGAAATTGTACAAATCAAAAATGCCAGGTCTTCCTACCACTAGATATGTGAACTACACGAACAGAGTAATTGAACTACATTAAAACTTTCTATGAACACACAAACTCTCGATTCTACCTAAATGTGATAAAACGATAAATCAACAGTTCCTCTGATTTCATGATCGCTTGAGCGTGTCATAAGCTAATTTAGTCCTCAAAATGACTACATTCGTCAAGAAACATAAAAACATAGAATGGCTGATTAAAACAGTTTTCGATGACAATGGCCGTCGATCTACACAGTAAGAAAATTGTAAAATATATTCATATTGCATGGATTCATTTTTTAGGCTTATTATGGACTTATGATTGATAGTTTTAATGAACATCACTATGTCAATATATTGCAATAAAAATCAGTTCTCGATGAACTTGAATATTACGCCATAAAATTTCTCAATAGACGTAATTACAAAAAAAAAGTGCAACAATCACATAACCACAAATTCTACAACTGGGTCATAGTCGATAATATATACTCACCACAAAAAGCAATTATTAAACTTTTCCGGGCCATCGAGGACAAATTCCGAGATCTTTGTACACGATATATCGTGCCATTTTTCGGTTTAATCAACGCATACATTTCAGTACATATTCTTATAACAATTTAATTGCAGAATCACGCGCACTACCGCACGTTGTCGTCGCATTCCGCAGACTGAATACCGTGTACCAAGGTTAGGAAACTCTCATGGTGAAAAAATCGCCGGCTATAGTGGCGCCGCGGCGTTTCGAAGAACTAACTGAACCGGGATATATACAGGGTGCCCCACGAATGGAGGTAGTCGTCGTGAGGGTAGATTCGTGACGTAATATCGAGCAAGAGTCCTTCACAATTTTTCCATATTTTCAACCACTAAATTGTTATTAATTTATTGAATTAATAACAATTTAGGGATAAAATATATGAAAAATTAGCGAAAGACTCTTTTACTCGATATTACGTCACGAATCTACTCTCACAAGGATTACCTGTATTCGTTCGCACATAAATTAGCTTTTTTTTAAGTAAGAACGATTTCATAATCCATAATGCCAGGCTCTCGAAACTACCACTATGCGAATACATTTTTAACAAATAGGGCTTTTGAAGACGCCAAGATGACAAAAACTAATCAACTATTACCTCTTGTGTATCTATTCAAATCAGTCCTCAAAAACACATTTTACAAAGGCCAATGACGTTGACTGAAGATATGAACGAAAAATTGCACTAAAGGTGTATATCTTGAGTCTACCTAATCGTGAAAAGACGCTAAATCAACAGAATCTCTGCCTTGCAGTATTTTTTGCTATTTTGAGCGTTTCATCAACAAATTTCGTCCTCAAAACGACCACTTCGTCAACACTAATGGGAACGTGAGATGGATAATTGTAACAGTATTTAATGACAGAGACTATCGATCTACACAGTGAAAAAATTCAACAAGATGTACACATGACATAGAATCACTTTTTTAAAAATAAGAACTATTGTCTGTTAAGAAATTGTTCAAATCCGAAATGCCAGGTCCTCGAATCTACCACTATGCGAATACATTTTGAACAAATAGAGCTTTTGAAGATGACACTTCCTATATATCTATAGAGATTAGTCTCCAAAAACACATTTCACAGAGGCCGAAGATCTTGATAAAAAATATGTGCGAAAAATTGCACTAAAAATATATGGTTTTTATTCAATATATGCCACTAACTACAGCATCTGTAAAATAATATGGGAACAAATTCTATTAAATTCCGTGCTTTTTTCTAATAACTAATCACTTCGGTAGAAAAAATAAATCCCACGAAATAAGGATTCCAATTGAAATTATTGTTTTTTCTTTACTTCGCCATTAAATATGAATAATATACAACTTTCCAAAGCTTATCATTCATTAAAAAATTCAGAAATCTTCAATAGTGGGTCCTTACGAATTCCAGCAAATATATATATCGATCAAATAAGTTTCCAAAAAATTTAAGATGTCGTAAACTGAACAAATGACATTTAATTTTCCTATGCAAAGACAACAAATCTCAAGTCTACCTAAATGTGATAGAACAATTAATCAACAGAACCGCTGACTTGCATTATTTCTTCATATTTCGAGCGTTTCATTAGCAAATTTGGTCCTCAAAACGACCACTTCGTCAACACTAATGGGAACGTGAGATGGATAATTGAAACAGTATTTTATGACAATAACTAGCGACCTACACAGTGAGAAATTCAATAAGATACACTTATTTCATAAACTCAGTTTTTTTTAAGTAAGAACGATTTTCTGTTCAGAAAATGTACAAATCCATAATGCCAGGCTCTCGAAACTACTACTATGCAAATTAATATTGAACAAATAGGGCTTTTGAGGACTCCAAGACGACAAAAACAATAGTTGAAATTAGTCCTCAAAAACACATTTCACAAAGGCCAATGATGTTGACTAAAGATATGAACGAAAAATTGCCTTAAAGGTGTATACCTTGAATCTACCTAATCGCGAAAAGACGATAAATCAACAGAATCTCTGCCTCGCATTATTTTTAGCTATTTTGAGCCTGTCATCAGCACATTCGGACCTCACAACAACCACGTCGTCGTGATTCATGGAAACGTGAGATGGATAATTAGAACAGTATTTAATGACAATAACAACAGATCTACATAGTGAGAAAGTTCTAAAAGATATACATATTGCATAGATTCGCTTTTTTTCTAAAGTAAAAACAATTTTCGGTTAAGAAATTGTACACATACAAAGTGCCAGGTCCTCGAAACTATCATTGTGCGAATACATTTTGAACGGATAGGGCTTTTGAAGACAACATACCAAGACCGCAAAAACTTATCAACTATTGCTTTTCATATATCTATAGAGCTAAATCGACAAAAGCACATTTCGCAAGGGCCAAACAACATGACTAAAACATGGACAACAAAAGTGCATTAAAATATATGTGGTTTTCATTAACTGTAAACGAAAAAAATAGCATCTATTAATAAATATGGGAAAAAATTCTGTTCAATTCCGTGAAATTCTCTAAAATCTAATCACTTTAGTCGAAAAAACAAATCGAACGCAATTATTGAGTTTATTGATTAACCTTATTGTGAAGCATGGTCACGTGAGATGGCTAATTAAAACAGTATTTAATGAGAATGACTATCGATCTACACAGTGAAAAAATTCAACAAGATGTCCACATTACATAGAATCACTTTTTTGAAAATAAGAACTATTGTCTGTTTAGAAATTGTACAAATCCGAAATGCCAGGTCCTCGAAACTACTACTATGCGAATAAATTTTGAACAAATAGAGTTTTTGAAGATGACACATCCTATATATCTATAGAGATTAGTCCTCAAAAACACATTTCACAGAGGCCAACGATCTTGACTAAAAATATGTGCGAAAAATTTCACTAAAAATATATGTTTTTCATTTAATATACGCTACTAACTATAGTATCTGTAAAATAATATGGGTACAAATTCTATTAAATTCCGGGCTTTTTTCTAATAACTAATCACTTCGGTAGAAAAAATAAATCCCACAAAATAAGAATTCCAATCGAAATTATTATTTTCTCTTTACTTCGCCATTGAATATGAATAATATACAACTTTCCGAAGCTTATCATTCATTAAAAAATTAAGAAATCGTCAATAGTAGGTTCTTACGAATGCCAGAAAAAATATATATCGATAAAATAAGTTTCCAAAAAATTTAAGTTGTCGTTAACTGAACAAATGACATTTAATTTTCCTATGAAAAGACAACAAATCTAAAGTCTACCTAAATGTGATAAAGCAATTGATCAACAGAACCGCTGACTTGCATTATTTCTTGATATTTTGAGCGTTTCATCAGCAAATTTGGTCCTCAAAACGACCACTTCGTCAACACTAATGGAAACGTGAGATGGATAATTAAAACAGTATTTTATGACAATAATCAGCGATCTACATAATGAAAAAATACTGAAAAGCATAAATAATGCATGAATTCTCTTTTTTTTTTAATAAGAACCATTTTTTGTTGAAAAATTGTACAAATAAAAAATGCCAAGTCTTCGAAACTACCACTAGATATGTGGAATACACGAACAAAGTAATCGAACTACATTAAAACTTTCTATGAACACACAAACTCTCTATTCTACCTAAATGTGATAAAACGATAAATCAACAGTTTCTCTGATTTCATGATCGCTTGAGCGTGTCATAAGCTAATTTGGTCCTCAAAACGACCACATTCGTCAAGGAACATGAGAACGTAAAACGGCTAATTAAAACCGTATTTGATGAAAATGGCCATCGATCTACACAGTAAGAAAATTGTAAAAGATATTCATATTGCATGGATTCATTTTTTAGGCTCATTATGGACATATGATTGATAGTTGTCATGAACATTACTATGTCAATATATAGCAATAAAAATCAGTTCTCGATGAACTTGAATACTAGGCCATAAAATTTCTCAATAGATGTCATTACAAAAAAAAAGTGCAACAATCACATAACCACAAATTCTACAACTGGGTCTTAGTCGATAATATATACTCACCACAAAAAGCAATTATTAAATTTTTCCGTGTCATCGAGGACAAATTCCGAGGTCTTTGTACACGATATATCGTGCCATTTTTCGGTTTAATCAACGCATACATTTCAGTACATATTCTTATAACATTTTCATCGCAGAATCACGAGCACTACCGCACGTTGTCGTCGCATTCCGCAGACTGAATACCGTGTACCAAGGTTAGGAAACTCTCATGGTGAAAAGTCTGCCAGCTTCAGTGGCGCCGCGGCGTTTCGGAGAACTAACTAAACCGGGATATATACAGGGTGCCCTACGAATGAAGGTAATCGTCGTGAGGGTAGCTCCGTGACGTAATATCGAGCAAGAATCCTTTGCCATTTTTTCATATTTTTAACACCTAAATTATTATTAATTTATTGAATTAATAACAAGTTAGGGATTAAATATATGGAAAATAAGCAAAAGACGCTTTTACTCGATATTACGTCACGAATCCACTCTCACGAGAATTACCTGTATTCGTTGGGCACGCTGTATGTATCCCTGTGTATATTCAGCGCTACTAACGGTGGCAAAAATGTTACCACGAGCTTTTCCCCTCTCACGAGGAATAAAATAGGTCACTCACACCAACATGAACGTCTTGAGGTATGCGTGGCTCAATTGAGCCAAGAAAACGGACAAATCCTACTGCTGAAAGAGTGAATCTCTACTTACCCCGCATTCGTTCTGGACGTTTACAAGCTTTCAGCATGTATGTATAGATATATATCGACATATAAAATGATACAGCATGTTTCACTTACAATCGCGTGAGCTTCCTGAATGAATGCAGCGTTATACTAGCTGTAGACTCTCGCCGAAGCTCTCGCGCGAGACTATTTCCTATAAGACTGATCCATATACATCTCTCTATATTATATAAATATTTCGCCGACACCGCCGCCACCGTGTACAAGAATCCACAACGTAAACCTCCAAACCGAAACCCAAGCCTTTACCATTCGAGGGCGCGTAGCGCCCGAGCTGCACGGACCCTAGCACATATATATATATATACTAGGTTCCGTGCGGCTCGGGCGCTACGCGCCCTCGAGTCGTCAAGGTTTGGGTTTGGGTTTGGAGGTTTGGGTTGTGGATTCTTGTACACGGTGGCGGCGGCGGTGGCGAAATATTTATATAATATAGAGAGATATTAATGCTCAAAAGCAGATTTCCCAGTGGCCATACAAACGATTGGAATTTGGACAGAATCTGAATATATGTGTAATACACGAAGAGACTTGACTTTAAATATGTACGAAATTTGCACAAAAAATATATCGTTTTTCTTTAATATAAGCCACTACAAATAGCATCCATTAATAAATTTGGGGAAAATTCTATTCAATTCCCTGCATTGTTTTAACAACCCATCACCTCTGTCGCAGAAATAAATTCGATGAAATAAAGATTTCGCTTAGCCTTATTTTCATTTTTTCAATTCGCCATTGAACATACACAATACACAAGTTTTGAAAGTTTATTTTTTTTAGAAAATTTAGAAATCTTCAATACTGGGTTCCCAAAAATGCCATTTTGCCAATATATGACGATAAAATAAGTTACAAAAAAACTTAAGAGGTCGTAAACTAATCAAGATACATTTAAACTTTCTATAAAAACGCACCAACTATTGATTCTTCCTACATGTGATTAAACGATAAATCATAAAAACCTCTAATTCGCATTATTTCTTGATGTTTTCAGCGTATCATAAACAAATTTAGTCCTCAAAACGACCACTTCGTCAAAAAAAAATGAAAACGTTCAATGACAATGACTATTTACCTACACAGTGAGGAAATTCGAAAAGATATACTCATTACATAAATTCACTTTTTTTAAAAGTAAGAACGATTTTCTGTTAAGAAATAGTACAAATCCATAATGACAGGCTCTCGAAACTACCACTATGCGAAACCATTTTTAACAAATAGGGCTTTTGAAGACTCCAAGAGGACAATCGTCCAAATGGACAATAAAAAGGCACTAAAATATATGTGGTTTTCATTCAATGTAAACGACAAAAAATAGCATTTATTTATAAATATGGGGAAAAATTCTATTAAATTCCGTGAAATTCTCTAATATCTAACCACTTTAGTCGAAAAAACAAATCGAACGCAATTATTGAGTTTATTGATTAACCTTATTGTGAATTCTCCAATTTGCCATTGAATATACATAATATACAACTTACTTCAGTTTATCTTTCATTAAAAAAGTAAAAAATGTTCAATACTGGGTCCTTAAAAGCGCCAAAAAACTAAAGGTGTCCTAAACTAATCAAACTGCATTTTAACTTTTTGTGAAAACACACCAACTCTTGAGTCTACCTAATTGGGATGAAATAATAAATCAACAAAACCTCTGATTCACATTATTTGTTGACATTTTCAGCGTATCATAAACAAATTTAGTCCTCAAAACTACCACACCGTCGAAAAACGTGAAAACGTGAGATGGTTAATTAAAAAAATATTTAATGACAGTGACTATCGATCTACATAGTGGAAAAATTCAACAAGATGTACACATTACATAAAATTACTTTTTTAAAAATAATAACTATTGTCTGTTAAGAAATTATACAAATCCGAAATGCCAGGTCCTCGAAACTACTACTATGCGAATAAATTTTAAAGAAATAGAGTTTGTGAAGATGATACATCCTATATATCTATAGAGATTAGTCCTCAAAAACACATTTCACAGAGGGCAACGATCTTGACTAAAAATATGTGGGAAAAATTTCACTAAAAATATAAGGTTTCCATTTAATATACGCCACTAACTATAGCATCTGTAAAATAATATGGGTACAAATTCTATTCAATTCCGTGCTTTTTTCTAATAACTGATCACTTTGGTAGAAAAAATAAATCCCACGAAATAAGGATTCCAATTGAAATTATTGTTTTTTCTTTACTTCTCCATTGAATATGAATAATATACAACTTTCCGAAGCTTATCATTCATTAACAAATTGAGAAATCTTCAAGAGTGGGTTCTTGGGAATGCCAGCAAATATATATATATATCGATAAAATAAGTTTTCAAAAAAATTAAGATGTAAACTGAACAAATGACATTTAATTTTCCTATGCAAAGACAACAAATCTTAAGTCTACCTAAATGTGATAAAACATTTAATCAACAGAACTGCTGACTTGCATTATTTCTTGATATTTTGAGCGTTTTATCAGCAAATTTGGTCCTCAAAACGACCACTTCGTCAACACTAATGGGAACGTGAGATGGATAATTGAAACAGTATTTTATGACAATAACTAGCGATCCACACAGTGAGAAAATTCAAAAAGATATACTTATTCCTTAAGTTCAGTTTTTTTTAAGTAAGAACGATTTTCTGTTCAGAAATTGTACAAATCCATAATGCCAGGCTCTCGAAACTACCACTATGCAAATTAATATTGAACAAATAGGGCTTTTGAGGACTCCAAGACGACAGAAACTCATCAACTATTGCCTCTTGTATATCTATTCAAATTAGTCCTCAAAAACACGTTTTACAAAGGCCAAAAACGTTGACTAAAGGTATGAACGAAAAATTGCACTAAAGGTGTCTACCTTGAGTCTTCCTAATCGTGATAAAACGATAAATCAACGGAATCTCTGCCTTGCAGTATTTTTTTATATTTCGAGCCCGTCATCAGCAAATTTGGCCCTCAAAACGACCACGTCGTCATGACTCACGGAAACGTGAGATGGATAATTAGAACAGTATTTAATGACAATGACTATCGATCTACATAAAGATAAAGTTCTAAAAGATATACATATTGCATAGATTAGCTTTTTTTTTTTAATGAGAACAATTTTCTGTTAAGAAATTGTACAGATACAAAATGCCAGGTCCTCAAAACTATCATTATGCGAATACATTTTGAACGGATAGGGCTCTTGAAGATAACATACCAAGATGGCAAAAACTTATCAACTTCCATATATCAATAGAACCTTCCATATATCAATAGAGCTAAATCGACAAAAGCACCTTTCACAAAGGCCAAAGAACATGACTAAAAACATGTACGACAAAAATGTACTAAAATATATATGGTTTTCATTAAATGTAAGCAACAAAAAATAGCATTTATTGATAAATATGGGAAAGAATTCTATTAAAATCCGTTAAATTCTCTAATATCTAATAACTTTAGTCGAAAAAACCAATCTAACGCAATTATTGAGTTTATTGATTAAACTTATTATGAATTCTCCAATTTGCCATCGAATGTACATAATATACAACTTGCTCAAGTTTATCGTTCATTAAAAAATTAACAAATGTTCAATACTGGGTCCTTAAAAATGCAAAAAAAAACTTCAGCTGTCATAAACTAATCAAACTGCTTTTCAACTTTTTGTGAAAACACACCAACACTTGATTCTTCCTAAATGTGATGGAACTATAAATCAATAGAACCTCTAATTTGCATTATTTTGTGATGTTTTAAGCTTATCATAAGCACATTTGTTCCTCAATACGACCATTTTATCAAGAAACGTGATTACGTGAGATGAACAATTAAAACAGTATTTAATGAGAATGACTATCGATGTACACAGAGAAAAAATTCAACAAGATGTACACATTACATGAAATCACTTTTTTTGTTTAATAAGAACTATTCTCTGTTAAGAAATTGTACGAATCCGAAATGCCAGATCCTCGAAACAAGCACTATGCGAATACTTTTTGAACAAATAGGGCTTTTGAAGACTCCAAGACATCAAAAACAAAGGCCGAAGATCTTGAGTAAAGATATGAACGAAAAATTGCACTAAAGGTGTCTCTCTTGAGTCTACCCAATTGTGATAAAACGATAAATGAACGAAACCTCTGATTCGCATTATTTGGTGATATTTTCAGCGTATCATAAACAAATTTAGTCTTCAAAACGACCACACCGTCGAAAAACGTGAAAACGTGAGATGGTTAATTAAAAATGTATTCAATAACAGTGACTATTGATCTACACAGTAAAAAAATTCAACAAGATGTACACATTACATAGAATAACTTTTTTTAAAATAAGAACTATTGTCTGTTAAGAAATTGAACAAATCCAAAATGCCAGGTCCTCGAAACTACCACTATGCGAATACATTTCGAACAAATAGAGCTTTTGAAGATGACACTTCCTATATATCTATAGAGATTAGTCTTCAAAAACACATTTCACAGAGGCCAAAGATCTTGACTAAAAATATGTGCGAAAAATTGCACTAAAAATATATGGTTTTCATTTAATATACGCCTCTAACTATAGCATCTGTAAAATAATATGGGAACAAATCCTATTAAATTCCGTGCTTTTTTCTAATAACTAATCACGTCGGTAGAAAAAATAAATCCCACGAAATAAGGATTCCAATGGAAATTATTGTTTTTTCTTTACTTCGCCATTGAATATAAATAATATACAACTGTCCGAAGCTTATCATTCATTAATAAATTTAGAAATCTTCAATAGTGGGTCCTTACGAATGCCAGCAAATATATATATCGATAAAATAAGTTTCCAAAAAATTTAAGATGTAAACTAAAAAATGACATTCAATTTTCCTATGGAAAGACAATAACTCTTAAGTCTACCTAAATGTGATAAAACAACTAATCAACAGAACCGCTGACTCGCATTATTTCTTGATATTATGAGCGTTTCATCAGCAAATTTGGTCCTCAAAACGACCACTTGGTCACCACCAATGGAAACTCGAGATGGTTAATTGGAACAGTATTTTATGACAATAACTAGCGATCTACATAGTGAGAAAATACTAAAAGGAATAAATAATGCATGAATTCTCTTTTTTGCTTTAATAAGAACCATTTTCTGTTAAGAAATTGCACAAATTAAAAATGCCAGGTCTTCAAAACTACCACTTGGTATGTGGAATACACCAACAGAGTAATCGAACTACATTAAAACTTTCTATGAACACACAAACTCTCTATTCTAACTAAATGTGATAAAACGATAAATCAACAGTTCCGCTGATTTCATGATCGCTTGCGAGCGTATCATAAGCTAATTTGGTCCTCAGAACGACCACATTCGTCAAGAAACATGAAAACGTAAAACGGCTAATTAAAACAGTATTCGATAACAATAGCCATCGATCTACACGGTAAGAAAATTGTAAAAGATATTCATATTGCATGGATTCATTTTTTAGGCTTATTATGGACATATGATTGAAAGTTTTCATGAACATCACTATGTCAATATATTGTAATAAAAATCAGTTCTCGATGAACTTGAATATTAGGCCATAAAATTTCTCAATAGACGTAATTACAAAAAAAAAGTGCAACAATCACATAACCACAAATTCTACAACTGGGTCATATTCGATAATATACACTCACCACAAAAAGCAATTATTAAATTTTTCCGTCCCATCGAGGACAAATTCCGAGATCTTTGTACACGATATATCGTGCCATTTTTCGGTTTAATCAACGCATACATTTCAGTACATCTTCTTATAATAATTTCATCGCAGAATCACGAGCACTACTGCACGTTGTCGTCGCATCCCGCAGACTGAATACGGTGTACCGAGGTTAGAAAACTCTCATGGTAAAAAGTTTGCCAGCTATTGTGGCGCCTCGGCGTTCCGGAGAACTAACTAACCCGGGATATATACAGGGTGCTCCACGAATAAAGGTAATCCCTGTGAGGGTAGATCCGTGACGTAATATCGACCAAGAATCCTTTGCCATTTTTTCATATTTTTAACCCCCAAATTGTTATTAATTTATTGATTTAATAATAATTTAGGGATTAAAAATATGAAAAATTGGCAAAAGACTCTTTTAGTCGATATTACGTCACGAATCTACTCTCACGAGGATTACCTGTATTCGTTCGGCACGCCTTATATATCCCTGTGTATATTCAGCTTCACTCACGGTGGAAAAAATTTTACCACGAGCTTTTCGCCTCTTACGAGGAATATAATAGGTTTCCCCAACCAACATGAACGTCTTATTAAGATATACTCATTACATAAATTCAATTTTTTTTAAGTAAGATCGACTTTCTGTTCAGAAATTGTACAAATCCTTAATGTCATGCTCTCGAAACTACCACTATGCGATCACATTTTGAACAAAAAGGGCTTTCTAAGACTTCAAGACGACAAAAACTCATCAACTATTACCTCTTGTATATCTATTCAAATGAGTCTTTGAAAACACATTTCACAAAGGCCAAAGTCTTTGACTAAAGATATGAACGAAAAATTGCACTAAAAATATACGGTTCTCATTTAATATAACCTACTTAAAATAGCAACTATGAATAAAAATAGGAACAAATTCTGTTAAATTCTTCGCTTATTTTTGATAACTCATCACTTGTGTCGAAAAAATAAATTCCACGAAAAAAGAATTTCAATTGAACTTCTTGTTATTTCTCCATTTCGCCATTGAATACACACAATATACAACTTTCTGAAGTTTATCTTTTATTAAAAAAATTTAAAATCTTCAATACTGGGTCCTCAAATATGATATGCTGCGAATAGATATCGATAAAATAAGTTTATTGAAACCTTACTATGTCACAAACCTATCATCTTACATTCAAACTTCCTATGAAAACACACAATTTCTCTTAATTCTCCCTAAACGTGATAAACGATAAATCGACATATCCTCTGATTTCATGATGTTTTGAGCGTACCATAAGCAAACTTAGTCGTTAAAACGAACACCATATCAAGAAGTATGGAAACGTATGTCGGCTAGGTAAAAAAGTATTTCATAACAATGACCATCGATCTACACAATAAGAAAATCGTAAAAGATATTCATATTGCATGGATTCTTTCCTGGGCTCATTATAGAAATTTGGTCTGTAGTCTTCATGAATATCACCATGTGAATACAATGCAATAAAAATAAATTCTCGGGGAACTTGAATATTATGACAAAAAAAATGTCATCAGACGTTATTATAAGAAAAATGCAACGATCATATTCCTACAAATTTTACAAATAGTTCATAGTCAATAATATATACTCACCACTATAAGCAATTATTAAATTTCTCCGTGCTATCGAGGACAAACTCTGAGATTTCTGTTCTCGATATCTCGTGCCATTTTTCGGTTTTGTTAACGCATGCATTTCAGTATATCTTCTTATAACGTATCACAGTATCATGATCACTAATGCACGTTTTCGTCGCACTTCCGCAGACTGAAACTGAATACGTTGCACTTCATTTACCATTTTTTGTGCCCTCAGCTACCGCCCTCTACGTTCATGTTGGTTGAAGTAACGAAACCAACATGAACGTCGCTGCATATCGATGAACGCGACAAAAAAGTTTGATTCCCTAAAAGTCGAGTGCGGGCAGAATCGAAGTAGCGTTTGCGCCCTTAAGGTATTACTATTGACCTTAAAGTCCCAAAAATCGACGCACTCCCTCCATTTTTTAATGATTACAATTCTAAAATAAATTCAGTTGTAGAGTCTCAATTGATTCAACATTATTATTCATGCATGTATGATTATTAAAAATGGTTGATCCTATATTGAAGAATGAGAAAAGTTATTTTCTTAATGTACTTACGATTTGACCAATCCAGCGTCAATTTTTGAACGGGTACAGTTCATTCATACACTCCCATGTCACCACATACACTCATGCTCCTAAGCCATCGATAGGCACACACTAACGTACATCACGCGGATAAGATGGCGGCAATGTTGCAGCGTCAGCTGTTGAGGACGTATATACCGGCTGCATTCGCCTTGGACGCTCACAGGCTTTCAGCAGTTAATTATAGATATACATTAACATATAAAATGCTACATTGCAATGCAAAATCCAGAGTCGCGGAAGTTAGTCGAGAGACACTTAGATTTCCGACCATTTCTGACATGTCGAGAGTTGCACCAAGATTTTCTTATGCCAACAACCTTGCTTATACATGAGAGTAAATCTATAGCGAAAAATTTAACTTTCCTAATAACTCATTATTCAAAGTTTTATAGAAAATTTGAAATGAACGTTTTGCCCGCAGATTTTTTCTTTTTCGATCGGTACCTGAAAGAAAGCTGTAGTGGTCAATAATCTGATTTGGTCTGATGAATAATTCCTATGCGTAAAAAGTTCTGACTTAAAATCTAAAAAATTCTTAAGTTTTTTCTCTGCGCGGACGAATCAAATGCAATAAAAAAAACGATGCGCGTTTTATTAGCCAGGTACAGGGAATACGTGTTACGAGTCCCGACCTTAAACATGATTTTTTCGGAAATTGATGAGTGAATCATGTACAGAATTTGTCGAGAGATGTACTGCAATACAAATTAGACGTGACAAAAATTTCAGCTCGATTACGCGGTTTTGAGTTTACCGTAGCTATTGTATTTTTCTAAATGAGACGTCATCAAAGTCCTCGTAAGCACGAGAATATAAATCAAACGATCGGTTGTCAGGTTTCGGTATTCCTTTCTATACAGCTGAGATAGAATTGCAGTCTTCGAAAGCACCACCAGATAAAAATAAACATGCAACGGTGATGTGTGCTCGTACAGCAATTCTAATAATTTCTTAACTTATGCGATCTCAATCGATAGTTCACTTATTCTTCATCTTTATTGCTATGATGATTAAAACTATCAGAATTACTACTTTTTTCAATCAGACTTTACCAGAATTCCCGTAAGCACCAGAATATTAATCAAACCATCGGTTGTGAGATTTTGGTGTTGCTTCTGCACAGCCAGGATTGCGAGGCAGTCTTCGAAAGCACCACCGCATAAAAATAAATATGCAACGGTGATGTTTGCTCGTATAGTGACTCCAATAATTTCTTAACTTATGCGATCTTAATCGATAGTTCACGCATTTTCTATCTTCCATGTGAAGATAATTAAAACTATCACAATGACTACTTTTCTAAATCAGACTTTATCAGAGTCCTCGTAAGCACCAGAGTATAAATAAAACCATCGGCAGTTAGATTTCGGTGTTAGTTCTATAGAGCCGAGATTGCGTTGTAGTCTTCGAAAGTATCACTTTATAAAAATAAATATGCAACGTAAGTGTTTGTTCGTACACTCCTTTTAATTATTTCTTAATTTATGCGATCGTAATCGAGGAGTCCACTCATTCCTTCCTCATTCCTTTATTATAATTTTTTATTAAATGTTTTAGGAACTCTGACAATATCAGCTTTGCACTAAGCTGAATTTTAACGACACGTAATGCTGCAACACGACGTGCTGCTTATTTGCAGCATATTTGCAGCAAACTGTGCTCTTTAACCTTATTTCGACGTTATATTGGCGTCACGTAGTGCTGCGTATTTGCATCGTTCTTGCAGCACGTCGTGGCGCAAATGCGCCGTCTATATTGCATCAAGCTGTGCTGCGTATTTCTACAGCACGTTTGTCTATCTGGGTACTTTCCTAAAATGAATTACATTGTAGTCTTCAAAAGCACCATTGAAAAAAAAAACATGTATAGTCAACAATAGTAGCACGTTTACAGTTAAGTTGATACTTTTTTCAACACAGTCAAATGGTCGCACTTATTTCTAATTAATATGTAGCGAAATTTGTTTCCATTAAGCGAGTATAAAACAATCTTTCTGCGCAGAAGGAATAATCATGTCATAATCCGAAATTACCTTAGTGCTCAAAACCACCACAAGGTAAATTTTGTTTATGAAAATTGGTATTTTGGAGGACTGAAGATTAATCACGATTACTTAGAATTGTGCCCTTATGGAGTACTGCAATGCTCTGTCGAAATTACATTTGATTTCATGATTGCGTTTCAAAGTTTTTCATATCAATTGTTACTCTGATTATGATTTAATGAAAAATTATTAGTATGCTACCATGTCTTTCAATCAATGCCTGCAATATTGAGTCCTCAAAACATACCTATTACAAATATACACATGTATAACATACGGTTGTTTTCCGGACGGTCCTCGAAATCAACCATACGTGTAAAAAATTTTCGAAGACCGTCCTCAAAAGTACCAAATGTCCTCGAAGAAACCATTTCATTGATGAAATGGTCCTCGAAGCTTTCTATGCATAAACATATATTGTATATATATATTGTATATATATATTGTATATATATATTGTATATATATATTGTATATATATTGTATATATATATTGTATATATATTGTATATATATATTGTATATATATGGTATATATATTATACGTAACGTAAAAATTCTATGAGCAAAAACAATATTATTATGTTTTACAAATTGTGTTTATTGTCCATGAACAAGGTTTGAAATAATATTTGTAAATATATTTCGATATATTTGTGAAAATGGACGTTACGGTTGGAATTTTATTTCAAATCTTTATTCACAATGCTACGCTATTGCAACAATAATGCTACACCATTGCAATAACTGTACTTATCTCCACAATACCTTAGAAAGAGATAGGAAACATCTACGAAAAACCCTCTATACCTGGGACCTTTCAAGCCTCAGGTATAGAAAGTTGAGCGGAGAATATCGCTATTAGTCACAGTGCGTAACGCGCACGACAGCGTGCACGGTAACACTAAAATCGATATTATTCAAAAACGGCAACGTTGGGGCAGCTAATTCTTGAAAATTTCATTAATAGATAGTTCAACAAACATGCCCCTGTGAATGTCAGCGTTGAAAGCGTGTCAAAATTTTTTTGTATCGATACAAATGTATTTTTAAAAAAGCCAAAAAATATGAAAATCACGACTACCTTCAGCAAAACATTTCATTAATAACAACAAACATTTTCGAACATTGAAGTACATGAAATTTTTCTACATACCTTCATAACCATTTTCCATTTTGGAAAAATGGAATCGGACACGTTGTTGCAAAGTTATGTATGATTTTGTGGAGCACTGTAAAACTGGTCACTGAAGCGTTGCGCGCGTGTTCTTTCGAGAGGCAACTTACGACTGTCGCAGGGAAGCAGGTATACAATATTGTGACCCCTGCTTATGCGATCTGAATGCCCCAAACCCCCCTCTACAAGAATCCATTTTAAAAATATCGATTTTTCAACCTTTATTTTTCGACTTTTGGCCAGCGACTCGGGCGTTTTGAACTACCGTGTGCCCCCAGAAGGAGTCATTTTTTAATATTTTTTACTATGTCATTACGTTCATCGCAATAACTTTGTCAATTTTTAATGCTTATCAATAAAAAATTGTATGAATTGAATTGTTTGAATTGAATATACTTAATAAATTGCTTTTTGTCTTGTTGTGACCTCGAATTTCGACTCGACTCGAGAGGAGGAAATGAGATCCGGAATTGTGGGGTATTTGCCAATGCAAATGAAATTGCTCAGTTCGATGCAATGAAAAGTATTCGTACTTTATTGAGGAAACTAATATGAACAGTAATTAAGTAATTGTATGTGAAGTTTAAAGATCGACCAACCGCTTCGAAAGTTCCTCGAAGACTGTCGAATTTTGTCGTGAGCTGGAGGCTCACGATTTTGAATAATCGCGTTTCGTCATTTGTACACGCGCTGCATTGTCAGCAGCGGTCAAAGACCTGCAGTTATTTGTTAGCGTTGACAAATCGAACCTTCTGGAACGTCCGGCCAATACTCTTGCTATGTGGCAATAACGTATTGTTGCTACTTGCTCGGGGTACAACATCCCTCCCCCTTTAAATGAAATCACTCCGTGATTTTTGTTGTCTCTCGAAACGGTCGTCGTTACAATTTCGTTAAATTATACGTTTTTCCATACATTTTTGTTTTTTATACCGTACCAGTCGCAGGGGTATTGCGCTTAAATCTTACTGTTAGACCTGTACGATTCTTTCGTTTTGCTGGTCTTGGTTCTTCTATCGCTGATACGGTTGGCATTGCGTAAACAATTGGTGGTGATTTTTTCTTGTATAGATAAATGCACAATGCTACAATAGATATAATTATGAATGATCCTATAGAGTATGTGCCGACCGATTGATAGTACATAGTTGACAGTTTCTTATTTCAATTTAGTTTTTCTTTCAAATTTTCTATTCTGTCTCCAATGCGATTTAATTCCGCTGGGTCGTGCACTATATCGTGTGTTAATGTATTATGTGTGATCAAATCTGAAACGTTTAGTTTTCGTATTTCGCTTTCTAAAAATGTCATGTTAATTGCGGGTAAATAAGAATTTTGAACTTTTTGTTCTATATCTGATAAGGATTCTAATCTAAAATTTCTAGATGTGACGGAACATTTCTCGTCCAAAGCCAGTCTTCCTGTATCTATTATCGTTTCATGTTTCGCTTGTGTCTTGTTACATCTTATTGTTAGCGCATCGGCGCTTGGTGCTATGTATAACCAGCGATTTATTTTCTCTAGCGCGATCAGTATTGTAGTGTTGAGATGCGTTATTCTATGTTTGCATTGTTGCGCGTGTGTGTGTGGATTATTATACATAGCTATCTCGCATGGTACTCCTCGTTTTATCGTTAATATTCCGTTCTTTGCTTTACAATAGTAGTGATTTACAATTTTTTTACATTGATTTAATTCGTTTTCATCCATTGATACATATGTTTGTAATTTTTCATCGATAATAACATGTTTTCGGGTAGTCTCTACGAACGAAAATATATTTTCTTTTACTCTTGACGGTAACGGATATACTTTGCTTATAGTATACAAATTATTATCGATTAAAGGTATTTTTATTACTACTAATAACGTGTAGCGTGTACTATACGCTCCTATATCTGCTAACTTGAATAAATTGCTTATCGTTGTACGTTCTAGACGTGTTGGGAAAGTCAGTCCAGTCGGTAAGTTCGGTACAGCTTCCCTTAAATAATCTATTAATTTTCTGGGCGAGATTATGCCTGGATTTATTATTCCGTGAGTTATTCCTGACAAAAAATCTACCATTCTTCGCATGTCGCTTAAAAGTGATTCGATGATCATGCTCAATGCTGTGATTCGTTCGTCTAATTGTTGTCTTGCTGTTTGTTCGTTTACTTTGTTTGAAAGACTTTCTTCTACGTTTTTTACAAGAGCTTTTAACATGTTTTCGTTTGCTGTTAATTCTTCCGTACTTTTATTGAACGCTTTTACGGTGTATTCTAAAATCTGTAAATTGTCTTTAATTGTTGTTTCTGCGTTTTTTTGTCTTGTTGCAATGGTATTAATTTTATTGTTAATTTCTATTGCGTCATTTTCGTCCATATTTCCCGTGATTGATTTAATTATTGTACCAAGTCCGTTTATCAATCCACGTTTTGTTCGTATTCTTTTTGCTCCTGTGATGTCGAATGTTACCTCGACTTCGTCCTCCAATTTCTGCAACATTTGCTTTATTGAGCCCGTTAGGAAGTTGCATAGTGCATCTTCATGTATTTCTTTTTCACACGCTTTTAAAAGTTTTTTTAATCCGATCTTGATGTTCGCTTCCTTTCTTACGATGGGTTGTAAATCTGTTTGTATCGCTAATTTCCAATTGCTTGATGAGATCGACATCTTTCCTATCTCTTCATAGTAGATTCCTGGTGCTGTGGAAAATTTTTCTATTTCGTATGACCGTTGTCCCGTTTCTGCTCCCTGGGTCATCGTTATCCCGAGAGTCCTGCGGATATATTCATTGTCCAATTAGTTTTTTATTTATTCATTTATTAAATTTTTTTTTTTTTTTCATATGTATTCACACTTCTTTATTTCTGTTCTGGTTTTGTTCTCCTTTTCTGTTTGCTAAGCGTTTTGTGTTTTTTTTTGTACTTATTTTATTAATGATTTAAAATACCAAGCAAAATTTTCTTCTCTCTCTATTTATTTATTTTTTATTTTCATCTATTTATTTTTCGTGGTATCCTAAAATTCATTTTGGTTAAGAAAATTTTCGTGTATGACATTTTTCGTAAGATATTTTTCGTTTCTTGCACGAGTATGTGCCCTTATTATTCGCTGGATCGGTGTTTGCCGGAGTCGGAGAGGTAGGTATCAGCGAAATACGAGGCGGGCCTCCGTCTGTTGGCTCGTCGTAACCTCTCCTTTCCCCTATACTCTTCGTCTCAGTGCTCGACGTAGTGCTTGAGACGATTTATATGGATTCTCTGTTGCTTTTTTCCGCGACCAATAATTTAGGTAACGGGTGATTCTTTACCCTGGCGTTAATTTTCCTGACCGTCCTTGGCGAACGACTGGGCTCGATAATAATATTTTATCTCCCACCCTGAATTTTTGTTCTTTTGTTTTTTGATCATAATATTTTTTTGTTTTTAACTTTTTTTCCATTAAATTCTCTTTCGCTTCCTGCCATGCGGTTCTCAATTTTTGTTTGAGATTTTGCAGGAAATTATCATATGTGTATTGTGTGTTCGGTGGTGTTTGAAGCGCGGTCGGTAGCACTGCGTTTCTCCCGAACACCAGTTCGTGTGGTGAGAATGCCGTTGCTGTGTGTGGCGTAACGTTATACACACACATGGCATATGGTAGCCATTCATCCCAGTCTGTTTGATCCTTATTCACAAATGCCTTTAGATATTCCGCCAATGTTTTATGCGATCTTTCTAACGCACCGTTAGATTCTGGATGATACGCCGTGGTTTGTATCTTTTTTATTTTGAATAATTTGCATAAGTCTTTGAATATTTCACTTAAAAAATTCGTTCTCTGGTCTGATAAAATTACCTTGGGTGTTCCATATTTGCAAATTATTTCTGTCGCGAGTCCTTTAGCGACGCTTTCCGCTTCCTGATTTTTCAAGGGTATGGCTGCGCTAAATTTGGTTAGCAAATCCTGGAATTCCAAAATATATTTGTTTCCATTTTCGGTTTCGGGTAATGGCCCTACTATATCGACAGCGCATTTTTCGAATGCATGCTCTGGCGTGTCGGTAATCATTGAAGGTGCACTTTTTCTGTATGCCGTTTTGTTCCGTTGGCATTTATCACACTTGGCGACGTATTCTTCTATTTCTTTCTTCATTCCCGGCCAGTGGTATAGTTTTTTTATTCTATTTAGCATGCGTTGGACTCCTTGATGACCGCCCAACGGTGTGTCATGATATTCTTTCAAGATAAGTTTTCTTTCGTCCTCGGTGGGGCTAGCATGTGCTTAGTTATCATCGCATTCTTCACTACAGCTGATGTCGCTATCTTCCGATTCGTAGTTTTCGTTCACTATTTCTTTCTCTTTCTCTCCTTCGTCTTTTGTGTTCTCCTTTTCCTCGCGTTGTTCGTGCTCCGTCTCCGAGTCGGTGGCGGGTGGGGGGCTCGCGCTCTGTGGTGTTACCTTGCGCGGTCTCCCTCTTTTCCGCGGCCCCTCTGGCCCCGGGTGTCCGGCGGGTGTCGCGATCGCGCGGGCGGCCTTGCACGGCCTTCCCCTCCCCCTTTTCTCTACTGTTGCCGTATCACTCGCTCCACCCTGCTGCTGCAATCCGAGTAGATACAACCGGCTAAGGGCATCGGCGTTTGTATTCATTTTTCCAGCTTTATATTCGACTGTGCAGTCGTATTCTTCAAGTTTTATTTTCCATCGCATTAATCTCGAACCTGGGTCTTTTATGCTAAATAACCAGGTGAGGGGTTTATGGTCTGTAACGATTGTAAAAGCAGTTCCATATACATAAGGCCGAAATTGAGCTACCGCCCATACTATCGCGAGCATGTCTTTCTCCGTTGTAGAATAATTTATTTCAGCTTTGTTCAACGTCCTACTCGCATAGCATATGGGTAAATCCGATCCAATTTTCCCTTGTGATAATATGCCTCCGATTGCTTTGTCTGATGTGTCGGTCGTGATAACGAAGGGCTTCGAAAAATCTGGGTACTGCAAAATTGGAGCAGTGATGATTTTTTCCTTTAACTTTTCGAATGCGAGTTGGCATGTTTCTGTCCAATCGTATTTTTTATCTTTTTTTATCAGTTCCGTGAGAGGTTTCGCAATTTTTGCGAAGTCCAAAATGAACTTCCTGTAGTATCCTATCAGTCCCAAAAACGATTGTAATTGCTTCACGTTTTTTGGAGCAGTGAAATCCTGTACTGCCGATATTTTCGAGGGATCTGGTTTTACCCCTACCTCCGTTATGATGTGTCCCAAATATTGCGTTTCTTTTTTCAGGAATTGGCATTTTCGAGGTTGTATTTTTAATTTCGCCTCTCTCAGCCGTTCGAAAATTTCTTCGAGTCGATCGTTATGTTCTTTGAACGATCTTCCGTAAACGACAATATCATCTAGGTATACATAGCATTTGATACCTTGTATTCCTGCTAGTACGGCGTCCATTAATCTTTGGAACGTTGGTGGCGCATTTTTCAAACCGAAAGGCATGCGATTGAATTCGTAATGCCCTAACGGAGTTGAAAATGCTGTTTTTCCTTTGTCTTTTTCCGCCATTGGTATCTGATGAAAACCCGATGCGAGATCCAGAGTCGAAAAATATTTTGCTTGTCCCAACTGGTCCAGTATCTCTGTAATATTAGGCAGTGGGTATGAGTCGCCTTCGGTGACGTCATTCAATTTTCGAAAATCAACTACGACCCTTTTTCTTATTATGCCGTCAGCACCCGTTTTCTTCGGCACCACCAACAAAGGCGCATTCCATTGGCTTTTGCTCGGCCGAATAATTCCTTCTTTCAGCATTTCCTTCGTTTGTTTCATCACTTCCTGTTTGTGTACTTCTGGGAGTCGATAAGGACGTACTTTGATCGGGAGAGTATTTTCCTTTACGTGTATTTCGTGCTGTACTTTGTTCGTGCCATATAGGGGTTCACCTTCTATATGAAATACGTCTGCATATTGTTGGCAAAAATTCCTGAGATATTTTTCCTCTTCCGCATTGAGATGTGTTTCTCTCGTAATTTCTTTCCATATGTTTTCTATACGTTCATTCGCATAGTACGAGTTGACTGCATTTATTACGGCCGTGGGCGCTCGAATTTCTGCTGCGTCGGCAGAGTCTCCTCTGTCCTCCTCGAGCTCGACCGTTGGTCTCTCTATTTCGAGCGAATATTCGTTTGTATTGCGTATCACGGTTAGACAACAGTGACCGTCACGTTTAACAAACCCTTCGCCGAGTTGCACGCCCTTTTCCAAGGTTCGTCCTGATATGATTCCTTGCTTCGGGCCGGTTGCCTTTGCGCAAATTAAAATTTCCGCTCTTGCTGGTAGGGACAATTTTTTTGATCCGTTGATTAAGGGCATACAGTGCCCATACATTTTAATTGTTTCTCCATTTAAAATGTCGACTTCATGTTTTTTCATAAAATCTATTCCCATTAGCCCGTCAATTCCTAATGGTACATCATCTCCGAGAACAAAAAATGGGTGATTTATTTTTGCCGTAGGAGTCTCCAGCTCCAGCATGATTTTACACAATGCTCGAAACGTCGTTCCAGTGACTCCTCTGAATTCAACGATTTCGTCTATTATTTCGATGCTTTGATCGAGCACGCCTTTTTTGATGACGCTGCACTGCGCGCCTGTATCCCCTTTCAGTGTGAGCATCCCGCTCTTCGCGTGCATTGAAGGGATAAAGAAGTCGTTGGCTGTTTCCTCGGCCGTCGGAACGTTCACATTAAATTTTTTTTCCATACGTCCTTGCTGCGGATCGTATTTCTTCGTCTCGAACGCGTCATCTTCAACGTCGCGTAGCGTACGTACCATTGACGTCGCAGCTGTGCTTGTATCGTTTTTCTCGGGTCTGTGGGTTACCATTCCGATGTCGAATGAGCTGAGGGTTTTCTTTTCGATTATTCCGTCCCGTTTTTCGTTCTGCGGTTTATCTTGTTCTTTCTTTTTCTCGCGCGCGTTTGACTGCCTTTGGTAGTCCTTTTTTGGTCCTTGGTATTTTTGCTGTCCTTGATCTCGTATTCGATGGCGACAATCCCTTTGGTAGTGTCCTGGCTTCTTGCAGTAATGGCAGATCACCTCAACCTGATTCATACCTCTCGATGGTGCTGCCGGAAGGCTCTGTCTTCCATAGCCGGAAGTTGTACTTCTGCAGTCCTTGGCCAGGTGCCCTATTCTGTTGCACTTGTGGCATTTTTGTGGTTCTTTTGTGTGCGTTTGACGGTAGATTGAATCTCCTCCTTGCATCGATTTTTCCTCTTCTATTGCGCCCTTGAGCGCCTCGCTTAAATCGGTGAATCCTCGGGCCTTAATTATTACCTGATATTCCCTTTTTAATCCTCTTTCG
Organism: Alloplasta piceator; assembly: GCA_946863875.1. Lineage (NCBI taxonomy): Eukaryota > Metazoa > Arthropoda > Insecta > Hymenoptera > Ichneumonidae > Alloplasta > Alloplasta piceator. Next base: position 23,935,321 of record OX333079.1, read on the forward strand.
AAATTGTGCAGAGCTAGTTGACGTACATATGTTTCGATTGTTTGTTTGCCCGCGGCTGTAGCTTCGTTTATCGTACTTGCGTCAATTAATTCCATCATTATTCCCTCAAGTCGTTGACCGTAAGCTAATACCGTTTCTCCGTGTTTCTGCTTACACGTATTAAATTCGACTTGCAACGCAACTACTGTACGTCGCGTGCCATACAAAGCTGTCATTTGTTCTTTCAATTGTCGGAATGAATTTATCTGTTTATATCGCGTATGTTTTCGGGCTTTTCCTACGATTTTTGTCGCTAATACTGATTCTAGCAACGACGCGCGATCTCGCACGGCCACGCTTTTATCGGCATAACCAAACGCTTCGATTATATCGTCTACTTCTTCCGGTTTCGATCCGTCAAACCGGGGTATGAGGCTACGGGCCTCCTTAAGGGACATGTATTCCGCATTCTCTGGAGTTTCTTGTCTAGACATATTGTTCGTCTGTCCGTCGATATTTAGCAATGAAAAATCTATCGGGTTTATTTCTCGACCGCGTTCTGTTTCTACTACGTCAAAGGGGTCGCTATTTTCTACTTCAGGGTCGCTGTCCTCTAATTCAGGGTCGAGTCCAATTACAGTGACTCTTCTTTTCTTTTCTATAAATTTAGTACGTCTAGCGGGTACAGGAGTACGTCCAAATTCTTCAGAACTGTCTGTTGCCCTACGTCGTTTTTTTGAGTTTTCGGTTGATTCTTCTACTCGATCGTAATCTAATGAACGATCAAAAAATGATTCTAGCGATCTCGAAATTGACTTATTTCCGCGTAATTTGAGTCTGTCTACTAGCTCGTCGTCCGACATATGACGTTAAAAAATTGCTGGCTTTGGCGAGTTACAAAAATTTTTGTTCGATCACTTACAGTAAGATGAGAAGACGCATGATGATCTTGACCCTCTTTGCGTTGGTCGTCTGGACTACTGATTGCCTTCTTCAGCGATGTCGTCGCTGGATACCAAGTGCCTCTTCAGGGAGTCTTCGGTTCGGTTGATCGTCCGTCCTTCCTTGATCCTCGGATCCTTGGTCCTCGGTCGCCTGGAGTCTTGGAGTATCTTCTCTCGTCCAGTTTCTCGTACAATCGATATTATATAGATTTTTCGAACTGTTGGCATCTCACCGCTGCCACCAATGTTGTGACCTCGAATTTCGACTTGACTCGAGAGGAGGAAATGAGATCCGGAATTGTGGGGTATTTGCCAATGCAAATGAAATTGCTCAGTTCGATGTAATGAAAAGTATTCGTACTTTATTGAGGAAACCAATATGAATAGTAATTAAGTAATTGTAAGTGAAGGTTAAAGATCGACCAACCGCTTCGAGAGTTCCTCGAAGACTGTCGAATTTTGTCGTGAGCTGGAGGCTCACGATTTTGAATAATCGCGTTTCGTCATTTGTACACGCGCTGCATTGTCAGCAGCGGTCAAAGACCTGCAGTTATTTGTTAGCGTTGACAAATCGAACCTTCTGGAACGTCCGGTCAATACTCTTGCTATGTGGCAATAATGTATTGTTGCTACTTGCTCGGGGTACAACAGTCTTATCCACAAATAATCAGCCCTAATGACAAAAAAAATTCCTGAAAATTGGCTATTTTTAGCCCCGTCACAGTGGCGTTCCTCGTTAAGAAAATTGTGCAGGAGAAATTAGCTTAAAACTTTGTTTTTATTGTTTTTTTTATAAAAAAATCAAATTGAATAATAATTTACCGTTGTACTACAATGAATATCATTTTCTTAATGGAAAAATAAAAATTTTAGGCTAACTCCTGCTGCACAAATTAAAATGTTTAAGGATATGATTCTAGGGGTAATTCCGAACCGTTAGTGTTTTGAATTCGATCGTCTGGCAATTTTTGACTGAAATAATAAAACATTTGAAGTCGAACTTGACAGGAAATAATTATTCGTTGGAATTTGGGTAAACGTCGCTCGAATACGTGCATTCCGACGGCCTCGACGATTTCGAACGGAAATATCCTCGCTTTATGTTTTCGTAACACTGTGTCTTCCGAAAGAGGACAAGGAGCCCGGCGCCGTGATTTCATTAGTCGAAGGTCGTGGCTCTGTGCCATTTTCGTTAACGGTAATGCGACGATTCTATAAAGAAAAACGGATGTCGAGATACGTAGCGATGAGATTCGATCAAGCGAGTCCGAGACTAAAATCACCGAATTTTATCGTGCCGCATTATTTCACTTCTCCCCATGTCAACCGCGCTAAATTCTACGTAGAGAACCATTCGGTTAAAGTTTTCTTGCGCCTTGTTTTTTTTTAATTTGTAATTTTATTTCCATTGGAAAGAAAAACTAACAACTATATATTCTGTATATTTTTATGCGCAATGTTCTTGTAAAAAAATTGCACGAAATTGTCTCAACTGCTTGCAGAACACCTTTTTCGAAAGTTTTCTTGCACCGTACTCCTTTTATATTTGTAATTTTATTTCAATTGGAAAAAAACTAAAAAACTGTACTTTTTCAATTTTTGTATGTACAATTTTTTTATAAATAACTGCGAGAAATTGTCTCAACTGTTTGCAGAACACCTTTTCCAAAATCTTTCTTGCAGCTCGTTCCCTTTTGATTTGTATTCTTATTTTCATTAGAAAAAATTTTTTAAAAGCTATACTTTCTGTACATTTTGAAACGCAATGTTTTTGTAAAATAATTACAAGAAATTGTCTCAATTGTTTGCAGAACACCTTTTGCAAACGTATTCCTGCGGCTCGTTCCCTGTTTATTTGTATTTTTATTTCCATCGGAACAAAAATTGAAAACTATATTTTCCGTATATTTTCATGCGCCATGTTTTTGTAGAATAATTAGAAGAAATTATATCAGCTGTTTGCAGAACAACTTTTTCAAAAGTTTTCTTCCGGGTTGTTCCTGTTTTATTTGTATTTTTATTTCAATTGGAAAAAAATTAAAAACTATACTTCCTGTATATTTTTATGCGCAATGTTTTTGCAAATACTCCCAGAGAAAAGATTTATTTGATTGTACCGCTTCCTATGAATAGTGGCCTAATAAATCTCTTATTAAGCCGGTATTTCAATAAAATTGTATTTATTTCAAATAAATTTATTTAAATCAAATGAACTCTTTTTCTGGGTGTAATTGCAAGAAATTGTCTCTATTGTTTCCAGAAGACCTTTTTAAAAAGAGCTTTGTGTTCATCGGCTGCAACTCCGTCATAATGATATATTTTTACACACGAAAATCGATTGTTCTGACAAGTTACTTTTTAAGATACTAAACTTCTGTAGAATAACATGCTTACGAATTTCCAGATAAAAAACATTGAGAAAATCCGTTTATTGCGGCATTTAACCCATTAGAGGGAATAATTCTAATACGGAGCTTTTTTTCCAATTTTCACTCATGATATTTTCTTTTTTTTTCATATCACAAAAATTTTTCAACTGAGTATTACTATCTACACTGCGGATATCTGAGAACCGTTGTAAAGTAATAAACAAAGGAGAGGATGAATGAATGCCTGACTGGAAATATTTCAACGACTACATTTCGGCCAGGCATTCTCTTCCAATCGATTTCTGTGTTCTACACTATGAATTTGCCTCTCGAATCGGACATTCCATGTACCTGAGGATTCATTCAGCGAAAATTTCTGAGCTACATATGCTATCAGTATGCGGCAGTTTCGGAAAATTGAGATATCTCTCTCGATACGTTTGTCAACAGATCGAGAGTAATATCTCGGTGAAACGTAAAAGGGCATTATCGGAATTATCGCGAACGTCAAAAAGTTTTTCGGGCTGAGCTCCTTTCGTTCGGTTGGAAGGTGTCAAAAGTCTGACGCGCGATTGCTTTGTCATGATTCAAGCTGGAAACCCCTCAAAATCCTTTCACCCTCTGATTCTGATCGATCACTCTCTAATAATTGCGTTGAAAATTGTTTGAAAGTTCTTGAAGTTTCTGCATTTTCGAGGTTTGCCCTTACTCTGTGCTTAACTTCTGAAAACCGTGTGAAATGGCTGGATGGTTGGATTATTCGATCGCATCCAGGATCAAAATTTAATAAACAGACCCTCTCGATCCATCGATTATAAAATCCTCATGAACTCAATTTCGATATAATATGCTTGAGGGCAGAGAGATCAAAAGTAATATCTATATCAGTAGTCAAAGCATATTTTGGTCAGACATTATTAAAAAGTAGATTTCTGAGCCGCGTGAGACTTTTTTTTATAATGACAGAGACCAATTCAATTTACTGGCCACAAATATTTTTTTCACAACGCGCATTTCCGAAAAAATTTCATCTCAATACATAGTTGGAAAGTTCATAAGCAATTGTTTTTTAATGTCTTAACTTCACAAAATTTGACCCCCTCGAGTGATTTGTTTGGAATTCTGTATTAATATCCAAATTATGATTTTTCAACGTCATGGAACATTTTTAAATGCAGTTAAGAAAATTTTAACAATTTTGCTTCTTCATAAAGGAAGCTTTGTTTTCGTGAATATTTTTATTCGAGATTTTTATGCCAATATGTTTGAAATGTCCCAAAACATCGAGAAATCACGTTTAAAAAAATGTCAGGGTGTGTGTGTATCTATCCCTAGTTTCGATGTATATACTTAATAGATCGAGAAAGCTTTGACAGATCAAGCTGAAATTTGGCATGCTTGTCGAGCACAAATTGCTCTCCATTATGGAAAAATTTTGTATTAATTCTAAGGCATGTTCAAATTTTATGGACTTATTTTGTTTTTGCAAAAATGGCGAAAACGCTTTAACTTCTGCAATTTTCAGGATTTCCCACACAACAATAATACGTCCCAAGTACGTCTTTCAGATATCACGTCAATTGTCCCATAATGATAATGGGATGGTCGCATGGGATTCCCATGGGTTCTGAAATGTCCGCAGTGATTCCCGGAATGGGATCGTCCCATTGTCGTCCCGGGATGTCTTTAGGACGTCTTCAGAACATCTCTTGAACTGTACATAACAGTGGATAATAATTTTCATTTCGATTTAATTTTAATAAATGTCATAATTGAGTTTTCAATAAAATGTGTACAGTACAGGGAAGACAGCAAGTACTCTTTGTAATATGGCCTCTTTTGAGGTCTGACTCTTTTTGGTGTCAAATATCCGTGTTCACGCTCGTCTCGACAAGTATACTGTTCGCATAAGCCGTATGTGCGTGAGCGCTTGGCATCTCGCGGCGAGGTTTGGAACTAACGCCGCGCAATTCCTGACCTCCTACAGACATCTCTAGGAGAGTCCGCTGGGATCGTCTAGACACGGTTACGGCAGAATATCCTCAAGACATTCTATATTAATCAGAGGTAAAACAATGTCCTATCAGTATCTCCCATAGACATCTGTAAGCGAGTACGCTGCGATCGTGTACATACGGTTATGGCAGGATATCCTCAAGACATCCTATATTAATCTTGCGTAGAATAATGTCTTACCGGTACCCCCTAGAGAAATCTTTAAGAGAGTGCGCTGGGATCGTCAAAACACGGTTACGACAGGACATCCTCAAGTCATCCTATATTAATCTCAGGTAGAACAATGTCCCATCAGTATCTCCCGTAGACATCTGTAAGAGAGTACGTTGCCATCGTCTACACCCGGTTACGGCAGGATATCCTCAGGACATCCTATATTAACCGCGAGTAGAACAATGTCTTACCGGTGTCTTCTAGAGACATCTATAAGAGAGTGCACCAGGATCGTCTAAACACGGCTGCGACTGGATATCCTCAAGACATCCTATATTAATCTAGAGTAGACCAATATCCTACTAGTACCTCCCACAGACATCTACAAGACAGTGCGGTACAATCGTCGACACACGATGACGGCAGGATATCCTCAAGTCATCCTATATTTATCTCGAGTAGGTCTCACTAACTACAGACATCTTCGATGGCAATTTTTCACTGGCGAAACTTGTAGACCTAAATTTATTGACTATGATTGCACTTTTGAACTCAACCGTGTTAACGATAATCGTCTCCAAGAAATCTGTAAAAACAATTTTCTGAACTTTTTTTTTGTCCCGAGGATAGTCCGTCGTTTCAACTGCGGGTATTATATTTCTACAAAATCCTGAGCTTCTCCACATCGCGAAATAGTCTGAAGGATCCTCGTTAGCTCGATCGCGATAAGAACGATGTAGCGGTCGTTTAATTTCGTCAGTTTCGTAATCGCCCCGACTAAAAGTCAACGATAATCTTCTTTAATACGAGTCCCAAAAATAAACTTAATTATTCTAACAACCGACAGAGAAAAAGCGGGAATTTCTATCAAATTATTGAACATCAGACGTCCATGGAAATGCCTAAACATACTGCTGTAAACTCCGCTTTGTAACTCGGATCAAAATCTCAACATGTCTCTGTCTGTAACTCTACCTTTCTCTGTTTTCGACTGTACGATCAATACCAAATATTAACGTATCTCAGTGTGGTAATCCTTGTTTCTTGTGTGTACATATAGGAAGCTTTTCCGGCGTAAAGATGACTCTGCTCTCAGCCAAACTTTCTCTTACTATCTTTATAATAGGAGTTTTATAATAGGAGTAACTCGATTCCTAGCCCGGGCGAAGTCGTGCGGTTTTACTTTTCAGCTTCTAAAAACATTCTTACTTAATTTCACTATGCGCACGTGCGCTTTCCACAAACATTTTAGTGCGAAAATTCGCCGCACGGAATATATTATCTTCCCATCTTGTTTTTCCTCTGTCTGCTTCTTGTTACCTTCATCTCCCTCTTCGTTTTTGTCTCTCGTTCTCTCGCTTTCTGATTTGTGGGTTTTGCATTAAGAGTCTTCAACACGGAAAACTATGTGTTTCCGGTGGTGTTTGTTGACATTATCAAGGAGGATGGGCGAGACGAAATAGGGGAAAGTCTCATAATTGAGTTGTGGTTCGAGGAATACATCACGCTTGGGAATTATCTTATTTTCTCTCGTTTTTCGCTTCTCTCCCTCTAATCTTCTCTGTCTTCATTTGATAGCGTTCTCCGGTATCACATTAACCAAACAAGATATTATTGTCAGCTTGCGACGCTCCTTGGAAAGGTCCCGGTTTATGCGACACGCCACTCACGATTCCTCGGGGACAAAGACGTATATCCATCGCGTGTGGAAGTCAGCGTGTTACATCCGTATACTTTAGAACCCAGACATCGCGGAAATTATAATTCACGGTTATAATGAAGGGTGCACGACCCTTTAGAACTTTGGAAAGTCGCTCGGTGATCAAGTTATTAGTTGATTAAGGGGGAAAACCACATTAGGAGGTTAAAAAAATCCACTGTTAAAAACATCTGTATTAAAATTAATATACATGTGTAGGAAGTTTTTTTGCAGATACCGTGTATGAAATTTCAATTTCAGTATTGAAAATTCATGGACCCGGATTTTAAGAATAAAAGTATGCAGTTGAATTTTAAAATACTGATGTATTTGAAAAATCATATACATGCCATTGAAATTTCAATTTCAGGTATATTATTATTCAAAAACTGTGTATTAAAATTAATATACGCGTTTATTTTAAAATCACAATACATGTCTGAATTTTCAGATTCATTTCATGAAAATTACGTTACCGTAGCTAAATTAATTGTTGTTGAACATATTATAAAAAATATATAGCCCTTGCAAAATAATTTAATATTCATAGTTTATCGACCCCAAAAAGAGATTCACAGAAAAAAAACAAAAATCTCCACGAATAGCCCGATCTAATTTCTCTCTGAGACCGGGAATCGAACCCTCGACCCTGCCTACCATCCTACCTATCTACCTAACACGCTACCTATTACGCTATCGACTACTTGTGAAGTCCCTCTACTTGTATGATATATGAATGCTGTAGTGCCGAAATAATATATTAGTATATGCTTTTGAATGAGCAATAAACCATGAAAGTTGGTTTTTGATTTGCGAATTTGAATCCCCTGACCCCTCATAAGTTATGTGAACTTTATTCCAGAATACGTGAACCCTCATAACTTAAGTGATTCCTCAGAACTTACGTTACCCCTCATAACTTAATTTCGCGATCCCTGACCCCTCGTAGATTATGTAAAGTCGCAAAACTTAATTCTATGGTCCCTGACCCCTCATAACTTGATTTCGGGGCTTCTGACCTCTCATAATTTATATAAACCCTCAAAACTGGTTTGAATAAAACCGTAACCTCTCATAACTTAATTTCGGGGCTCCTAACGCCTCATAAGTTATGTGGACTCTCAAAACTTTATTCCAGAATACCTGATCTCTCATAAATGAAGTGACCCTTCATAATTCAATTTCAGAGCCCCTAATCCCTCATAAGTTATGTAAGCTCTCAAAACATGTTTGAACAAAACCGTGGCCTCTCGTAAGTTAAGCGACCTCTCATAACTTAATTTCGGGGCCCCTGACCCCTCATAAGTTATGTGAACTCTCAAGACTTTATTCCAAAATACCTGACCCCTCATAACTTAAGTTACCCCTCATAACTTAATTTCGTGACCCCTGACCCCCCGTAGATTTTGTAAAGCCGCAAAATTAATTCCGGGATTCCTGACCCCTCATAAGTTAAGTAACTTTTCATAACTTCATTTCAGGACCCTTGACTCTTCACAAGTTATGTGAACTCTCAAAACTGTTTTCCAGAATATACCCGACCCCTCATAACTTAAGTAAATACTCACAACTTGAGTAATCCCTTATAACTTAATTTCTGACCCCTCATAGGTTATGTGAAGCCGCAAAATTTAATTCCAGGATTAGTGACCCCTCATAAGTTAAGTAACCCCACATAACTTAATTTCAGAGCCCCTGACTCTTCATTCGTTATGTAAATCCTTAAAACTGTTTGAAATAACCGTGACGCTCTCATAAATATTCTTTTTTATATTAAATTTGAAGACATTTTCCACCGTGACTGATTGTAATTTTAAGACATGAGTGTATTGATTTCCAATAATGTATCTTAAAATTGCGAAAAAGTATAAAAAACCATTTTCATATACGGGGATATTAATTTTCAATGTTCACTCTTTTAATTTTAATATACAAATATTGAATTTAAGACAAAATTGTTGATTTTCCTACACTATGTATATTAAATTTCAAATAGTTTATTAAAATTAATATGCCTCCTCTAACTTACTATGCATGTATCTTATATTTCAAATAGTATATTGAAATTAATCTTTTCTGAAATTTACTATACATGTGTATGAATTCGCATTTCATATTCCGTGTTTGTGATTTTCCGTGACAGTTGTATCGTAAAAATGTTTGAAATTTCATACATTTTTTTACAGTGTCGATTTTTTTAAATTCCATAACGCAAACACCACCAGTGCCCCGCCGGACATCGGAGCAAGAGTACGTGTACAAGAGGTCTGTGTCGGCCGGGTATCGCAAAAAAAATACTTGCAAAAATTTTGATTTTGACTATCAAAATTAATTTGATTCCCACACGGAACCGAGTGTCCATTGGACGTCCATTGATCATCCATAGATCCTTCACACGCCCACGCGGAAGAAAAGTATACGCATCATATATCTCAGATATATAATTCATACATGTCATACAAAACGGCGAAAATTTGTATATTCGTCATACATGAGACAAGTATGAATAATATATCTGAGATATATGACGAATATATATGGAATGCATCTCTCTTATAAGCTTATGCATATTAAATATATTGCTTTTATATTTTTTATGTTCAATTATATATCTATATTACATTTTACATACATATATATATATATATATATATATATATATATATATATATATATATATATATAGAGAGAGCGAGAGCTAGTATATCCAGGGGAGGCGAACCATACGACTACCTGTAAGTGGAGAGTAGCACTGTCCTTGTCTGATGTATGATTCAGACAAGGAAGCGACTGCTCTCCCCGTACTTTCTTTCTCTTTTCACAGAGCATACGCTCTATGACTATATACGTAAAGTAGCAGCTATATATGTGTCATTCCATACCATTTCGACCTGGGTCTGATCCTTGACCTCTCGGATTTGACTCGCAATTTTTTATATGATTGTTCTCACTTTGACAGGCACCCAGTTTTTTTTAGATTTTCGAGATTAAATTTGAATTTTTAAACAATTTTATTGATCGACACAATTAAAAAATCTTTAAAAATTCTAAAAAATTGTGTCAGATATCAGAATTTTTAAGCTTAGAGCCGGAGTGGGGAGATTTTTCCTTCTTACTATTTTCAAGCTTTTTCCGAAAAAACGTTAAAAAAATAGAGGCGGGCGTTATTTTACTATCAATGGTTGGTGAAACATTTTCATATGCAAAATCGGATTTTTGAAAAATTTTCCAGATTTTTCGCAAGAGATTTTTTTTTCTTCATTTTGCTAATGAATGGTTCCAAAAAATTTGAAAATTTTTTCAGAAATCTGATACGACATATGAAAATGTTTCAGCAGCCATCCATAGTAAAATGACTCCCGTTTCTAATTTTTTTAAACGTTTTTTTTCCTAAAAAGCCTGAAAATAGTAATCTTCCCACTTTGGCGCTAAGCTTAGCTAAAAAAATTAGAAGTGAAAGTGATTTTACTATGGGTGGTTGTTGAACCACTTCCATATGTCATATCGGATTTTTGAAAAAAATTTCAGAATTTTCGGAACCATTTATTGGCAAAATAAAGAACAAAAAAAATCTCTTACGATAAATCTGAAACTTTTTTTGAAAACCTGATATGACATATGAAAATGTTTCAGCAATTATCCATAGTAAAATGATTCCCGCTTCTAATTTTTTTAACGTTTTTTTTTTCTTGAAAAAGCTTGAAAATGATAAGGCGGAAAAATCTGCCCACTCCGGCTCTAAGTTTAAAAATGTTGATATCTAACACATGATTTTTCAGAATTTTTTCAGATTTTTAAATTGTGTCGAACAATAAAATCGTTTCAAATATTGTAGAAGATTCAAATTGAATCTCGAAAATCTAAAAAAAAACTGGGTGCCTGTCAAAGTTAGAACAATCATATAAAAAATCTAACTTGCACCGTTTTGAAGATATTGCACTGAAACTTTGTACAGAATTAACATAGCTATCAAGGTTGTTCGCTATTGAATTTGGAGAGAATCCCTCGAGAGATGGCAATGTTTATGAAATTTTTAATTTTTTGAAAGATAGCGTGAATGCTCTAACTTATGCCATTTTCAAGATATTGCACTGAAGCATTGCACAGAGCTAATATAGTTATCGAGGTTGTTCGTTATTAAATTTAGCGAAAATCGATCGAATTATTAAAATTTTATGAATTATAACGAAAAAAAAGTTTTTAATAAATAAATAATAAAAAGGAAAAAAAATATCAAAAAGATATATTTTTTTTAAATATTGCAGTATCGGATTTCATCAGTCTTGGTCTCTGTCTTTTTCAATCGCAGGTGAAACGTTGTCTTTATCAGATAATTTGCTTAATATTTCATCAGGCTTTGGAATTTACCACAAATATAACCGGTGTAATAATCACCAATAATAAATAATCGCAGCAATATGGAAGCAGCATCCAATAGTTCCAAAGCCATTTGCACACTCACAGCTGAAATGTGATTCTGCAATATTTTTGAAAAATATATCTTTTAGATATTTGTTTCCTTTTTTATTATTTATTTATTAAAAACTGTTTTTTATCAAAAACTGTTTTAAATTTTAAAGTGTATCTGTCAATCTTTAAGAAATTCTTTTTTTTTAGTGTGAACTGTTGGATTTATTAATTTAAAAAAAAAGAATAAAATAAATCTCAGAATTCTTGAAAGTTTACATGTGTTCAGAAAAAAATGTGCTTGTCTTCCATCAATTCGATAAATTTTGGTTATATCTATGTCGCAAGTCTATAAAAATGTATAAATAATCGAGTTTTATAATAAAATGTTGTTCCTAAAAATATTTGTAAAAATTACTATAAAATTGATTATTGATATTTACCTGATTTAATTTTTGACTATAGCAAAAAAATGTTTGTTGTTGTTTTGAATATGAAATATTATTTTTTAAAGATACAAATTATGTAAAAATGCGTTAAAATACAAAAATTGAACCTCAAAACATATGAATAAATTCATTATTTGGGCGAAAAAGTAGTTTTTATTTTTCCTACTATGGCGTACCGTTTTTTTTTAATTTTTAAAATTCATTGTATTATAAGAAAATGTAGAAGGTTTGGATAAAAAATAGTTTCATAATTGTGCCAAAATTGTATCATGGTAAAAAATTGAAATTGAATGAAAAACCATTTTTTTCAATGATCTTATAAAGCTATATAGCCCTCATTTTTTTTTCTCGGAGCTATTACACTGGAACACCGATTTAGTGCCGGGCTCGGGGGAGCCGGCACTAAATCGGTTATATATATATATAAGACAAAACTCGAGCGCTGGTAAACATAGTGCTGTAACGATTTGGGGGACGGGCCTCAAAATGAAAATGGAAATGTTTTATCTCGGCGTGCGGAAGCGTAGTCCCGAGAGATGGAAATGTTTTGTCTCGGTGTGCGGAAGCGTAGTCCTGAGAGATGGCCCCACCCTTCCGATACCGCCCGATGTGTCTTTTACCGACACACTGTTTCCTCTCTCACTCTCTCGCTCGGTCGTCTTCGTATACACTTGAGTATACATATCAACACACGGATAGTCCGCGGCGGTCTCTCGCCGTTTGTTGACATGTATACTCAGGTGTCTACGCGGCTTCATATAGGATTTACTATGTCTCATTTCTGAAGGTACCGGAGTTAATGGGCACGGCCCTGCATGGCTCGTAGCGCGAGGTCGTAGATCACATAATCAGATAAATCTGGCAATAAATCGGTGTGCACTAAATCGGTATTCCAGTGTATCAGCCCCCAAAACATATAAAATATTCAGATCAATCCGTTCGGTCAATCCTCAGAAATTTTTTTTCTGTTTTTTACATATTTCACTTTTTCTCAATAACCAGTTAAGTTAGAGGTTTGGAACTTTCAGAATCTCATTATTTCATTAGTACCTACTTATGCTCTAAGTATCATTTAAATACCTTTCGGGGAGCAGATTCAGCATACTTATACCCCTAGGGCTTTTGATTTTTGCCAAATTCAATAGTAAACAATCTTGATCACTATTTTGAATGTGTACAAAACTTCAGTACAATATCTCGTAAATAGTATAAGTTAGAGTATGCTATTATAAAAAAAAAAAAATTGATAAAATTTCAATTATTCAATTGATTTTCGCCACATTTAATAACGAACATCTTCCATAGCTACATTAGCTCTGTGCAGAGTTTCAAAACAATATCTTAGAAATTGCACAAGTTAGAGCGTTGACGCTATTTTTAAAAAAATTAAAAATTTCATACAATTTTAATCCCTTGATGGATTTTCGCCAAATTGAATAGCAAACAACCTTGATAGCTAGTTGCTTACAAAGTTTCACCGCAATATCTTGAAAATCGCACAGGTTAGAGCGTTTACGCTATTTTTCGAAAAATTAAAACAAAAAACTTTCACAATGAAAGGCAACTCGTGCTGGAGAAGTGTGCTAAAATTTCAGCTCGATATCTAAAATTTGAAACTGTTCGAAAAAATTATTGAACATTTTTTTGATTTTTTTTTCTATGAATTAAACGCTGTTTGCGATAAAAATGTGGAAATAGCTGAAAAAAATAATTTTTGATTTTAATAATGATTATAAAGTGTTTAGGGGCAATAAACATAATCCATTAATTTTGTTGGAAAACAAAAAATTCGAAAAATGTTCGATATTTTTGAAATTTTTGTTGATTTTTTTGGTGTAAATTTAAACGCTGTTTGCGATGAAAATGTAGAAAAAGCTCACAAATGTATACAAAATTCATTTCGGGAGACAGAATTCCTGTGTGAGGAGTTCACTCAGGCTGCATTCGTCTTGGATGCTTTGAGCGACACATCCTACAGCATTTTATATGTTGATGTATATCTATACATACGCACTGAAATCGTGTAAGCGCCCAAGATGAATGCAGCCTCGGCCAAATGTGTTTTGTATAGCTCGCCTCGAGTCGAGAACGAGGGTAAAACTTACCCCCTCATGTGACTCGCGCCCGTAAGACCTTACTGGACGCTATACACGCGTGTCACATAGTGGGGATAATTTGTGACGGATTTTCTTTCTTGTATCGACGAGATCGAAACGATACCGATTCCGTCACCTTCGGCCGTCACCCCCGCCCGGAACGTCCCAAACATTCCTGGTGGGCGCCAGCTAATTTTTGTTTCCCCGGAAATTAGCAAACCGGTCATACCTGGGAGTCGAGTGGGAAGGGCTCGACTCCACGAATGCACTCTTTATTTCGCCGGTGGGCTAACCGGACTGAACTGGGAATCGAGTGGGAAGACCTCGATTCCCGCAACGCACTTTTTATTTCGCCGGTGGGGTAACCGGACTGAACTGGGAATCGAGTGGGAAGAGCTCGATTCCCGCACGGACAAAATAGGACAGAACAAACGGACGGAACGCACGAACGAGGGTGAGCGGTTGCGGAATTGCGCGGCCGCTCAGGATGCGGGTTATGGTAGAGAGGGTCGGAGTTAGATGTCAGCAAGTAGCGCGAGAACTATTTCCAACACGAGACGAAACCAAAACGAGAACCGACTCACCTGAAAAGAAGGAATCCTTTTGGTGAGGTGCGAGAGCCATTTCTTGCGAAACCGGGATCCAGAGCCAGTGCATCGCACACTGCACTTGAATAATCCGAAGAATTATTCATCGAAAACGGTGCGATTCTCATTTGCAATTATCCAGCGAGAACGGGTGACAAACTCGAACACACACAGGCACGAGGTGCGCGTATCACACACAAGCGAGAGCGAGACACTGTTACGCGAAGCGCGAACAATAGAGAGCGAAACCGAGTGACAACAAGCCAACACAATAGCGGGAGCAGGAGGTCTTGCCTCGACGACGGACGGAGACCGACTCGCCTAATCTCTTGTCGAGAATTTGGAATAATCATTCAAATTCTCTGACCGATAGCTGCTGCCTCATTATTCCTCTTTTCTTACGTATCCGAGAGCGTGATTGGAGAATTATCATCCTCGGTAGCGTGCTGAGGATCTCGGTGGCAGCTTTCCCTGGAACCCGGGCGAAAGCAAGGCTCTACTCTACTTAACGTGGCGCAATGCTTCCCAGCCATTGCCCGTAACAATCTCCGCCTGCTCTCCAGCTCGTGATTCCTTCTACGCTGAGGCGCCGGCATTGCAGCCGGACCTTTGACAATTCCACTAAGACTTCTCGTCAGGTACTCTCCTCCGTCGGGCAACTTATTACCTGGAGCCATATTTTTCCGACGGATTCGAGCGCGCGACCTTTTTAAAACCTTTCTTCACGAAATCCGTGCCAAAATGTTCGTCACGTGCTCGAAACGCGACTAAAGCGAGAACACGTTTTCTTTACCTTACTAAATCGGGCGATAAAACGAGAACAATACATTTTTGCGAGAGCGTTTCTGGCTTTGTGGCCGTGATTCCGAAAAATCACGTCACAAATTTTACCACGTTCTGACAGCACTGCTGAGCATTGAGCAATGAGCATTCGTCCTGGTCGAAACAGGTCGAAGCATCACCTCCGCCGAGCTTCTACGTTTTTGGTGGCGAGAAAAAAAAGCAAACACACACACACAAACAAACACACACGCATATATATATATTGTGACGTCGTATTTTTGCGAGTCACAAAGGAACTCGATAACGCGCGAGGTACAACCTCGCTCCCAGGCCGAGTCCCTCTCGAACGATACAATCAGGGCCAAATTGTTAACTTGTCGTTAGATATTAATTTAATTTTGTATTTCCGAAAAATTCTCTTGAGCAAAACGGCGGTTCCCGCCGTTACCGACACGACGACAGCATCGAGAACACCATCGTCTGCGCAACAGTTCAACCGAGAACGAGAAGGGCCAGCGAGAGCAATATTCGATGCTCTTGCCACTAACACAATGAGCAACGTGGCCCACGTACATGAGCCATACCGTCATCATCGACGAGAGCCACCAACATCATCCATCGTTGTCGCTCTCGGCATCATCGCTGAGAGAGCGCCAAATTCAACGTCGTCGCGTGGTCGTGCGTCGTATCGCACAGCTTGGGAGAAATATTATTATTATCGTCATTCGTCCGTAATTTGGGAGAGAGAATCGATCGCGCTCTCGTTCTATCGCTCACTCAATCGATCTATCCGCCGCCTCGAATCAATCGCGCAATCGATTACCAAGTCGCGCTAACATTCGACTCGAATCGCATAAGGGTGGGGGTAGAAATCGGAGCTTACGAGGGCGATCACGAAAGTTCTCTCGAGGACTTAAGCCGCCGTACCGAACGGGGAAGGACGTTGGAATCGCGCCGTTATCGAGTACCGAGCAAGAGAAGCGCGTCTGCCGAATATATCAAAGATTGGGTTCCCGCTGCATTACGGGACGATTCTGCTGAAAACAAACCGGTAAGAACGTCGTTTTGCTCGTTTTGGTTGTGGAATTGAGGAAAATCGCGAGTAGAGGCATTTTCGGGAGTAAAAGTGTTCCAAAACGAAGCAATATTGTCTCGACGACGAGTTAACGCGCGCGGCCAAATTAGAATCTTGTCCGCGAGTAAAATAATTCGCGAGTTACCGTTCGCGTGTTAAATTAATAGAATCGCCGAGAGGGATTCAATATCTATTCGTGCGGAAGCGAGAGTCCATAGGTTAATTAGCGTAATTTGTTTAGAACTCTCTGCCTGAGTAAAATCGAGAGCTATCGTAAGACAGCGGCCATTTTGTACGAGAGTGTGGAGACGGAGAAAACCGTTGAGATATCGGCCATTTTGAGATTGGGGCGCGATATTGCCACGAGGCCGAGAGGAATTAATTATTCGAGTATTAAAGAAAGCGAGAACGAGATCTCGAGGTTATTGCCATAGAACATTTAAATTGTATAGCAGCGAACGGAAAAAGATTGTTAATAGTGAATAAGGATTCTGTGTTGAAAACGGGAATTTTGATTTTTTTTTGCATTTTGATTTCGTCTCGCCTTCTGCGAGCCGAAATAACGATAAATTAAATAAATAAAAGTAAGTGTTGTGTTTCCCGAACTTGCTGCAAAGAGTATTTATTGTAGAATTTCCAACGATCCCTAACCGCGCCCCTCTACCATCCTCAAGGGCAGCTAGTCAGGCGAAATTGTTGAACTCACGAGAGAACTCAAGGAAATATAAATTTGCTATCGTAATTTATTGCGATAGCTGGCGCCCAATCCTTGAGCGATCTCGTGAGCTGTTTTGTGACACGAAGAGTCGGCTTTTCATGCGTTAAGAAAAGTCCCGTCACAATATATTAGACTGCTTCAAAAAAAAACTTTATTTTTTTTTTCGATTTCCTACTTCATGAAACTATAGTTTTTAACATAATATTGAACCTTGTGAAAGGATCGCCGTGCGATTTTTTTAAGCGGTGCCTCTTTGATTTTTAGTTTTCCCAATTTGATTAACACGTAAGAAATTCAATTCTAACGGTTGGAGGAAGATCATAATTTTTCTAAACAACGGACGGTACTCTGCATAGTGGCGTTAACAACTTATATGTTTTCTTTGAATCGACGCGTGGTAGAAAATTTTTAACCGCACGATCCTTCGGGATATTCATGATCGCCAAAAACGGGGTTCTTCACATTTTCGAAAAATGGGTACCTAAGATAAACGCCCAGTTTCCTCGACTGAGCCACAGTGAAATGTTGAATACTATCTATTAAATACATGAAATAAATTAAGTTTATTCAATTTAACCGAACTCAATGGGCCTATCTATCGGGAAAATAGAATTATCGAAAATTTTAATAGAAACTTTTTCATTTAGAAAAAAATATTTCATTTTGATACATATTTTTTCTACTATCAACATTTTCATCCGTCAGGTTTTGATCGTGTAAAAATAGTATTTATTCATTGAATTCTTTTTTTTTTGTTTAAGCAATAATTTTCCATTGAAGTTCTTTAGCGTCTGTAAAATTGAATTAACTGACATATGAGTGCGAGAGAGATGACTGAATTTTTTGACAGAGATAAATTTTGACCATCTATGATAAAGGTCTATTCGAAATTTTCTTACTAAACAGAGCGCTCGAATGCTCTCGAACGATAATTTTAGCTGATAGATGACTCTAGTATAGACTCCCGCCTCCCCCCCGCCGTGGCTATCGCCATCTAGCGACGGCATGTGCCACCTACATTAGATTTCTCACTTACCAACAGAGGATACTACTGTTCGAATGTAAATCGACTAACAGCTGACTTCAAATCAGAGGCGTATTCTGTTGTTGAGTTGGCCCGCGGTCGGTCCGTATCAGTTTAAGCATGTCGAAAAATAAAAAAGCAGCAGATGTTTATTTAATCGGCCCACCAATTTCCGAAATCAACGAGCGCAAATTGGCGACCAACGGTGAAGTCTTGCGATTGTTTTTTTACAAGCATAACGAACTCAACTTGACCATTCGACGAAGTGCAACTGAAACCGTGAAGTGTGTACAAGAGCTTTGGAATCGAGCGAAAATTCCAGTGTCGAGAATTGATAATTCATCCAGCAAATTGGTGAAACTTCATGCGATCTGGAAAAGCATTCAAAAAAATCGTTTACGAAAAAAATTGGTTGCACAGCAATTGAAAGAAAAAAAATTCGTAGAGTCACTGAGTCAATTGTTCGATATTGGTACGCGCGACGCAATGGAATCATTAACGAACAGTCAACGGGATTTCTTGACAGGCCAGCGCAATCAAAATAGCCTTCTTGCAGCGAATGTGGGAACGTTGAGCTCACTTCAAGATCCGCTGACGGTAACACTCGACGAAGATGTTGACGATCAAAATTTATACAGTAATTATGACAAATATATCATATTATCACACAATATCTTTTTATTATCTGGTATCTACGAATATTAACATAAAATATAAATTATCCGCTGTTATAGGATTAAGTCAATCTTTGAGTGAGCTCACAGTATCGACCACAAAGTCAAGTCAATCTTTGAGTGAGCTCACGGTATCGACCACAAAGTCAAGTCAATCTTTGAGTGAGCTCACAGTATCGACCACAAAGTCAAGTCAATCGAGTGAGGTTGACTCAACTCAATTCAGTAGTGGCGAGAAATTGAAAAGAAAACTATCGAATTTCGAAGATGAGCTCGATCAAATAAAGCCCAAAAAAATGAATATTATGACTCCAAGTGTAATGGCCGCACTTGACCGAACTAAGACTAGTAGTAGAAACGCGACCTATATTTTGACCGCTGTTGCTACTAGTCTTGGGCACAATATCGACGACTTGAATTTGAGCTACAGCACTATCCATAGATCGCGGATTGAATTCAGGGAAAAGATCGCTCGAGGATTGAAAGACAATCTTCAAGTCGCGCGAATTTTGGTGCTGCACTGGGATGGAAAGTTGTTTCCACAAAATGAAGGACCAGGAAAGGTTGAAAGACTTCCGATTGTTGTCACTGGGCTCGATACAGAACAGCTATTAGGAGTACCGCGACTGGACTCCGGATCAGGCAAAAATAGCGCAACGGCAATAATCGAGACCTTAACAGAGTGGAACCTTGTAGATCGCGTGAAAGCTCTTTGTTTTGACACTACCGCTTCTAACACAGGTGATAAAACGCTCTTATGATATTATCTAGTATAACGTATCAACAAACACTGCTTCCGTGAGGAATCGATATGCATTTTTGTATTTGATTCGTCCAGGTCGCTTCAACGGGACGTGTACGCTTTTAGAAAGAACACTCAATAAGACTTTTCTTCACCTTGCTTGTCGCCATCATATTCACGAGTTGATTCTCAGGAGTGTTGTAGAAATTTATTGGAAGGGAACAAACAGCCCGAATGTAGCGATCTTTCAACGATTTCAGCAGAACTGGGAAGGTATCGACAAGAGTAAATTCACAACTGGGATGGACGATAAGCTGACTGCAGAAATATTGGCAGAAAAAAAAGAAGAACTCGTAGAATTCATTTACACCCAGTTCGAGGTACTTTCAAACAATTTCTCCTGTCCAATTCTCCTTAATTCCAAATATCAACGACTCCACCATTTTCCATAGCAGAATGAGCTTATTTATTACGATTTTTGTATTTTCGAAATTTTCATGCTAAAGCCATGAATGTTCCAAATAGTCAACAAATCACATTTTTTTTAAATGTCTCGGCATATAGTATGCGTGCTGCTGGCTTGGGTTTTTATTTGATATGGAAATCTCATCGTACTTTATTTTGCTTTAATTAAATTAAATTAATAGCCCAGGGAGCATCTCGACCTACATTCAAATAAGAGGAAAATTTAGAAAATTTGAATTCTAATTTTTTTTCTTTCAGATATCTCAACCCAGAAGCGATTATAAAGAATTTTTGGAGTTAGCCCTTATTTTTCTCGGCGAAGTACCACGCCATGGAATTACTTTCAAGAGACCCGGAGCGAACCATCATGCTAGATGGCTCGCAAAAGCCATTTACTGTTTGAAGATGTTCCTTTTCAAGGATCAGTTTTTTAACAAAAGCCAAAATTCTAAAGATGTGAATGGTCTACGCCATATATGTATTTTTATCGTTGCTTTTTATGTAAAATCGTGGTTCACTGCTCCGTGTGCAATCAACGCTCCCAACAATGATTTGTTATTGTTACAAGATCTTTTCAAGTTCGAAAGCGTCAATCCTGACGTCTCCAAGGCAGCCATAGCGAAACTCAGCGGACATTTATGGTATTTAAGTGATGAACTCGCGGCCCTGTCATTTTTCGACCCTCTTGTTTCGGTTGACATAAAAAAGAAGATGGTACAAGCGATACAAGAGCGCGAGGCTGCGAATGCCAATGTTAAACGCGCGATACTGAGTGACAGCGAGGTTCGATCATTGAAAGATATCGACGTGAGTCATTTCATCACGAAAAAATCTATGGGCTTATTCGAACGATGCGAATTACCCTAAGATTTTCTGTCCGACAGTCCTCATACTTGGGAAAGTAACGAAAGTTTTAATGAATGCTTGACGGTTTTCAAAAACCTGAAAGTTGTGAATGATGTAGCTGAACGAGGGGTGGCGCTCGTCGAAGAATTCAATAGTTTGCTGACGAAAAACGTGGAGCAACAGCAGTATCTACTGCAAATAGTGAAGGATCACCGGGCAAAGCATAAAAACTGTCACAAACATAACTTGCGAGAATCAAGCTTGGACTAAGGCAATCATAAGAACGCGGGATGGGGGTTGTTTTATTTATATTATTCACTTCTTCTGTATAGTTCATTTATAATGAGTAAATAAAGGTTCATCACAACGGAATGTTTCTAGTTGTTTTTTTTCTGTTAGCTCGGTGGTTCAGAACCCACCTTAAAAGAATGTAGGTTCACCCAAAAAACTTGGCTGGTGTTCAAAAGGTTGTGAAATCAATAATAACTAAAAGTTCCGAAAATGAACAGAAAGGCTATGTGGTCAGTATGCGAAAATTTTAAGCCTAGCCCAGTAAGACAGGTGCCATACCCTACTACTAATACTATTACTGTATTTCATAATTAAACTGATATTAGTCAACATTTTACTGTGGGCAAGTCCGGGAGGCTGGGCGTTCACCCTAGGTACCCATTTTCGAAAATGTAAAAAACCCCATTTTTAGCAATTTTAAATATTTCGAAGATTTTTGACGGCTGACCCGTAAAAAGTTTTCTACCACGCATCGATTCAAAGAAAACATATAAGTTGTCAAACGCCACTATACAGAGTACCATCCGTTGTATAGAAAGATTATGATCTCCCTCCAACCGTTAGAATTTAATTTCTTACGTGTTAATAAAATGGCGAAAACTAAAAATCAATGAGGCACCGGTAAAAAAAATCGCACGACGATTTCCGTTTACGAGGTTCAATATTATGTTTGAAACTATAGTTTTGTTACGTCTCAGCCGGCTAGCTTTTCATCTCGGTCAAGAAGAGATAAAACCCTTCCTTTACACGTTTTTCGAAATAGCAGCGTTCTGCTGGACAAGTGGCCTTTTCGAGCCTAACCTTGCGGAAAATTGCTCAGGACGGCCGTGAGAGTGTATTTTATTGAGCTCGGTGTCTTAAATAACGGATTGTAACTGAAGCGTTGGAATATGGCGACAACACAAAAAAAAGATAATATGTTGAAAAATTGCATAGTCGAAAATTATAAAGGTCGCGTATGAACAGGGATCTCGATTAAACCGCTGCTGCAATTCCTCCGGATTGAACAGGGTGATTTCTCTCAGCCGGGGAGAATTTTACACGCGAAACGATTTTAATGGGAATGGATTTCTTTTGATTTTTAAAATAAACCCAGCACGTTAAAGCAACCAGGATGAGCAAACAAAAGATCATTAACAGGGTCGCGATTCGTAATTCGACGATAGGATTCATCGTTAAGTGATTTTTTTCTGATCGGTAGCGCAACGACTTTCCGTGCAGGAATTATTTTTCCGGAAATATCCAACAAAAGAAACCATCACCGATGAAGATTTACTTTCTCCAAACGTTCAGAACTACTACAAGAGGCCGAAAATATTCATTTAGAATTTTTTAAAAGTGGGAAAATATAAATCCTTGAAAGGTTACTTGGAGTGGAAAACGATTTTTTTTTTTATTCATAAATCCATTCGAACCGGAAAATTATTTTTCCGCAGCCAACCAAAACCGTCCACGAGCGAAAATTATCCTCCTACAGATAATCATTTTTTTAGGAGATAAAATCAGGAATATTTGAGGAGGTTTTCGGATTGAGTAGTATTTGTGTTGCTCTGAAAGGTTTCACATCAGCAGCCGCTGGCCGGTATGGTAGCCTGTACCAACAACTGTGTGTTCCGGGTCCCAGAGCTTGTGTGTAATCCTAGGGAATCACCTTCGTGGTTAGTCACTGACTGGCAGGATTGCCTGGGTCAGCCGATCTAACCCGTCAGAACCTTCGGATTTGTTCGTGTGTGATTTTTGTGTAACCTTCGGGGCCTTTTGATATCAGCCACTGGCCGGTATGGTAGCCTGTACCAACAACTGATTCGCCGGGGGCCGACGGTTTGTAATGTAGAACGGAATTGATTCTTGGAATTGAATTTAAATGACGGAAGAAAATAAAGGAAAAATCTGAACTAAACAAGGGTAATTGTCTCGATAGCGTTCGGTTGCGAGGCTCCGGAATACAATAACCTTCCGGAAATAAAATCAATTTCCAAAAGTGGATATTTGAAATGAATCATTTTTCAAAAGTTATTAAAACTTAAACAAAATTAATTTTCGGAAATGAATGTTTTAGAGTGAAATTATTTCTCAGTTTTGGAACAAAACTAATTTTCAGGAATGAATATTTAAAACAAAATTATTTTTCAAATTATTAAAATTTAGAAATAAAATTAATTTTTTTCGGAAGCGAATATTTGAAACGAAATTATTTTCCAAAATTATTAAAATTTGAAGGAAAATTATTTCCTTGAAATCAGAGGTGCAGGAGGAAAATTTAATTTATTCATAACTTGCTAGTTTTTCCGACAAAAATGTCGCGAGAATTCGGTGAGGGAAATCGGTCAACCCACCGGGAGAGATCCTCGCGGGACGTCGAGATCATGTTCTCCTGGATTGCGAAATTCTCATGCGAAAGACAATTTTTCTAATTTTCTCCTTTCTTACCTGGTGTTGTTCTCTTTGAGGGGTGAGAAATGGCAGACGGGCTGCAATGACGATGAATCGAAAGACGTCGATGAGTCTGGTGACAAGGGGTTGAGCGACGGAGATGAATCCAGGAATGAGAGCTCAAACAACGGGGATGAATCCCGAGAAAACCGATGAATCCGGTGATGAAAACGAATCCCAAAATGATGAAACGCAGGATAGCTCGATGCAACGAAGGGAAAGGCGATTTGAAGATACTAAACTGGCACTGTTTACGATATTTTGGTTGCTTATATTTTTCACAGCTCCACACAAGGATTCACAGATCTATTTCTCTTTTTTTTTTTTCCACACAATTCACTCGATGATCCCGCACAATATTTATGATCACGTCAATAGAAAAGTTAGAAATAAAAAAATGTTTGAAATTATGATTATCAGAGTTGCGCATAAAGATTTGACGGAAAGAAAGAAATATAGTCGGAGGAGAAAAAAAAAAAAATGCTTTAACAATTACGTTGAACAAAACCACACTCAAAATCTCGACAAAACTTTTCCAGAACTGGATGTTTAAAGAATATTGAGACGACTGTCGTGGAATACTTAAAGCGCGCAAAGTCCGAAGATGATTAAGGGTACGTGTGCTTCTTGACACGCGTTTTTATAATCATGACCCGCTTAGCTTCGGGAAGGGGTAATTCGTCCCTTGTCTCCAAGACGTTCACGCCTTGGTTCTCCCCTCCACCTCGCTGGTCATCCTAGTTTTTACAATAATTAAACTATAATTAAACTTAATTTTTTTATACCGAATTACTTTCATTCGTCCATACTTTTATAATTCGCAGGTTTGAGGACAGTTTTCAATTTTTAATTTTCAATTTTTATGTAAATTTTCGCGCGTACAGGGAGTCGAGGGGTCTCTTTTTCGCTCTCCCTCTCTCTTACTCCCGCCCTCGCTTGGGCTCTCGCCGCGCTCTAGGCCCCGCCACGGAGGCTCTGACCATCCCTCTCT
This sequence comes from Alloplasta piceator, assembly GCA_946863875.1. Taxonomy (NCBI): domain Eukaryota; kingdom Metazoa; phylum Arthropoda; class Insecta; order Hymenoptera; family Ichneumonidae; genus Alloplasta; species Alloplasta piceator. The sequence continues at coordinate 23,960,062 of OX333079.1, forward strand.
TCTCTTTCGCTCTCGCACGCGCGCTCGGACTCTCTCACTCATCGATACTTCCAATTGGCTTAATTTTCGGCTATGACTCTCTCACTCTCTTTCCTATGACAAATTCATATTTCTTTCTCTTTCTTTGCTCCACTGCTCTGCATTTCCTCTTTTCCCTTCGACTCCTCCCATCGTTTGCTTGCAAGAGAGGGAGTCTTCAAATTAATAAATTTTACTTTTAGTTAAATGAATTATTTTTTTATTTTTTTGATGATTCCAATAATTTCTTTCAATAAACTGTTTTATAATTTCCAAAAAATTCGATGATTGTACAATCTCAAAATTGTAATTTTTTCCTTATTTATTGAACTGATCTTCTATGGAGGGAGAAAAAAAAATGCGCTGATAAAATTATTATAATGAATATTTTAACATTTCAATTACTTCTGTCAATAAAGATTAAAGGGTCCAAAGATTCAATTCACAAATTATTAGAAAAGATACAAAAATTCTTATTTGAATTGTATCATTCAAAATAAGAATTTTGTCATTTTAATTAAAACCCTTTGTTTGAATTTTCCTACTTGAAATCATCATTTTGAAATAAAATCTGTATTATTGGAATTTCCTGATTCTTAATAAAATTTTTATGTGAATTCTATCATTTGAAATAAATAAATTTTTGTATTAGCCTGGAACAAATCATTCATACATGCATTCATAATTAATAATAATTCGCTCGTATTCTTTGAGGCGAAATTTCTCTTGAGATTTTTAATTTGTCTTTTCATACAAAAAAAAAGAAATGCTTTTGAATATTACTTGTGCCCATATATGGCGTGTATCCTCTGTAGCAGCCCGTTGTGCGAGAGAGAACGACGCGATTCAAGGGGGCAGCGGGCCTCGTGTCGTCCGCGGGGCGCGAGGAGATTTCCTCGGACCCTTGGACTAACACTCACGCCTGCCTCGCTAATTCTCTCTCACGCGGACTTATTTTTCTTTGAGGGTTGATAAATTTAATTACGCCCGGATGTTTAATATATTCGATATGTTTCTCTGCTTGAAAATCTCAACTATAAACGTTGGAAATAAATAGATATTGGGTTGCACTGAAGTGCTCTCTATCTCCAAGCGATTTCCTTTCTCTTTCCCCGCAGGGTGACTAATTCTCGAAGAGCCACGTGTGCTCTTTTCACGACGCAGTGGTGTTCTTTTCTTTCGTCATTTTTTTTCCGCATGTTCCTTTCCTTTTTTTTTTCTTCTACCCTAATAAATCTTCGCAAAACCCAACCATCTTGAAACTTTCAAGCAGCGAAATTCAATATTCTCAAGAGGAATTTTTCCTCTGCGCTTTTTATGTTTGTGTTTTTTTTCAAAAAAAAAAAATAAATCTATTTTCTGATTCGACCGACCTGACCCAGGCAATAATTTCCATTCTTGAATTTAGACTTGACTTGACTTTATTGTCCTATTTTTCGGACTTTCGGGATTTCAAAATTATTTCATTACTAAAAATGAAAGGGAAGAACCACTGATCGTACGTATTAATATCATTACTCTACGTATCATTCATGACGGCGTCGGTGTGGACACACGCTAGTGTACGTGAGTATCTCGAATTTAGTGTGTGTGCCACGCGCTTTCAAAGATTTTAATGCCCGCGTCGCTTGGCCCGACAGAGGCCCTATCGCTATTTTCTCGGAGTCCGTATCTCCGCGGATGTTTAAGATATTTGATATACCATCTTTCCTTTCGGCATTATAATTACTTCGCTCGAAATTCTCCTCGATGGTATGCGTTGATGCGTGAGGCGTCAACGCTGTCGCTATGGCCTGCAATTCGAGAATTGGTGGGAATATGACCATCGTAAGGATAGATCCTCGCCTCGACCGTGTTTCCCTCTCATGCGCATTTTTCCTCGAGAAATACCCGATATAGGTAAACCCGTGGACGATGAGAAATCCCGAAAGTCGCGGGACGTAACAGTTTCATGAAGTAGGAAATTGAAAAAAAAAAAAAATTTTTTTTGAAGCGGTCTAATATATATATACACGCCCGTTTCCTCCTGTGCGCTGCGTGTTAGTTTATATACCTATAGACATTGTCGGGATGGCCGTAGGAAGAACGGAATTTAGGTAAAGATCGAAACCGCTTCGTCTTTTGAGAAGTTTCGATCCTCGGACTCAGTATATCTATATATCTCTTTATATTTATATATATGTACACGCCCGTTCATTTCTGTGTGCCCCGTGTTCTATATAAGCATAGGCATAGTAACGGTAACCGTACGAAGACCAAAATTCAGGTAAGGATCGAAACCCCTTCGACATGTGAGAGGTTCGGAAAAAATTAAAGGAACAATAAAATTTCCTTAATCTTTAGTTGTTTTTAAAAATGCTGTATCTCAGTCAAACTTCAAAAAACATACATTCATCTTTCATGAAAATATTTATTGACGCATGGTTAATTTTGCGCAAAAAAATTGTTAAATATTATTATTTTTGAGTATACTCAAAATCAACAAATATAAAACAAGTCAAAATTGTTAAATATTTGTTTTTTTTGCGCAAAATTAAACATGGGTCAGTAAATATTTTCATGAAAGATAAATCGATGTTTTTTAAAGTTACAAAGCAATCGTCGACCTTTCGGAATTTTGACCCATATATATTAGACCGTAAATAAATTTTTAAGGAGTGAGTTTATCAAAAAATCATAAAAGACGTTTTCTGTGGAGTGTTTAATTCCCTACAGGAATATGTATCGCTTGCTTTGGTATATTGACTGGAAGCCGCGGTAAAAAATTTCAAAGTTTGAAATTTTTTTTCCTGTGTTATTTGAATGGAAAATATAAATTTGCGACGAAAGACCTCTAAATATTAATATTCAGAGCTCTGTTTTTAACAAGCATCTTTTTCACTGCCCCGAAAGTATTTAATTGGGGATTTCGAAAAAAAAGTTGCATTTTTGCAACCAATATGGTATACATACACAAAGCGATATATATACATACATATAGGTATACTGAGTCAATGGGATCTGCTGTCGGAACTCATTGAACCAGTTGATCATCGAGGATTGAATGCGCATGGTCTCGACGGGGTATGACTTCTCGAGGAGCAAAACCTCTCACGAGTCGAAAGAGTTTCGATCTTCACGACTTTATCTGAATTTTGCTCTCCGCACGGTCATCGTTACTATGCCTATACCTATATAGATTAATACAGGGACAGGAATGAACGGGCGTGTAGATATTCCCGGGCAACACCAACGAAGATTGAGTCCTTACGGGCGGATTGAAGCCAATTTTCGCACGCCTTATTCCACCGTGGGATGGCGCTGATCTTGACCTACTGTGACGACTGTCGGTAAAACAAACGATGCTCTGCCTATGAATCTCGTGTTCGCGGTAGCTTGCGTGTAGTGAGGGTACTACACTACTTCCCCTCCGTTCCCCTATTATTACAATTTAATTCCATTTTATTTATTCAACATGCTTCATTGATTAAATTTTATTTTTTATCATTATAGTCTCTACTGTCAAACAGTAGTTAAGACTAATGAATGTGTATGGATGCGGGAGAAGTAAAAGATAGGAGTAATCGTGTACTAGTGAGAGCCCCCCTACTCAGCGTCGATTCTCGGTCGGGTGCGAGAGAGCGCGATATTGTGCTGAGCGGGAGCAAGTGAGAAAACATCATCACCCCAACTCGTAGGCTCCACCCCGTGAGTTCGGGTGATCACGGACGAATACGTACACATGTACGTACTGTATGTGAGCGCACACAAGCACATGTGGGAGTCGTTGACCACATATAAATCAATTGTTGCACACAAAAATATAACTTTATTGAAACAAATAAACAATAAAATAAGATGATAATCAAACGAAATGAAACTGCGGAGAGAATAACTTGGCGGGAGTAAACACAAAAAACAAGATGGATGATTTTGCGCATCGAGCATACAGTTCTCCCTCTTTTTTACCCTTTCTTTGTCCCACCAATGCTTTCTCGCGAAAAGGTGGTAGAGCGCTTAAGGCGAATCCCCACGATACTCCCCCCCTAGTAACGGAGTGTCTTTTTTTTAAACAAAAATATATATCTTTTAAACAACGATTTGCACTTTTTTCTGTGGCCCTTCGTAAGTACGGAGTGGTCTCGATTGTGATGAATTATTGATGCCTTGGTTTTGTCCTTCACTAGCTGGAAATGACGATTGTCGAGAAGTATGCGTCTCCCAATGTTCGGCTGTCGATAGATGAGCTGGCTTAAGTCGTTCGACGTTTGTGTTCATGGCTCTTCCATTAACATCGATCTCGAAAACTCTATCGTTCAAGCTTCTGATGACCTTGTGGGGCCCGGAATACAGCGGGTCGAGACCTTTCCTTACTGCGTCTTGTCTGAGGAATACGTGGCTACACGTATACAGATTCTTATAACAGAACGTCTTAGTTTTGCAGTGATGACTAGTTGGGGCCGGTTTGAGGTTGCGCATATGCACCCTGAATTCCTCGAGAAAGATGTTTGGATCGGATGGAAGATCTTCGTGTGTGAAGAATTCGCCAGGGATTCTCAAGGTTGTCCCGAACATGTATTCTGCCGTTGATCCTTTTAAATCTTCCTCGTAGCATGTTCGTAAGCCGAGGAAAACGGTCGGCAAAATTTGCACCCATTTATTTGTCTGATGACACATTATCGCGACCTTAAGTGCGCGGTGCCATCGCTCTACTAGGCCGTTAGAAGCCAAATGATAAGCTGTGGTGTGTATACGCTTGCTGCCGACGAGCTGTGTCATTGCAACGAACAACACGGATTCGAACTGTCTCCCTTGGTCTGTCGTGATTGTTTTCGGGCTGCCATAACGAGAGATCCAGTTGGTGAAAAAATGACGAGCCACAGTGTTTGCGTTCATATCCTTCATAGGAATTGCTTCAGGCCACCTTGAAAAACGGTCTACCATAGTCAATACGTATCGAAAACCTTCAGATTCAGGCAGCGGTCCTACAATGTCCACGTGAATGTAATCAAATCGTTGATCATGTTCGGTGAACCTCTTTGGTTGAACATGAACATGTCTTCCGATTTTTGCGCGTTGACAAGCGACACAATCTCTAGCCATTCCTGTGATATCTTTATTCATCAATGGCCATACGTATCGTTGACCGATTAACTTGCAGGTTGCCCGGCCTCCTGGGTGTGAGAGATTATGGAACGCGTCAAACACTTTCTGTCGAAACTCTCTGGGGACATACGGTCGGATGTCGTGCTGCGACACGTCACAGTAAATCTCTCGGCGCTGTGCTCCGAATGTTAGTTTTTGGATTTTAAGAGACGTTGTATTGCTTACGATAAGGTATTGTAACTCGTGGTCATTTGCTTGAGCTTCAGCTAAATCGGAGAAGTCGATGACGTTGGCGAGTCGGAAAGGCGAGTCGCGTCAACTGCGGTGATTCTCGAGAGCGTATTGGCGATGATATTTTCTCTACCTGTTACGGCGACGATTTTTGTTGAATATTGGCTGATAAATCCGAGTTGTCGTAACGGTCGAGGAGAAGTCTTGTCTGAACGTTGCTGGAATGCATGTATGAGTGGTTTATGATCTGTACGGATGACGAAATCAAAACCTTCGATCCATGGTCTGAAAAACTTGACGGCGTCGTAAATGGCTGTAAGTTCTCTATCATAAGCGCTGTAATTCACCTGTGCTGGAGAGAGCTTCTTGGAGAAGAATCCTAAAGGCTCCCAGTTGTTGTTGTTGCGTTGCTCCAGAATAGCACCTATTGCTCTGCCGGAAGCGTCGGTAGTCACGCGTAGTTTGGCTTGAGGAGCTGGATGGGCCAGGAGTGCTGCTTTCACGATGTCTTGTTTGCATTTCTCGAAAGCCGCGTTTGCTTCGTCAGTCCACTCAACGGGTCTTTTATCCTTTTTGCGCGAATTTTTCAGCAATGCGTGAAGAGGAGCTTGTGTTGCAGCAGCGTTTTGAATATGACGACGATAAAAATTGATCGAGCCCAGGAATTGTCAAAGCTGTTCGAGGGTTTCCGGACGTTTTAAATCAGTGGTGGCTTGCACTCTGCCTGGAAGAGGTTGAGAACCCTTCGCGGTGATCAAATGCCCGAGATATTCAATTGCGTCGGCGCCGAATGAGCTCTTGTTTTGATTGATTGTTAGTCCGTAATCACGTAGGCGCGTAAAGACTGCTCGGAGATGATCCAAATGTTCTTCTGGGTTTGTTGAGGCGATGAGAAGGTCGTCAAGATATGCATGGACGAAATTCAGACCTTCAAGAACTTGCCGAATGAATCTTTGGAATGTTTGAGCTGCATTACATAAACCAAACGACATTGCTAGGAACTCAAACAGACCGAACGGCGTAATTACGGCAGTTTTTGGAACGTCTGCTGAATTAACTGGTATTTGGTGATACGCGCGGACGAGATCGATTTTTGAAAATATCGTTTTTCCGTGGAGGATTGACGAATAATCCCGGATGTGTGCAACTGGATATCTGGCTGGTACGGTCTGTGCGTTAAGACGTCGATAATCCCCGCAGGGGCACCAAACCCCCAATTTCTTTTCGAAGGTCGACAATATGCTTGGTTCATCATGAATTGGAATTCCTCTTTTGCGGTTTGACATAATTCTGAGCTGAGTCGTCGTGCTCTCTCGAAAACTGGTGGGCCTGTCGTCTCGATGTGGTGTAGCACGTTGTGTTTGGCAATGGGCCGCGGAATGGACGAATCGAGAGTCTCGGGGAACTCTTCGAGAATAAAGGCATATGTGTTGCTTTTGTCGATTTTTGATATACCAGCGAGAGGGGCTCGGCCGAGCGAGCCAAACGCGCGGATGCCTGTTTGCTTGTCAATGATACATTTTCCTGGAATATCGATGAGGATTTTATAGTGATCGATCAAATCGGCTTCGATTATTCCATACGGAATGTCTGCGATTCTGAAAATCCACTGAATTGTGCGTCAGAGGCCGAGATTGAGGTTCAAAACCTTTTGTCCATGGGTGCTGATAATTGTTTTGTTAGCGGCGTATAGCGGGAAATCTGAAATGCGTTTCTTGTCCTCGCCAGTCGCTGGGATAGCAGAAACGTCCGCTGCTGAATCTATGAGGAAAAGCTTCTCGGAGATCTGGTCGTGTATGAAGAGTCGGCAGGATCCAGATGATCCACCAACGACCGCCGCTTGCGTTGATGGTGAATTTAGTTTCACTGGTTCTTTTTGAAACTGCAGGGTTTTATGCATTTTTTTGCTCTGTCTGCGAAACGGCGATGGTAAAAACAGATCCTCTCCTTGTTGTCTTCCTCCGACAGCTCCCAGGAAGAAGTGCGAGAGTCCGAACGACTTCTTGAACGTGATCGTGAGCGACGGGTCTCTTTGAGTAATTCTTCCAATTTGACCAGCACGCCCTTCATCGTTATGTCGAATGAATCAATTTTAGGGGGTGGTGAGTCGAGAGTCATCACTCTGTTGGCGGGTCCTTGGTGGATGTCCCATATACGATCGGCAAGTTGTGCTATTGCCGCTTTGTCAAGTGAGTCAGCCGATGCACTGGTTACCTGCAGTTGCTGCGGAAGACGGTCGAGCCATAATGTTCGAATCGAGGGAGCGTCGAGCCTATTTTGATTGAGGGATTCCATTTCACGTCAGCTAGCAAAAATGACGGTTTTTTGTTGCCTAGCTGCAATACTGAGACGAGCCTTCGCAGTTTTTCTTCCTGCGACACACAGAAACGACTGAGAACGGCTTGTTTCCACGCCAAGTACTTGCCTGTGGGAGGAGGATTGATGACAAGATCCTCGCACAAAGTCAAAGCATCGTCGTCCAATTTGCTGCGCCGAATTTTGCTACGTCAGATGTGATGCGGTAGAAACCGAATGTTGCTTCGAGTTTAGCGAACCATAGTTCAGGTTTTTTTGGCCAGAATGCTGGGATCGTAAAACGTTCCAAGCTGCTCATCGACGGTTCGGGTGTATTGCCTGGCACGACGGCTTGTGGGAGATTTGGCTCGCCGGGTGGGTCGGCGGGGTTATGTTCGCCAGCACCCTTTTCGTTTCGATTGTCGTTTTGCCCGGCGGTGCTTAGATCAGCGTCGTCGACCATTGTTTCGTTTAATTTTTCACCGTTTACTCGCGGATGTTACTTCTTGCACGCGTCGAGAGACGAGGGAGATCGTACGTGGACACCGGGTCGTCGTACGGCGTCAATCTCTCATTTGCGTATCACGTCGGGGTCACCAATTATGTGGGAGTTATTCACCACATATAAATCAATTGTTGCCCACAAAAATATAACTTCATTAAAACAAATAAACAATAAAATAAGATGATAATCAAACGAAATGAAGCTACGGAGAGAATAACTTGGCGGGAGTAAACACAAAAAACAAGATGGATGATCCTGCGCATCGAGCATATAGTTCTCTCTCTTTTTTACCCTTTCTTTGTCCCACCAATGCTTTTTCGCGAAGAAGTGGTAGAGCGCTTAAGGCGAATCCCCACACACAGTGCGACGCTAGCGACATCTTACCACTGGGGTGATAGCTCGTCCGAGCACCCCAACTTTTTTGGCTTCAAACTTCTTACAGGCTTTACGCTTCTATGGGACTCAATCTTCGTTGCCAACACGTAAGCATTTCCATACACTGCCATCTAGTGGTGGCGCTCGTCGCGCGGATGGTAACTGCGCGCGTGCGCCCCGTTCACTGCTATACCGACCTGATCTGAGTTCGTCAGCGACTTTCACATCCTCTTAACCATTCTAAAAAGAACGAAGAAGGCTCGTGGTGTCTCGCTCTGTCACTCTTGAAGAACAAATACACATAAGGAAGCGGTTCTCCTTTTCTTCCTCACACATATACATATATGCGTGTACCCATAGTAGATTTAAAGCAAGAATAAATGGCATGACTCTAAATAACGATGGATTTTCCTATCCCATACCAAAATAAAATTTAAAGATAAATAACTCAAACTTAATTAGATAACGAACTTTCAGGACAAATTCGCAATGAGATTAAGTAACAAAAACAAAATAAACAAATGAAATAAAATCATAATTAAATAAATAAACGAAATGGAATATTAGTTGAATATACAAATGAAATAGTTGAAAATCTATTCATATTTACATTTAATATATTTATAACTCTTTTAACAAAAAAATAGATCATAAAGATTAAGACTAAGAACGAGATCCAAAATTAAATAGTAAGTTCGACGGATCTAAATGCAATAAGCATTTGAATACAATCTTCCCATTCAACAATTATTTCTTTCAAACTAAAAAAATCGTTAAACAAAAAAATAAATAATATCTCGAGGAATTAATCAATAAACTCTATAATTGCAAAATAAAATCGCACATTGAATTCACAAAATTACAAACTCATTAGATAAAGAATTTTACGGCAGATTCAAATTCCGGAAGAAACAAGTCAAAATTTATATTGTTGAACTAAAATGAATCCAGAAACTCGAAATATTATTTTCTTGTACGAAAATCAAAAAGAAAGTCAAACGCTTATAGGCAAAACTCATTTACACACTGAGAAAAATTTTCCACTATGTGTATGTTTGAATAACGCAACAACAATGTTATATAGTATTCATAACAATTTAAATAGTGCAGTTGACCCGTATAAGGTCCGAATTGCTAAGTTATTGTTCAGTTGACCCCTCATAGGGTCCGAATTGCTAAATTATTGTTCGTATAACCATACATGAATGTTGCAAAGACCGGATGGATGCCGCGTTCGGTTTCAGCAATATGCCATAAATATATTGTTGTTGCTTTATCTACCATACATTTTTCTGTGTGCATAATGCCCCCTTCTTTTCAACGATCCACGGCGCATGCGCGAAGAGGAATTGAGGTCTCCTAGCCACGCGCCGTCAACTCCTACCTCCCTTTTTTCTAGTTGACTTATGAAAAAGCCTACGCGCCCATACCCCCAAAAAATAGAAATATAAGATAACTAAGGAAGAACGATGTTCCAAACTCAGGATGAATTTTAATCATAAATGTTTAAACATCATCAATTCCAAATCCATAAAAGCCGTCAACAAATTATTTACAACAATGCACATTGTAAGTTTAACACGCAAAAATATCGCACAAAAAATATTTAATTTTTCTAAATTTACTATTCTAACGTTTAATTCGAAAACAACAATTTCACATTTAATAATAATTAAACAAACAATAGGATATAAGAAAAGAACAATAATTTAACAAATGCGCAAGACAATAACTATAAGGGATACTAAGAGAACTTTATCCATCATAAATAATCACAATAATCAAAAATATTTTTAATACTAGAATTATTATTGTTCATAAGAAAGTAATATTATATACGGAATAAGAATATAAGAAGCGTGCGGCATAAGCGTGTGCATGTGTAGGGGTACACGTGCCACGATACGGCTACGCGTGCCGCGAAACAGCCGCACGCATAGGGCCCACTCAGTTATCTACGCCAGTGCCCTCCCTATCACCCCAAATCTCAAGGGAAGCTCACGAAATAGAGGAGGAAAATAGATGTCATTAGAAAACTCATCCTCTCTCTCTCTCTCGCTCACTCAATCCTCACTTCGATCGAACGGGTTAAGCCTGGATCACTGAGTATATAAACCCTGGAAAAAAGGCCCTCACGGAGACTTCGACTTTTTTCCGACGTGGAAACTACGAAACTCATCGTCCTCACCGAATTAATTTTTAGGTTGAACTTGTGAGATTCTTCGACAATGACGTTCTTGATTCTGGATTTTTCTAAATCAATTCGTTTTGGACTTAGAATTTTCATCTCGAATTGGCCTTTGAAGGTCGGAAGGGAGTTTGGATCTCGTTTTATTCTATTTCACTTTTCTTTGTCTAGTGATTATTTTCTGTTTGATAATTTTCACTTATTTTACTTTGACCTCCGCAATTCCCGAACTATTGTAGAACGTCCAAAGCGCGGGCATTGTCAGATAAACCGCAAAATTTAAGATTAATCTTTTGTGTGTAAACCAATTTTCTTTTTTTTTTTATAATTTAAAATAAATTTGGATCTTGAAAATTAAATTCTGTGCATCGATATTTTTCTTTGACTCCACCACTAACCCTCCACGCCTTTGATCAACCACCGACCTTTCTCTGTTCCCCGTTCGAGTCACCGCTACGTCTACCGATGTTATCACCCTTTCCAACCGGATGACATCTCACCGTGTAAGTGAAATTTGTTTAATAAATAACTCACTCCCATTCTTGAAATTGAAGAATAGTTGGCAAGATTTAAACACAGTGAGAATCATCAATTTGGACGATAACGAATTAATTGAATTAAACCGTTTAGTCAATTATTGGGAAAAACCCCTTGCATTCAAGTGAATCCCAAACTCTGATCTCCTCCATGGCGTGGTCGACGTACCTTTTTAAAATATAATTTCTTTAAATAATCCAGACCGAGACAATTTATCTAAGTGAAGATTGACAGAAACTTTTTGAATCCTCCCACCCTCCATTCTAACATAACGGTCAATCATCTAGGAATTCTCATCAAACCATTCGTTTTACAACTGAATTAATGCAAAGTATTGAAAAAGAAATGAAAGCAGTGAAAATTTAATAACCAATCGACAAATTTGGGGCTCTTGCAAATAGTGATTGATCAAAAACACGAATTCATGCATTACGATGAACCGAGGTTTTTTTCCACCCCATAGGCGACAATTTTCAGTGATAAACTCATCCCTCGATCCATTTGTGAGAAATCAGCGTGAAAAAAGCGCGTCAGGTTGCACGCTCACTGTGAACTCACATTGCTGCAACCGTCTATGAAGGATCAGTGAAGGAAAGGCGCGTCAGGTTGCACATTCACCGTGAATTCATATTCGATTATTAAAATAAAAATACATTCTATGAAAAACCCTACTAGTTCAGCAATTATTTGCAAAGAGAGACAGAAAAAGAAAAGATCACGCCGGGGTGGAAGAAGATACCAACTTCGCAAATTCGAAGCTATATTAACTAATCCTTGGCCAAGAAGATTGCAGGCCTTTGCAGAGTCTCAAACGTCAGTTTTTGGATTTGAAACATTATTCAATCAAGTAGAAACAGTAAAAAAACCCCGACTTAAAAACAGGGGCAGACGTGTTCGAGACTGTTTCCAGGAGTAGTACTTGAAATTCATTTCCACGACTAGAGAGTCCCAGTCGAATTCAGCACGTCGTACGTCGAAAATTATTAATAGTTCGTGAAAACTCCCATTTTTGACGTATTCTTAGAAAATAAGTTAACAACTCTAGTTACGACCTTCTGCGGACATCAGTGCATAACTTTGTTATTTTTAGCTGCAATTATTCCAAAAAATTCACAAAAGTTGTTCGAAATGTGAATAACATGATATCCAAGTATGATTAAATTCTAATTAGTTTTTTCCACCCAAAAAATCCCAAACAATCAGTTAAAATAAGTCTCCTAATGTGGTTTCCCCCCTTAAGTATTTAGGTTAATAAGTTTTTCGGTACGATCGATGTACGATTGAGATTGATAATTATTGATACTTCATGAAAATTTGATGGACATTACTGATCGACACTGACAGGGCATTGATTTTGTGTCTGATGATGTCTTGATTGCTTCCTGTTTAACTGAAGCACGAGCCCCGACAAAGTATGAAGGAAAAAATAACTATTGAATGTTTTCCAATATTGAAAGCAAAATTGTTTCACTAGTTACAATCCATTTATCGCGAATGAAAATCATAGGATGCTCTAATAACTTGCCAGTGTCGCTTCAATGAGAATTATTCCTTTTCTTTCATTGAAACAAGTATATTCGTATAGGATATTGGTTAAATTAAGGCCTTACCTCGCTGTTTGGGGCAAATCCTCGTCTGATGCATGCCGAAGATCCTCGAGGGCGAATTTATAGTCCCCGAGTGCCATGAGGATGTCTGCACGAGCGAGTAATCCCAGGGGCAAGCTGAATCCTTGATCCACAAGAGGAAATTTGCCTGAAAGCAGCGAACGTTTGTGAAACTCTCTAATGCAAAGGATCAAGGGTGTTCCACTCTCCTTTATTATCGTTAGAGAGAAGTGGGGAATTGAGATATAACCGAAGTGCGATGATTGGAGGATGATCGACGTCATATTTTTTTCAATCAGGAAATACCCAGTGATAAAGAATTATCACTGGGTCATTCCATGTCAAATCGACCAATAGTTGTAATCGTCCCCTTTCAATTTAGATGGAATTTGGTCAGAAGTTTTGTTTTTTCATAAAACAAAGTTCTACCAACCGAAAAAAATTAATCAATTTTTTTTTTATAGTTATGCAAGATTGAAAATTTCACTATTTTTTTAATTTTTAAAGTTCATAAGATCACTATGTTGTCCATCCGTCCGTCCGGCCGTCCGTCCGTCTGTCTGTCAAGACCCTTTATCTCGGGAACGCGTGGAGGTATCGAGTGGAAATTAAAACCATATACTGAGGTCTACAGTCCCTTGAAGCTGTGAAAAAATCAAACTTTTAAGTTAACGTAGAAAAAAGATACAGCCGTCTATGCCGCAAAAAACGTGTATTTCAACACTCTCAAGGGAATCAAAATTTATAGGGTATTTTCTGTTGACCTAGAACTATGAAATTTGGCAAGTAATATCGTCTTATACTACAAGTATAGGGAAAAATCTGAAAACTATACATTTGTAATTAAATCACAAAAAATATAGTCTTTCTTTAAAGTACGTAATCAATCATTTGTACGGAACCCTCGGTGGGCGAGTCCGACTCGCACTTGTTCGTTTTTTTTTTAATAAGAATTTTTCAATTTTGGTTAAAACAATTTTTTTACCTCCAACTTAAGTGAAGTTAAGCAATTATGTAATTTTCTAATTTCGAGCAGTAAGAATTTCAATTCATGACGCGAGAATGTAAAAACAGAAACATAATTGAATTTGCGTTTTTACATTCTTATGTCATTAATTTAAATTTTCACTGCTCAAAATTACAAAATTACATGAATTGAAAAATTGTCACTTTGTATTAAAAATATAAATCTAAAACTGATGTAATAAATGAGAGACAATGTGGTAACCCGTAGTAAAAAACTCCATTTGTCGCCATTGAAAAATCCCCATTCATTCCCCATTGCCGAAATAACCAATGGAGATGAATGCCGAATTGCCTAAGGGGATTTTCGCCATTGAATTCCCCATTTGAAACGGAATGGGGATTATCTAATGGGGATTCAATAGAGACAATCCCCTTAGGCAATTCGGCATTCATCCCCATTGGTTATTTTGGCAATGGGGAATGAATGGGGATTTTTCAATGGCGATGAATGAAGTTTTTACTATACGAAAGAATCTCCATTGCTGTTCACCACTCATTCCCCATTGCCCACAAAACCAATGGATATGAATGCCGAATTGTCTAAGGACATTTTCGCTATTGAATTCCTCATTTGAAACGGAATGGGGATTATCCTATGAGGATTCAATGGAGACAATCTCTCTAGTTAATTCGCCATTCACCTCCATTGGTTTTTGTGGGCAATGGGGAATAAATGGGATCATCAATGGAGATTCTTTCATATGATTGCTATATATACATGGAATTACGCATTAAATAATCAAATGATGTAAGTTATCAGTAAGTAAGGTTAATCATAATGCTAATATTAGCATAACGACCAATAATTATATACGCATTATATATATTATTACATTTAATAGAAATTATTGAAGCTCAGAATTGAGAAAATAGATTGTAAGTGTATTCAGATGACGATTGATAATGAAAGTATATACGTTTCTCCTCTCACAAATCGGGTTGAGAAGGACTGATAAAATTATGTGTATATGTTAAAAATAAACGGTTTTAAAAATCATTTGTCCCAAACGTACGCGTACTTGATGAGCAGTTTATAATATATTTTTTTTAAATTACTTTCGAATAATTTCCGAGCTTATGCTAATATTAATTGACCATCGATATAATCATCAGCATTTATTACAATTGAAGAAAATATTTGGTTCATATATGAGAATCAGCGACATCTACTCTTACATAATTTTATTAATTCACCGCCGTTTGAGAAATTCGCATTCGGAAAAATTCTCATCGATCGATGGGTTCAATTGTTCAGCATTGAACCTCGAATATGAATTGCAGCATCGTTAACGAATGCTGCTCATCATTCGATCAGTCATCAATGAAGTGACATTATTGATAAATGTTGATCATTGTATAATTCGTAGTTACTTATTATTCAATGGGTATCCTTGGTAAATGCTGATCATTTCATCGTTAATCGCATTTGGGTTCCAATGAACATCTGTGGGAAATGCTGATCTTTAAGTTCATCCGCATTGACTTTCCAATGGACATCATTGGGTAAAGCGGATCATTTCGTTCATCAGCATTTACCTTCCCATGGACACCATTGGGCAATGCTGATCGCTCGATACATTCGCATTGGCTTTCCAATGAGCATCATTGAGTAATGATGATCATTCGATTCGTCCGCATTGGCTTTCCAATGAGCATCATTGAGTAATGATGATCGTTCGATTCATCCGCATTTGATGTTCAATGGATACCCATTCACTGATAAATGGTCAGCCCTGTACGCCATTGACAAATGCGGAAATCTCAATGGGTCCCCATTCATTGTCCAATGGAGTCGTATGAGGACCATTGGTTGCCATTGGCGATTCAATGGAGTTTTTTACTACGGGAAAGAAAAAATAGATTCTGATTTCTTGAGGTCGCCTTGAATTTTGACTGAATATGTGACAATAAATAACGCCCATTACCAATAATTACATATTTTGCTTCCTCGTAAAGGAAGCTTTGTTTTCGCGAAAAATTTTTTTTTCGCAATTTTCATGTCAGTATGTTCAAAATGTCCCAAAACGTCGAGAAATCACATTTAGAAAAAATGTCTGGACGTATGTATGTGTGTGTGTATGTGTGTGTGTGTGTGTGTGTGTGTGTCCGGTTTGTGCTTTTATTAAAATGAATATATCGAGAGAACGGTTTAAGTTATCGAGTTGAAATTTAGTATGCAAGTAGATCATCTATGTCCCTCTACTCAGTGCAAATTTTTTCAAAATTGTAAAATAATTGTCAATTCGGCGAGACTTTGTATTTTCTGTAAATTGTTTGTTCGTCGTCTAACTTTCGTAATTTTGAAGTTATCGCTCTGAAATTTTTTGTGCAGACACACTTTATAATAAAGACGGCTGGGATTGAATTTGAGGAAAATCGCTCAAGAGATTCGGCTTCAAAAAAAAAAATTGTAATTTTTCAATGTTCTCCATCTTTTGTAATTTTGCATCTATGAAGCTGAATTTTTTTATGATGATACATTCAATGACAACAATAAATAGTACTAAATTTCAAAAAAATCGCTACAGGGGTTCGTTAAAAAATTTTTTTTTTATTTTTTAACAAAATTTTGTGAAAGCTCCAACTTTCGCATGTTTAGAAATATCAAGCTAAAATTTTTTGCCAGAGTGAATTAGATATCAAAAATCGTTAGTATTAGGTCTAGTTGAAATCACTCGAGCGGTTTATTTTTAAAAAAATTTAAAAATTCCAAGAGCAATGTTGTCAACGTTTGAGGGCAGAGTATGGTTTGAAAAGCGAAAAAAAGCACATTTTCATGATTTTTTTGCGCCAATATGAGTAATATTGTTTCATTCATTTTATAGAGTTTTATTTATTTATTTTTATTTTTTTATTTATTTATTTTATTTTTCGCGGCGTTTTGAAGTGAAAGACGTGATTTTAGCTAAAAAAAATCTCTATAAATTTGTTATTAAAAAATAGAAAAAAATAATTAAAAAGAAAAACTCTTTCTGATTACCTGGGGAAACATATCACCTTTAAAACGTATATCGATTTTTTTGTTTCGGATGATCCGGTAACGAGTTATCATGTTCACCGCCTTTTTTTCAAGGCGCTTCCGGAGATTCTCTGTCACGGGTATATTTATCAATATTTTTTATTGGAATTTTTTTCTAATATACTTCAGAAGTTATACTATAATATATATATACATAATAAATAAAACAATATTACTGACATCGGCGCAAAAAAATCATAAAAATGTGCCCACTTTTTTCGCTTTTAAAACCATACCCTGCCCTTAGACTATTGTAATCTCACAAATATCACTGTGACCTTTTTGGACCAGATATATCCATATTTGATTCAAGAAGCGTCAATATTATTGATTGTATGCGTTAATAGCAACTTCATTACTTTGTCTTTTTAAGAAAATCTTTGTTAGAGTCAAAGTGCTCCTAATAACGTGAATATATTCATTTTCAGTCATTTCTAAGCGTTTTAGCGTTTCTTCAAAAGTCAAGAGTATATTTTTTTCAAAGAATTCTTGCATTAGGTCTTTTATTTTTTTTATTCTAATTTTATCATTTTTATTTTTTTCAGAATCGTTTAATGGTTTTAGAATCATGGTTTCGTTCGTCACATACATAGGAATGTTAAAGCGACACGAAGATTTATTTTTCCTTCCTTTGTAACACGTCGGTTTATGACGGTGCATTTGCAAACGTATTAATGGATTTTTTGCATCATATGCACAAGAAATATGCTTGTTTACCCATTGTATCAGTGACTTATTTCCATTTGTACATTCTTCGTCATAAATTGGAGCGTTTTTGCAGTAAACAAGGTTGTGAGTGTGGACTGAACCTCTTGCTTGAAAATAATCTCGTCTTTGAAAATAATCAATCACATAATTTTTTTTTAATGGTCCATACTCATTTTCCAGCACGGACATAATTTGCCTAAACCTTTCCTCCATGTAACAGGATCTTCTCTTATTAAGTCACTTTTTTCGGCTATGTCCAAATTTATTGCTTCAGCTGTACTTATTTTTTTATTGTTGCGTATTTTGTATAAAATTTTCAATAAATCTGGATTTTTGTGCTCGCATGCGGAAAGAGAGATAAAAAATGTCGGTATTCCACATTGTCTAATAATGCCAAGTAGATGTTTCTTTTTACTTTCCCAAAATGAAGGCGACGATCGTACTTGTTTCAAAAATTTGAACCCATCATCGTGACGTATTGAATCATTCAAAAACTGGAAATGTTTAATTTCTCCGACTGTTAAATTATCATTTTTCTTCACTCGTCTGAGACATATATTCATATTCGACATTACTGATTTTTCTAATTTTCGCTTTGCCATAAATAGAATTGAATGGAAACTGATTAACATAATTTTGCAGTCATTGAGCTTAGACATTTCGCTGGAATGCATGAAAAAATGAGTAAATGGATACTGAATGAGCAGCAAGAGATCGTTGAATTTAAAAATTTTATTTAAATGATGAATAAATCGTGCAAATTAGAAATTTGCACATTCCTTCCTCATGTGTTTCTGTCTCTCGGCAAGCTTCCTTTATGAGGAAGCCATGATAATAAAAATACATGCCATAAAGATGGTAAAGGTGATCTTCATAAAGGAGGCTTGACGAGAGACGGAAACACATGAGGAAGCAATGTGCAAATTTCTAATTTGCACGATTTTTAACATAATTTTCGTACAACTACACATGTACCCCATAGAGAGCTTTTGATAAATGCCGAACAAAATATATTACAATGATTTTACGAAAAATAAGTAACTCTGTTTATGCTAATAAATATAC
Organism: Alloplasta piceator; assembly: GCA_946863875.1. Taxonomy (NCBI): domain Eukaryota; kingdom Metazoa; phylum Arthropoda; class Insecta; order Hymenoptera; family Ichneumonidae; genus Alloplasta; species Alloplasta piceator. Next base: position 23,978,721 of record OX333079.1, read on the forward strand.
CAATATATTTTAACGCAGTTTTTTGTGAAGTCAAATTTGAAATTTTTATTCGATTTGCACGAATAAGAGTTCATTTATATTCTCAATAGATATTCTATAGATTCACTGAAAAATTTCTATAACAATATGCATCCTTGACAAATATAAGGGCCATTTGTTCATGAAAAGAACAGAGCTATGACGTTGACTAAACTTCTCTTTCGATGAAGAATCTAAAGAAAGAATATTCTTCCCGTGAAATACCAAAATATATTTCGACAAACAAAATAACCTTTCACCCATCAAGTTCGAACTAAATTTACAAATTTAACTTCCGAAAAACTGCGTAAAAATGTGTGCGTTGATTGATTAGTGAAAACGTGAAAAACGACCCCAATTTTGAAAAATTCATATCTCCGGTAAAATTTGACGACAAGGGTTTAACTTGGGCTCATTCTTTTTATTTTTTAATGCAGAATCAGGTAGGCCTATGGCGGTTCCGCTCAAAGTACGAAAAGTTAGTAAAAAATGAGGTAAAAGAATAAGAAACTTGAAAAATTTGTAAAAATTCGCGAGATTTAAACTCGCCTGGGGTGGTTTTTCACCCCAGGTTACCGTTCTAGGGTAAATCATTTATTTTATAATAATTTATTATAAATTCTTTTAAATATTTAACAGACCCGTAGTAAAAAACTCCATTGAATCGCCAATGGCAACCAATGGTCCTCATACGACTCCATTGGACAATGAATGGGGACCCATTGAGATTTCCGCATTTTTCAATGGCGTATAGGAACGACCATTGATCAGTGAATGGATATCCATTGAAAAGTCACCATTGCCCAATGACGTCCATTGGACAGCAAATGCTGATGGACCAAGCCATCAGCATTGCCCAATGGTGTCCATTGGAAGGCAAATGCTGATGAACGAAATGATCAGCTTTACCCAATGATGTCCATTGGGAAGTAAATGCGGATGAACTGAATGATCAGCGTTACCCAAAGATGTCCATTGGAAACCGCGTCGCGTTAGTTCCGAGACTTGGCGCGAGATGTCGCAGGACGGCAACCCGCTGAACTCCCATACGGATTATGCGAAGAGTATGCTTATCTAGACGAGTGTGAGGACGGAATATTAGCAGAAGTCGGTGTCCAAAAAATCCATGCAAGGAGTTCTTGCCGACTGATGCCCATGGGATAATCCCTATTCCGTTTGAAATGGGAAAGTCAATCTTCATTGGAAAATCCCTATTCGATTTCAAATGCGGAATTCAATGGCGAAAATGTCCGTGGGCAATTCGGCATTCATTTCCATTGCTTATTTTGGCAATGGGGAATGAATGGCGATTTTTCAATGGTGACGAATAGAGTTTTTTTACTATATGAAAGAATCTCCATTGATTATCGCCATTCATTCCCCATTGCCTACAAAAACCAATGGAGATGAATGCCGAATTGCCTATGGGGATTTTCTTCATTGAATTCCCATAGGATAATCCCCATTCCGTTACAAATGGGGAAGTCAATCCTCATTGGAAAATCCTCATTCGATTTCAAATGGGGAATTCAATGGCGAAAATCCCCTTAGGCAATTCGGCATTCATCTCCGTTGGTTATTTTGGCAATGGGGAATGGATGGGGATTTTTCAATGGCGACGAATGGAGTTTTTTACTACGGGGAAGATTGTTAATCCAGGTAGATTCATGTTCAGTCCTTCAAAATATATATGATCAAATTTTTTTTGGTGATTATGCAGTTGAATTTTGTTTTCTGATACTCTTACCTCTGACGTCGACAATAAGATTTAATCGAGGAGTCCGAAAAGTTGCATCCATTATATTTTTTTTCACAAAAAACAACCAAAATTCATCTTTAATTTTCAAAGTAGTCATTACTGGTGATTCTTTTAGAGTTGAAACGATTGTTGGTGTTCTGAGGAAGTGTATCTTGGCAAAATTAGGAATTATGAAAATTGGGAAAAGCCCTGAATTTGTAATGTGTTTTCCCCTTTTATGTTTTCATCCTACGTTCCTTCAGGATCGATAAATACACTGCCGTCCAAAAGTTTGGAAAGACTCGCTCAGATTCCACGCCGCTCCGTAGTAAAAAACTCCATTCGTCGCCATTGAAAAATCCCCATTCATTCCCCATTGCCAAAATAACCAATGGAGATGAATGCCGAATTGCCTAAGGGAATTTTTGCCATTGAATTCCCCATTTGAAACGGAATGGGGATTATCTAATGGGGATTCAATGGAGACAATCCCCTTAGGCAATTCGGCATTCATCCCCATTGGTTATTTTGGCAATGGGAAATAAATGGGGATTTTTCAATGGCGATGAATGGAGTTTTTACTATACGAAAAAATCTCCATTGCTGTTCGCCACTCATTCCCCATTGCCCACAAAACCAATGGATATGAATGCCGAATTTTCTAAGGACATTTTCGCCATTGAATTCCCCATTTGAAACGGAATGGGGATTATCCCATGGGGATTCAATGGAGACAATCTCCCTAGTTAATTCGCCATTCATCTCCATTGGTTTTTGTAGGCAATGGGGAATAAATGGGATCATCAATGGAGATTCTTTCATATGATTGCTATATATACATGGAATTACGCATTAAATAATCAAATGATGTAAGTTATCAGTAAGTAAGGTTAATCATAATGCGAATATTAGCATAACGATCAATAATTATATACGCATTATATATATTATTACATTTAATAGAAATGATTGAAGCTCAGAATTGAGAAAATAGATTGTAAGTGTATTCAGATGACGATTGATAATGAAAGTATATACGTTTCTCCTCTCACAAATCGGGTTGAGAAGAACTGATAAAATTATGTGTATATGTTAAAAATAAACGGTTTTAAAAATTATTAATCCCAAACGTACGCGTACTTGATGAGCAACTTATAACATATTTTTTTTAAATTACTTCCGAATAATTTCCGAGCTTATGCTAATATTAATTGATCATCGATATAATCATCAGCATTTATTACAATTGAAGAAAATATTTGGTTCATATATGAGAATCAGCGACATCTACCCTTACTTAATTTTATTAATTCACCGCCGTTTGAGAAATATCGCATTCGGAAAAATTCTCATCGATCGATGGGTTCAATTGTTCAGCATTGAAACTCGAATATGGATTGCAACATCGTTAACGAATGCTGCTCATCATTCGATCAGTCATCAATGAAGTGACATTATTGATAAATGTTGATCATTGTATAATTCGTAGTTACTTATTATTCAATGGGTATCCTTGGTAAATGCTGATCATTTCATCGTTGGCCGCATTCGGGTTTCAATGAACATCTGTGGGAAATGCTGATCTTTCAGTTTATCCGCATTGACTTTCCAATGGACATCATTGGGTGAAGCGGATCATTTCGTTCATCAGCATTTACCTTCCCATGGACACCATTGGGCAATGCTGATCGCTCGATACATCCGCATTGGCTATCCAATGAGCATAATTGAGTAATGATGATCATTCGATTCATCCGCATTGGCTTTCCAATGAGCATCATTGAGTAATGATGATCGTTCGATTCATCCGCATTGGCTTTTCAATGAGCATCATTGAGTAATGATGATCATTCGATTCATCCGCATTGGCTTTCCAATGAGCATCATTGAGTAATGATGATCATTCGATTCATCCGCATTGGCTTTCCAATGAGCATCATTGAGTAATGATGATCATTCGGTTCATCCGCATTTGATGTTCAATGGATACCCATTCACTGATCAATGGTCAGCCCTGTACGCCATTGACAAATGCGGAAATCTCAATGGGTCCCCATTCATTGTCCAATGGAGTCGTATGAGAACCATTGGTTGCCATTGGCGATTCAATAGAGTTTTTTACTACGGGGCACAAAAAGTTTGACTGCTCTTTTAAAAATAAAGATATTTCAATTTAACAAGCGGCATTTCAAAGAGGACATATTCACCATTATTTCGCTTCTTCCAACAAAAAAAAAATCGATTTTCTAAAAACCCGATACGCTCTTGGAAATACGGTTATTTTTGTGCTTTTTTTGGGTTGAAATTTTGGCTCCCAGCTCATGAAATTTTTGTTCGCTGCTTTTCGCGTGAGACACTTGTGGAGATAGTATATGTTTCAATTTCGTTGTTTTTAATTTCCCCACACAGCAAAATTGATCCCGGGACCATCCCGAGACAGTCCCATTCGTGTTTTGTCAAGATAGTATGTCTTATGTATGTCTATGAGAGGTACCACTAAGATGTTGTTTCTACCCGGGATTAATAGAGGACGTCTTGAGGATATCCTGTCGCAATCGTGTGTAGACGATACCAGTGAACTCTCTTATAGATGTCTCTGGGAGGTACCGGTAAGACATTGTTCTACTCGAGAGTAATATGGGATGTCTTGAGGATATCCTGTCGTAGCCGTGTGTAAACGATCGCATCACACTCTCTTACAGATGTCGATGAGAGATACTGGCAGGAATTGTTCTACCTGAGATTAATATAGGATGTCTTGAGGATATCCTGTCGCAACCGTGTTTAAACGATCTCAGCGCACTCTCTTATAGATGTCTGGGAGGTACTAGTAAGACATTGTCCTACGCGAGATTAATATAGGATCCTGTCGTAACCGCATGTAGACACTCCCAGCGGACTCTCTTAGAGATGTCTGTAGTCAGCCATCGCGTAGTGTTAATTGCAAGACTCGCCACGAGATGGAAAACGCTCACTCACATACGGAGTATGCGAATAGTATGCTTATTTAGACGAGCGTGAACACGGACATCAATTCGACACCGCAAAGAGTCAGACCTCAAAAGAGGCCATATTACAAGGAGTACTTGCTGTCTTCCTCTGTACTGTACACATTTTATTGGAAACTTAATTATTGATTGGTAAACATAGCGGACGTTTTAAAGCCCATGGGAATCCCATGAGACAATCTATTATCTCGGTACAATTGACGAGATGTCCAAAAGACGTACTTGGGACGTATTATTGCTGTGTCTCATAATTCTGGAATATCTTGGTGACGTCTTAAAGAAGTCTCGATAATATCTTACCGATATCTCCACTCTGCTGTGTTTGCAGTCCAATGGTCGTCCTGAACACATCCCGGGACGGCAGTAGGGCGGTCCTATTGCGGTAATCACTGCGGACATTTTAGAGCCCTTGGGAATCCCATGGGGCCATCCCATTACCATCACGGGTCAATTGACGTGATGTCCGAAATACGTACTTGGACGTATTATTTTTGTGTAGGTCGTACGATTTTTTTCGCAAATTATTCAGTTTTTCTCAAAAAACAACCATATTTATAAAATGTAGCGTGACTTTAAAACTACTAGGTTTTCGTGAAATCACTAAGAGGGTCAAAAGTTGCATACAATCTTTTTGGATTTAGTAAAATTGTTTCACAATTATTTTTCAAAATTTGTTTTTTCGAAAATTTTTCTTTTTATCGAGATATTTGTTTATCTCAAACAATTCTGGTCTCTTACTTCATTGACGCGGGTTTTTCGATGAAAAAGCCGTGTAGATGAGGTAAAGAACCCGATTGGTTAAGATAAAAATTTTGACAAAATTTCTTTGAATCCAGAATGATCGTTTGCAATTTTTTACCCTCTTAGTGATTTCACGAAAACCCAGTAGTTTTAGAGTTTCGCTACATTTTATAATTATAAGCGTTTCCGGCGAAAAAAATTGTATGAAACTTTCTAAAAAACCAAATTGAAGCTTATACTCCCCCCTACAAGTTTTTCACGCGAAAAACAATTAAACAAAATTTTCATGAGTCCTGCGCCAAAATTTGAACGCAAAAAAAGCCAAAAAACGACCATGTTTCAAAGGGCGTACTGGGTTTTTAAAAAATCGGAAAAATTTGCTGGAAAAAGCGGAATGAAGCTGAATATGTCCTCTTGGAAACGCCGCTTGTTCGATTGAAATATCTTCACTTATAAAATGGGAGTGAAACTTTGAGTACGGCGCGTAATCGAGGTGAGTGTTTCCAAACTATTGGACGGCAGTGTATATGTGAAAGACGATAAATAGAAAAATTAATTTTCAACCGAGTGAAGCCGTCGCAATCACGTTTCAGCGATAAAAATCTAAAAGATTATGAGAGAAATACCTGTTGCGGGAGCTCGGAGAACCGCCTGACTAAATAGCAAGAGGGCCATTTCAGGATTTCCCTTAGACGCGATTTCGAGACCCTCGAGTCTCTTGGCTCTTGATATTGCGGCATCCTTGTCTCTGTAGAGATGTTTGACTCGGTCGAGGGTTTCGGATACAGTGTCTTTGATGCGCGGATCAGTCAATGCGGCTCTGATTCTTTTACCATCGTTGTCCAGTCGGCCAAATATCTTTGAGATCCAAGCTTCGCCCGCTTTGTTGATCACGGACTCACTGAAATCTCTGAAGAATCCTTTGCTACCTGAGCGCAGAGTCTCGGAAGAACAAAGAGTCCTGTAGAATCCTTCGGACTCTTTGTCCATCTTCGTTTTATACCTGCGACAATATTAAACGTTCAAAGTTCCTGTGTGCGCTTGAAGTTTTTTGCTCTTAGCAATCTTTGAATTTTTCTGCTTTAAAAAATAAGAGCTTTCATCCGAAAATTTCTGATAATCTCAAGTCGCAAAATCAATATACATACGCTGGAGTATTTTAATTAATTTTAATTATCGAGTTAATGGAATTTTAATTATTGGGTTAATAGTATTCTGTTAATCCAATATTAGTATTCTTATTAGAAAATATACTAGTTGTCAAATACTAGTTGTCAATTCAGATATACATCTTGGAAATTAGAAATTTACATAAAACTTCTTACTTTTATCGGTGTCTATTTTCTATCAAGCTTTCTTTTCTGAGACGACCGGAACTTTGGAACGTGCTTGCGCATGAAAAAGGCTTAGCGAAAAATTGGGACAAACGAAAAAGCTATTTGCAAATTTACCAGATTTTGTATTACCTTGAGAGAAGGGTCTAAACGTTGTAGTCGAATTTCAATATTTTGTATTCGGAATGAGATGGCTTTCCATAAAATTTTCTGACTAAACATCTGTATCGAACAAGATTGATGTAAAATATCTGCGGGCACAACCGACTAGAGCTCGAGAAAACTAAGTCCGATACGAGATGGTTTAGTCTGTCCGTGCGCTGTCCTAATTTTAGAACAAACTTTTCGTTCCTCTCCCACTGCAGAGTCCATTGCAGCCACGTACGTTTCAAGTATTTTCGTCGTCTTCTTCTATATAGTAAGGCGGTGGCCGGTAGAAAAATCTCATGATAAAGTCGAATGTCTGTGTCCATATTAATTAACCTTCACTTGACACACTGGGGTGCAAAACACCCCAGTCCTAAAGTTTCTAAATTTTAAATACCTAAATTTAAAAAATGGGGTGGGTCGCGACATCTGTCATTAGTTCGAGAATGCCACCACTCCTTCAAGCTTCATTCTATATCACTCTAGCATCACTCTAAGATAATAAGTTTTTATGTAGTAGCCATCCCAAGTCGTGTGGTCTTGCCTTTACCCCAGTATCAACTGTCAAGTATAAGGTCGAGTGCAAACATTTTGTGAGAATTTTTTTCCTGTTATATTTCGACTTCAAAGTGAAGAACATGGCAAGTATACAGTGTTATAATATGTCTAATTTTCTTTTAATGCAATGTGACATCTTCTTTGAATAATTAGATGCCGTATAAGCTACGGCCTCGATGATGAAAAAGATGTTCCATCCGATAGGCCTGTGATGAGCATTGAACTATCAAGAATCCAGCGATGCGTATGCTATACAAGAAAAAAAGACGGAAAAAGTTGAATAGGATGTTCAGCCTGCTACCGTCTTATCTGTAAAAAACACCGGTTCACGCTGTGCAAGGATTGTACCGGTCTCTAACAGGTTTTAAAAAATTGCAATGTGTTCTTTCATACTGAATAACATTTTTGAGTTCTTTTATACTGCAAAGCTTATTATTATTTGGTTTAAATAAAAAGTATTACAACATATCTTAACTTTAAGCAAAACATTTTTTTCGTCTAATTTCTTCCTTCATTTTTCAAAATAAATACTTTTTTTTAAAGCCCACCAGGCTACTATTTTTTTGTAGTGCTATATATTAAGTAAACTTAGTCAAATTTTTAGCCATTTTTGTTGAAGCTGTCATTTATTCAATTTTTTGGATATCTAAATTTTTTTATCATATTGAACTTTGATATTTTACGATAAATCCTGTATGATTTTGGGAAGTAACCTCTTAAGAAGTTCTAAAGAAATTCGCAAGTTAAAATGTTAAGTAGTATATTTTTTAAAAGAATTTTTGTCGCTAGAGTACAAACGACCTCAGTATGTCAAGTACGTTATTCGGCAGAAGTGTGTCACGTAACGGTTAATTACTGCTGCATCAAGACTTACGACGATTTATTTCAATTATACAATTAACGAGGTTGGCTGCATATATCGAAATGGGAAGAATTGGCGTGTATACGCCCACAAAATGCACACATATGGAAAAAATTTTAAGTAAATCGTCTACTTAGTTGTCCTGGAATTAATTATTGAATTCGGCCTCTTATACATGAACAACTATAGAGAAACTGTACGATGTTGCATGAAATGTTCCATAACTAAGTAAAAAATAGAAAGAATTAAATGGAAATAGTTTAAAAAGATTCTGTACGATTACATGTCTAATTATCCCATGACAAATTCAACACGGCAATTCAACACGCACACATTAAACATAATTTATGTCAACACATCACAATCACAATCAACACAAATCGAACCAACATTTACGCTAATCAACACACATAGAATCAACACACGTATAGATTCAGCACAACGAAATCCAATATACACATCCACCCCATCCCAAAACAACGATAGAAACTCTGCAACGGGGATATCTATTCTAGTTGCTATACACTGAGAAAAAAAAATGTTTGCATCAACTAAATCTGTTATTCAATACGTCCAAACGAATATTTCGTTGGTACAATTCAATGTTTTTTTGCCTGAATAATATTGAATTGTACCAACTAAATATTCGTTTGGACGTATTGAATAACAGATTTAGTTGATTTAAACATTTCTTTTTCTCAGTGTAATAAATTTCTTTTTTTTTAATCAAACTCAAAAAATACGATAAAAACTCTGCAACGGGGATATCTATTCTTGTTGCTATATTAAATTTCTTTTTTTTATCAAACCCAAAAAAAAAACGATAGAAACTGTGCAACAGGGATATATATTCTAGTAGCCAAATTTAATTTCTTTTTTTTATCGATTCCAAAAAAACAACGGAAACTCTGCAATGGGAATATCTATTCTAGTAACCAAATTTAATTTTTTTTATCAAACCCGAAAAAACAACAGGAACTCTGCAATGGGCATATCCATTCTAGTAGCTAAATTCCTTCAAGAAAGAAATTCGACTCAACACTATGTTAATATTTGGGCCCGTTGAAATTTCGAATGTTGAAAACGATGTGTGTTGAATTCAGAGATCGGCAGTAATGATATTTTCAAGCGCATTTTCGGTAAATATTATCAATTTTTTGAAAATTGATAATTTTAAAATCCGAATTTTCAATTACCCGAAAATGGTTAATGGAAAAAAAAAAAATTTCAATTATCCAAATAATCGATAATTGGTCGAAAAATAATATCAATTATTCGCCAATGATTAATGGGAAAAAATAAATTCCCAATTATCTCAGTAATCGGTAATTGGTCAAAAAATAATATCAATTAATCAGAAAATGTGTAATTGGTTTGAAAATATTTCCAATTATCCGAATAATCGGCAATTGGTAAAATGAAAATATCAATTAATCAGGAAATGGGTAATTGGTTTGAAAATATTCTCAATTATCTGAATAATTGCTAATTGGTCGAAAAATAATATGAATTTTCAGAAAAATTATTAATTGGTTTGAAAATATTCTCAATTACCCAAATAATCGTCAATTGATCGAAAAATAATGTCAATTTTTCAGAAAAATGGGTAATTGGTTTGAAAATATTCTCAATTACCCGAATAATCGTCAATTGATCGAAAAATAATGTCGATTTTTCAGAAAAATGGGTAATTGGTTTGAAAATATTCTCAATTACCCAAATAATCGTCAATTGTTCGAAAAATAATGTCGATTTTTCAGAAAAATGGGTAATTGGTTTGAAAATATTCTCAATTACCCGAATAATCGTCAATTGATCGAAAATAATGAAACACCAAGTAATTAACTTCTCGCTTTCTGAGATGTCCAGGTTGACCGCTGCGTATTTTTCGGAGTCCAGGTTGAGAGCTTCGTAGATGTCGGCGTCCAGGTCGAACGCCACGTAGTTTTCGGTGTCCAGGTCGACAGCTTCGTAGTTGTCGGTATCCAGGTCGACCGCTGCGTAGTTGTCGACGTCCAGGTCGACCGCTACGTAGTTTTCGGTGTCCAGGTCGACAGCTTCGTAGTTGTCGGTGTCCAGGTCGACGCCCCGTAGTTTTTGGTGTCCAGGTCGACCGCTGCGTAGTTGTCGACGTCCAGGTCGACCGCTACGTAGTTTTCGGTGTCCAGGTCAACAGCTTCGTAGTTGTCGGTGTCCAGGTCGACCGCGGCGTAGTTGTCGACGTCCAGGTCGACCGCTACGTAGTTTTCGGTGTCCAGGTCGACAGCTTCGTAGTTGTCGGTGTCCAGGTCGACTGCGGCGTAGTTGTCGACGTCCAGGTCGACCGCTACGAAGTTATCGGTGTCCAGGTCGACAGCTTCGTAGTTGTCGGTGTCCAGGTCGACCGCTGCGTAGTTGTCGACGTCCAGGTCGACCGCTACGTAGTTTTCGGTGTCCAGGTCGACCGCTGCGTAGTTGTCGACGTCCAGGTCGACCGCTACGTAGTTTTCGGTGTCCAGGTCGACAGCTTCGTAGTTGTCGGTGTCCAGGTCGACCGCTGCGTAGTTGTCGACGTCCAGGTCGACCGCTACGTAGTTTTCGGTGTCCAGGTCAACAGCTTCGTAGTTTTCGGTGTCCAGGTCGATCGCTGCGTAGTTGTCGACGTCCAGGTCGACCGCTACGTAGTTTTCGGTGTCCAGGTCGACCGCTGCGTAGTTGTCGGTGTCCAGGTCGACCGCCCCGTAGTTTTACGTGTCCAGGTCGACCGCTACGTAGTTTTCGGTGTCCAGGTCGACAGTTTCGTAGTTGTCGGTGTCCAGGTCGACCGCTGCGTAGTTTTCGGTGTCCAGGTCGACCGCTGCGTAGTTGTCGACGTCCAGGTCGACCGCTACGTAGTTTTCGGTGTCCAGGTCGACCGCTGCGTAGTTGTCGACGTCCAGGTCGACCGCTACGTAGTTTTCGGTGTCCAGGTCGACAGCTTCGTAGTTTTCGGTGTCCAGGTCGACCGCTGCGTAGTTGTCGACGTCCAGGTCGACCGCTACGTAGTTTTCGGTGTCCAGGTCGACAGCTTCGTAGTTGTCGGTGTCCAGGTCAACCGCGGCGTAGTTGTCGACGTCCAGGTCGACCGCTACGTAGTTTTCGGTGTCCAGGTCGACAGCTTCGTAGTTGTCGGTATCCAGGTCGACCGCTGCGTAGTTGTCGACGTCCAGGTCGACCGCTACGTAGTTTTCGGTGTCCAAGTCGACAGCTTCGTAGTTGTCGGTGTCCTGGTCGACGCTCCGTAGTTTTTGGTGTCCAGGTCGACCGCTACGTAGTTGTCGGTGTCCAGGTCGACCGCTGCGTAGTTGTCGACGTCCAGGTCGACCGCTACGTAGTTTTCGGTGTCCAATTTAACAGCTTCGTAGTTGTCGGTGTTCAGGTCGACCGTGGCGTAGTTGTCGACGTCCAGGTCGACCGCTACGTAGTTTTCGGTGTCCAGGTTGACAGCTTCGTAGTTTTCGGTGTCCAGGTCGACAGCTTCGTAGTTGTCGGTGTCCAGGTTGACCGCTGCGTAGTTGTCGACGTCCAGGTCGACCGCTACGTAGTTTTCGGTGTCCAGGTCGACCGCTGCGTAGTTGTCGGCGTCCAGGTCGACAGTTTCGTAGTTTTTGGTGTCCAGGTCGATAGCTTCGTGATTTTCGGTGTCCAGGTCGACCGCTGCGTATTTATCGGCGTCTAGGTCGACCACTACGTAGTTTTGATATCATAAACTTCTTATCAGTTTAACATAAACTTGATAACATAAACTTGATATCAGTTTAATAAAATTTCTTTTTCCTTTTCTTAGAAATTCTCTCTAATTAAATCATTTCTCAAAAAGAATTAATTTTTAACGAAATTTGATACGAAGTTGATATCAAATTTAATATTGATAAGTTATCCTGTGATAAGTTATCCGTTTAGATCAAATATTTAATTAGAAAGAATTTCTACAGAAAGAAAGAAGAATTATTATTAAATCCATATCAAATTGAATATCAAGTCGATTAAAAAGTGGATTATAAGAGAAATGAAATTTGATATCAACTTGATCAGATTTTTAATAAGAGAGAATTTGTAAAAAAAGAAAGGACGAAAGAAGGATTCCATCAAATCATTAATTAAAGCGAATTTTTGGAAAAAGAAAAAAAGGAAGAAACATTTTTATGAAATAGATATTCATTTTGATATTAAATTTGATTCCTATATTGAAAAAACCGTCCTGAAAATATCTCGCAAATTCGATAAAGTATTGTTGTCGTTTTATTCGTTCGCTGATTGGCTGTGGCATCATCAAGCTGAAGTTTGTGTTCGATGAACAAGTTCATGCTTACCCTCTTGTGTACGATCTGTCACATAATAAATATTGACAGCTGCGATACGCGGATATACATAATCCATTTTCTTCTCATTTTCTACTTTAATTCAAAACATATTTAGTATGACTGATACGGTGTTCAAGATGTGAGTGCGTAATAATTGCGATATCAATAATTTCTTTTTATTATCGATAAAAGTTCATGGTGTTTTATATACATTATGTAGGATCAATTAATCTCCATGTTCATTGGAGCTGATTTGATATTTGGTAAGTAAAATATTCTGTAAGTAAACAACAACAAAAAATTTACCGCGGAAGAAAAATCTTTACATATTTAAATACTATATATTGATCAGGATATGAGTGAAGGAACTTATAGACATACTTATGCATGAATAGTTTGAAGACGTTCGGTAAAAAAATATATGTAAGTAAAATCATATTGGTTGAGTATATATGTGTCAACTCAACGGACGTTTCGTCGGTGACCTCTTCAATTTTTTTTATTTTTTAATACGTTATTATGCGGGCAAAAAGAAGTATCTATTTAAATTTTTAGCTCTCTCTATCTTAACCCATACCGAAGTTATTGATTTTTGAAAAAATATTTTTAAAATAATCAGAACTTCTACAATAATAAAAATATTTTTATTTGTTGAGAGGTCATTTTTTTCAAATGCACTTTTCGAAAAAAATGTCAAAAATTAAAAAAAAAGTCGAATTGCTATGTTCTTTTAGCTGTTTTAAGATAAATTAAGCAAAAAAATTGCATTTTCTTTCAATCCGACAGCTTCAATTTTTTTCAAAAAAAGATTATAAAATTCTACGTGAAAAAATAAAATTTCTGAGATTTTACTGGAGAAGGGATTTCAAATGACTTCTTATTAAAAAAAAAAAAAATTCGTTTTTTTTTGTAATTTTGATCTTTTTTCTTCTATGACCACAATAGTTGATTTCAATTATGTTACAATAAATAATTTACCTTCTCGCTCATATTTCCTTAGTAAATTATAATAATTAACATTAAGAATTACACTTTTTATGTAAAAAAATGAATCAAGAGCAAAACTTGCTTGAATTGCAGTTCATAATGTTATTTATTATTATTCACAAAAGAAATATGTGAGAGAAGTTGAATTATTTATTTTAACATCATTAAAATTAACTATTGTGGTCATAGAAGAGGAAAGATCAAAATTGGGAAAAACAAATTTTAATATGAATTTATTTGAATCCCTTCTTCAGTAGTGTTAAAAAAGGGGGGTTTTAAAATAAGCGCAGAAATATCTACATGATGTCGGATCACTGAAAGAAATTAGAAAGAATTAAAAATTAATATTTTGAACATTGGAGAAAGAAATTAAATTAAAAATTGGACTATTTTTAGAATAGATCACGATTAGACGTGATGATGAAAGTGGATTATGCCATTTTTTGAAAGATAGAAAAAAATCCCATATATTTAATGAATTGAGTAAAATCCAAGAATCTCATAGAGAGAAAGAAGTCGTTTATTCAAGACAGGTCGTACAAAAATTGAAGAAATAAATCCATTTGTACGACGCGAATGCATCCGGTCTTGAACCCAAATATTTGTAAAATTATCCAGGAATTGTCCAAAAAGCGTGTAGACCAGTGATGCACGACAGGTCTCACTTAAGCGAGAAATTGACCAGAGAAGCTTAGTGAGACGAGAAGTTTCGTGGTCGTGCATCCTTTGAAAAAGAATAAGTCAGAAGAAAGAAATACCTGGATTACATCATGGTGAGAGAACGGGATTTTGCCGAGCTAGTAATTGTCCAGTGGTAAAATAGATAGCTTTCTTGTTGTTAATAAATCCAAGGTATTCTTCGTTGGATGAGATTCAGATCAAAAGAAAAACCGATGGAAGAATTTTCACGTCTTTCTTCAATCACCGTCAGAGAAGATCTGAATGTTGTTTTTTGTTTTTTTTTCGTTGCTAGGCGAAAATTGACATCATAAAAAGAATATCTATGATCGATTCGAAAAGGAGTGTGAAGCTATCGATGCAAGGATATTTCAATATAAATTAAAAAATATAAATTTCATTTTAACATTTATTTAACACATTTTAAACATACCGCCCGCCTTCGTCGACATATGAGACGAAAGAAAAATAAGACGGGAAATTATTCAGTGGAGAACTCGATATTCAAAGGACACAATTTAGCAATTGGCCGTGTGAAAATAGTCGTACTAGTTTTTATAGTAGCAACTCGGGCGAGATTATCTTTTCCTGGATGAAGTTGCATGATTCTTCCTAATGCCCATTTTGCAGGAGGATAACGTTCATCAATTATAAAAACAAGAGTCCCTTTAGAGAGTTGATCTGAATGCTTATTCCATTTATAAATGGAATGATGACGTTGTAAATATTCTTGAGACCATTTTGTCCAAAAACTTTGAATCATCTGGGAGAGGTGTTGCCAACGTGATAATCTTGAAACTTGAAGATGCTCAAGATTTGGTTCGGGAATCAAGGTTAAGGATTGGCCAATAAGAAAGTGAGCTGGTGTAAGAACGTCCAGATCTTCAGGATCATTCGTTAAGGGGGACATTGGTCGTGAATTTAAGATCGCTTCAATTTGTATCAAGATGGTATTCATTTCTTCATAAGTAAGAAGTGAAGATCCGGTAACTCGTCGAAAATGATATTTGAAAGATTTTACTCCTGCCTCCCATTTTCCTCCAAAATGGGGGGCTGAGGGAGGATTAAAAATCCATTTGGTGCCATCGTTAGCAATAAAAGACGAGAGTTGTTGAAATTCTTGGGTGGACGCGGCAAACAATTTTTTAAGCTCTTGATCGGCACCCTTGAAATTAGTACCGCAATCACTGGTCAATGTAGCGCATATTCCTCTTCGTCCAACAAAGCGTTTATAAGCAGCAATGAAAGCTTCAGAAGAATAATCAGTCACAAGTTCCAAATGAATCGCTGAGGTAGATAGACAAACAAAAAGAGCTACCCATGATTTGTAAGTTCGGGTTGTTCGGCCTTTCCAGGTTTTTAAGGAGAATGGACCAGCGTAATCAACGCCTGTATGTAGAAATGCTCGCGATGGATTTACTCTCGATGGAGGGAGTTGACCCATAAGTTGTTGTGCATTCGCTTTCCGGAATCGTGTGCATTTAACGCATTTTAGGATGTAGGAGCGAATAGGAGCTCTTCCTCCAATGATCCAATATTCATTTCTAATGAAGGACAGGGTCTCTTGGGTGGAACCGTGAAGCGTCTTCTCATGAGCTTGATTTATAATCAAGTACGAAAAATAATCGTGACTCGGAAGGATATATGGATGTTTGGCGTTCTTAGTTAATGGTGAGTTCTCAAGTCGGCCTCCGACTCGCAATAGATCGTCTTCGTCTATGTAAGGAGTTAATCGAACTAGGCGATTCGATTTTGCAAGATTTTCTCTTTTTTTTATGGCGTTCATTTCCGCAGAAAAACATTGTCGTTGGATCTGTTTGATCCAATATTTCTTGGCGTTTTCGATATCAATAGGAGTAAGGAATTGACCTGTTATCACTATCAGTTCCTTCTTGAACAATTTTATTGCTCGTTGACAAAGGGCTGTAATTCTAAGTAATCGATCCAAGGAAGAATATTTATTCAAGAGGCTCCAAAATTGTGACGGGATGATGACACAGGAAATCTTGGATTCATTTATTGCTCTCTCTTCCAATTGGGTTGATGGTTCTGGTGCCGGAAATGGAAAATTGGGCCAGCTTGTAGGATCTTCAATCAACCAAGATGGACCATGCCACCAAATTGTGTGAGTTTGCAAAGTTTTTGCTGACATTCCTCGAGTTGCACAATCTGCTGGATTACAAGTTCCTGGAACATGTCGCCATTGGGCGGTTGGAATTGTTTCTTGAATGTAACAGACTCGATTATGTACAAAGTCTTTCCATCGTGAAGGGTGGTTATTTAGCCAAATATTGACGATAGAAGAATCGGTCCAAAGATAACAAGGGGCATCACGGAGGTTTAAGACTTGACGACAATGTGATGTTAATTTCGTTAACATCACTGCTGCTGCAAGTTCAAGACGCGGAATGGTCATTCGTTTAATGGGAGCGACTTTAGTTTTTGAGCATACGAGCGTGACTGTGACAGGATTCTGAGGATTGATTGTCCGAACATACACTGCTGCGGCCATAGCGAGTTGTGACGCATCGCAAAAGCCATGTAACTCGATGATAGTATTCGAATAAGTTCCCATCCAACGAGGGAATGTTAGTTCATCCAGGTTATCCAACAACGAAAGAAGTTTTTTCCAGCTTTGTTGTTGTGAAATAGGAAGTGGATCATCCCACCCAAGTTTGAGAGACCATAATTCTTGCATAAAAATTTTCATTTGTATGAAAATTGGAGACAGCAAGCCAAGAGGGTCGAAGAATTGAGCTATTTGTGATAACACTGTTCGTTTAGTGCACAACGTTGATTTTAGGGGTAGCAATTTAAATTGGAGTAAGTCCGAGGATGTATTCCACGATAACCCGAGGGCGTGGATGATGTTGTCATGGAATACAACTGATGCGTTATTCGTTTGATATTCGGAAGGAATCGAATTAAGAACGGACTTATTATTACTGTTCCATTTTCGAAGTGGAAAACCACCCGCCATGCAGAGATCGAGTACTTCGCGCGCCTTTTCTTGGGCATCGCTGATAGTATCACCGCCACCGAAAACATCATCAACGTATCGTCCTTTTGACAGAATATCCACCGCTAACGGAAATTTCTTTCCTTCGTCTTGTATCAATTGTTTGACGCAACGCAGAGCTAAAAAGGGTGCGCATGCAAGTCCGTAAGTTACCGTAGTGAGTTCGTATTTTTCGATGTTTCCATCCTTTTTCCAGAGAATTCTTTGAAATTTCCAGTCGTCTGGATGAACTTCAATCTGCCTGTACATTTTCTCTATATCCGAAGAAAAGATGTACTTGAACTGCCGAAACCAGATGATGACATCTAGTAAGTCGGTTTGAAGTTTTGATCCAGTGTGAAGAATTTCGTTAATTGCTTTTCCGGTTTTTAATTTACACGATCCGTTGAATACGACTCTTAGTTTTGTTGTGCTGCTTGATTCTCGAATAACTCCATGGTGCGGTAAATAAAAAGATTTATCAGGCTCTTGAGCTTTCTTGGGGACTTTCATCATATGATCGAGCTTTTCGTATTCTTCAAGAAAATCCGAGTAGGCTTTGAAAAAGGTTGGCGAAGAGACGAATTTCCGCTGCATGTGTTCTAGCATACGAATCGCTGGAACTTTGGAATCTCCCAGTTCTTTGGAGGAGTTTTTAAATGGAAGACGAACCACGTACTTTCCGCTCTTCGAGTCTCGAGAATAATTTGAGAGGAAATGATCTTCGCATTGTTGATCGGAAATCGATAAATTTGCCTTATTTGTTATACAAATTTCCTCTTGGTGCCAGAATTTTTCGAGAAGATTGCAAAGGTCATGGTCAACAGAACAGTGTAATGTCTGGAGGTTTGAATTATTGGAAAATTCAGTCACTGGTCCCGAGATAATCCACCCGAGAGTGGTTAATTGAGCAGTTGGGGAATGAACCGGTCCTTTGACAATTGATCCTTCAAGCAATTGCCCATATGAATCTGCACCAATAAGAAGGTCGATTTTACCAGAGTTCGAAAATTGGGGGTCAGCTAAACGAAGCTTTCGAAGATGAGGCCATTCCACAATTGTCGAATTAACAGAAGGAATTGATGCAGTCAATTTGGGCAGGATGTGAGCGTTCAAAGCAATTATTTTTGAAGAATCGAAATGGGGAGTGATATTAAACTTGACGATTCCTCTTGTATGGCATGCTGTTTTTGCTCCAATCCCCAGTATCGGAAATGTTGTTGCTTCTCGGGAGAGACGTAAACGTTGAACCAACGTTTCGGTGATCAAGGTTATCTCGGACCCTTGATCCAACAGGGCCCTGATTTGTACGACATCTCCAAGTGGATTGCGAGCTTTGACCTGTGCTGTTGCTAACAACGTAACTGAGTGTTTGTCATTTGAAGCAGGAGAACCGTGATTAACGGATTTATTTTCTGGAATGTCGTTTGAGACGTGATCACTGTTTTCGACGCTGTTGGTTGAACTGGAAAAAGGGTGGAGAACGTTCTCTTGAACGTGTAGCGAAGAATGATGTTTCTTGCCACACTTATTGCATCTTCTCGTCGATTTACATTTGTTCACTTGGTGAAAGCCTAGACAATTGAAGCAACTCCCTTTTTCAGTAATAATTTCCTTTCGTTGTTTTGGCGTTTTTTGTTGATAACGAGAGCAATACGCAACATAATGTTTTTCAGAGCATAGAGGACACGACATACTGCGGAAGGAATCTCCATTCGAATTTTCATCTTTTTCTGCGAAGTGGGATCTTGCTGGTGGACGAGAAATTGATGGTTGCCGAAAGGCTTGTGATTTCTCGACAGCTTGCAAAGAGAGCATCCTTGTTAGAAGAAAATCTCGTAATTGCTCCCATTTTGGCGGTTCCTTTGACGATCCCAAACAATTTTCCCAAGCTTTAATGGACTCTGAATCTAGTCTTTGGGTTATCATGAATACGAGAATATCGTCCCAAGCTCGAATCGGTCGATTTAATGCTTCCAAGGTTCGATAAACTTGCATTATTGATGTATAGAGGTACTCAATGTCAGAAGCTGACTCTTTGGTCAATTTTTTAATTGAGAAAAGAGATTGCAACGCAGAATTGACCAAAAGCCTTTTATTTTCATAGAATGAGACCAAAGCTTCCCACGATGTTTGAAAATTATCAGCAGTTAACGCGGTATTTCTGAGGAGATGTGCTGCAGATCCTTGAAGGCTCAACGTGAGATATTGAAGCTTCTCTACCGCTGAAATCGCTTGATTGGAAATCACAAGAGAGACAAACAGGTCTCGAAAAGAAAGCCAATCAGCGAGATTTCCGTTGAATTTCGGTAAATCGATTCGTGGAAGACGAGGTGCATGACAAATCGTTGATTGGGGCATTGATTGAGAGAATGATGAAGATGCCAATGGTCTTGAGTTGAACTCAAATTGCGACTCGAGTAGCTCGTTCATTTTTTCAAGATTCTCAAGATATCGATTGTAGGTTCTTGAATACATTTTTTCTCGAAAATAAGAACATTCTTTTACCTTTATTCTTTCTTCGATTCGAAGTTTGGAGATCGCTAAATTAATAGCTTCATTGTTGATGGTAAATTGGTGCCATTGCTCCTTTATGGCCTCAATCCTTGTAGAAATTCGGATTCGAGTGATTCGACCAATTTCAACTTGAGTGAGAATATTAAAAGCATTTTCAAGGAGTTCAATGCATGAGAACTGTTGATCAATTCTGAATTCAATATGCTCGATTCGCATGTTGATTATCCAAGTAAATTTATCTGCGCATTATTTATATCCGGCTCGAAGGACCAAAATGTTAAAAAAGGGGGGTTTTAAAATAAGCGCAGAAATATCTACATGATGTCGGATCACTGAAAGAAATTAGAAAGAATTAAAAATTAATATTTTGAACATTGGAGAAAGAAATTAAATTAAAAATTGGACTATTTTTAGAATAGATCACGATTAGACGTGATGATGAAAGTGGATTATGCCATTTTTTGAAAGATAGAAAAAAATCCCATATATTTAATGAATTGAGTAAAATCCAAGAATCTCATAGAGAGAAAGAAGTCGTTTATTCAAGACAGGTCGTACAAAAATTGAAGAAATAAATCCATTTGTACGACGCGAATGCATCCGGTCTTGAACCCAAATATTTGTAAAATTATCCAGGAATTGTCCAAAAAGCGTGTAGACCAGTGATGCACGACAGGTCTCACTTAAGCGAGAAATTGACCAGAGAAGCTTAGTGAGACGAGAAGTTTCGTGGTCGTGCATCCTTTGAAAAAGAATAAGTCAGAAGAAAGAAATACCTGGATTACATCATGGTGAGAGAACGGGATTTTGCCGAGCTAGTAATTGTCCAGTGGTAAAATAGATAGCTTTCTTGTTGTTAATAAATCCAAGGTATTCTTCGTTGGATGAGATTCAGATCAAAAGAAAAACCGATGGAAGAATTTTCACGTCTTTCTTCAATCACCGTCAGAGAAGATCTGAATGTTGTTTTTTGTTTTTTTTTTCGTTGCTAGGCGAAAATTGACATCATAAAAAGAATATCTATGATCGATTCGAAAAGGAGTGTGAAGCTATCGATGCAAGGATATTTCAATATAAATTAAAAAATATAAATTTCATTTTAACATTTATTTAACACATTTTAAACAAGTAGAATCGCAAAAATTTTGTTTTTTACGCAGAATCTTTTAATTTTGTTCAGAAAAAATCGAAGGTTTTGCATTTGAGGAAAATCCAATTTTTTAGTTTAATTTAGCTTAAAACAGCTAAAAAACAATTAAAGAACTAGCTGCTATGTACTCGGCGTTGCCCGGATTGAAATATATCGCAAACTGGAACTAACAGACAGTTGTTAACATTGTTGACCATTGATAAAATCAAAAGGGTGGTTAACGCGATCTATTATAGCGGGTTATTACTGAAGCAAAAACCATAAAATTAATGTGGCAATTTCTCTCTATAATATTATATTATGTATTAAATGCATTCATATACACATAGGGGTCAGAATTCCTCTCGGCTAATCATTAAGACATATTTTGCTCTCGTTGTATTTTTTTGCACGAGTATCCTGGAAGCTTGTCGCGCGCGTAGCGCGCTCGTGAGCTGGTATTGATAAATTATTCTATGATAAGTTATTCTTTTTGAAAAATTATATCATCGACAACTACGCAGCGGTCGACCTGGACACCGACAACTACGAAGCTGTCGACCTGGACACCGAAAACTACGTAGCGGTCGACCTGGACGTCGACAACTACGCAGCGGTCGACCTGGACACCGACAACTACGAAGCTGTCGACCTGGACACCAAAAACTACGGGGCGGTCGACCTGGATACCGACAACTACGAAGCTGTCGACCTGGACACCGAAAACTACGCAGCGGTCGACCTGGACACCGACAACTACGAAGCTGTCGACCTGGACACCGAAAACTACGAAGCTGTCGACCTGGACATCGAAAACTACGTAGCGGTCGACCTGGACGTCGCAAACTACGCAGCGATCGACCGGGACACCGAAAACTACGTAGCGGTCGACCTGGACTTCGACAACTACGCAGCGGTCGACCTGGACACCGACAACTACGAAGCTGTCGACCTGGACACCGAAAACTACGTAGCGGTCGACCTGGACGTCGACAACTACGCAGCGGTCGACCTGGACACCGAAAACTACGTAGCGGTCTACCTGGACGTCGACAACTACGCATCGGTCGACCTGGACACCAACAACTACGAAGCTGTTGACCTGGACACCGAAAACTACGTAGCGGTCGATCTGGACGTCGACAACTACGCAGCGGTCGACCTGGACACCGACAACTACGAAGCTGTCGACCTGGACACTGAAAACTACGAAGCTGTCGACCTGGACACCGAAAACTACGCAGTGGTCGACCTGGACGTCGACAACTACGCAACGGTCGACCTGGACACCGAAAACTACGTAGCGGTCGACCTGGACGTCGACAACTACGCAGCGGTCGACCTGGACACCGAAAACTACGTGGCGGTCGACCTGGACGCCAACATCTACGAAGCTCTCAACCTGGACTCCGAAAAATACGCAGCGGTCAACCTGGACATCTCAGAAAGCGAGAAGTTGATTACTTGGTGTTTCATTATTTTCGATCAATTGACGATTATTCGGGTAATTGAGATATTTTCAAACCAATTACCCATTTTTCTGAAAAATCGACATTATTTTTCGATCAATTGACGATTATTTGGGTAATTGAGAATATTTTCAAACCAATTACCCATTTTTCTGAAAAATCGACATTATTTTTTGATCAATTGACGATTATTCGGGTAATTGAGAATATTTTCAAACCAATTACCCATTTTTCTGAAAAATCGACATTATTTTTCGATCAATTGACGATTATTTGGGTAATTGAGAATATTTTCAAACCAATTACCCATTTTTCTGAAAAATCGACATTATTTTTCGATCAATTGACGGTAATTGAGAATATTTTCAAACCAATTAATAATTTTTCTGAAAATTCATATTATTTTTTGACCAATTAGCGATTATTCAGATAATTGAGAATATTTTCCAACCAATTACCCATTTCCTGATTAATTGATATTTTCATTTTACCAATTGCCGATTATTCGGATAATTGGAAATATTTTCAAATCAATTACACATTTTCTGATTAATTGATATTATTTTTTGACCAATTACCGATTACTGAGATAATTGGGAATTTATTTTTTCCCATTAATCATTGGCGAATAATGGATATTATTTTTCGACCAATTATCGATTTTTTGGATAATTGAAAATACAATTTCGTATCATTTCAATTTTTCATCGATTGGTATTTCATCTTTTTAAATTAGCGATTTTTCGTCAATTGAAAAATGGAAAATGGTAATTTTTTTTTTTGCCGATCCCTGGTTGAATTATATAATGTTATAGCGTGCGTTGAAATCGATAATGTTGAAATCGTGTGTTGATTTTACAAATGTCATCACTTCCTTGTGATAATTAGACGTGATACCGTGCTACCAGCTACTGAAAACTTAATTGAGCGGTTGCCACATTTCAGTTTCCATACCCGCGTTTTTAAATTTCAATGATATAAAAAATGATGTTAAACATTCATATACAACTAATTATTGCTAAATAAGATGTATATTTCTTCGTATTTGTCGATTTGAATGTACATAAGCGACAAAAAAATTCAATTTTTCGCAGTTGGTAACTCTTACCGTCTGCCCCGCGAGGTGTGTAGCCAACCTCCTTAAATGAAATGAACAAAACGTTGGAAAACCATCGATTGCAAAACAAAACAGAGCTTGAATATTTTTGCTATTGTTTTTTCTTGGAAAATCATATTTATATATTCATACGTAAGCTTGCTTTTTCAAAAAGTTACCTCCGAAGAACACTCCAGCGATTTTTTTAAAATCAAAGTTCATAATTGGAAAAGAATAACAGGTTATTTTCGGAAAGGACTTTGCATAAAAATGATTTGTGTTGGGCAACATTTTTTAACGACGCCGTCCAAAATTAAATAAAATGGAAATTTAAAACTTGCACATGTTTTACTCATGGAGAAAGCTATTTATTATGAAATTAAAAGAGAATTCGGATTCAGAATGTCGGATTTTTGCCAAAAAAATTAGCTTTTTTCGCCAATCGAAAACAAACATATATATAAGAAAAAAATCTTGCTATCAATTAGTAGATTTGGGTATCTAGGAAAGCTCCAAAAATCGACCAATAGTTGGAATTGACCTCTCTCAATTTCGATGAAATTCGGTCAGAAGTTTTCTTTTATCATAAAACAAGATTCTGCCGGAGGAAAAAAATATAAAAAAATTGTTTCAAAAGTTTTGCAAAATTCCAAATTTCACCAGTGTTTGAATTTTTCAAGATTATTTTTTCAATATTTCGAAAACTATCATAGTTACGAAAAAACCGTTTTGAGTTCATCTTAAAGAGTATACCTGGGGTTACGAAAAAAAATATTCCGTAAAATGTTTTGAAAGATGACGAATTTGGAGAATGTTGAATTTTAAAAAATCGTGAAAATCCACGAACAACATTAAATTTTTGGTTTAATTTTTGTTCATATAATAACTTGTACTGATCTTAAAGGACCCTGAATTTTTCAGAAATGCGTTTTTTTTCTTAAAAAATACGAATTTTTGAATTTTGCTAAAAAAATGGTTTTTTTTTAACCTCTAAGTCAAGCCAAATCGAGCAATCATGTAATTTCGTGATTTTGAGCAGAAAAATTTAAATTAATGACATAAGAATGTAAAAACAGAAACATAATAGAATTCGTGTTTTTATTTCTGTGGTAAAACGTGTTCACTTAATATACATGTATAAGCAATATACATGTACACCTCCGCTCAAAAGTTTGGATACACCTGTCGATATTTCTTGCCGCACTAAAAGTTGCTTAACTCCATAAAAAAAAAAGATAATCACATTTTTTGTAAAGCGTTTTGACGGGAAGAAATTCAGCTTTGTGTCCCCTATTTTTAATGTTTTTTAAATATTTTTTTTGACCTTGTATGCATTTTTGAAAGTGACCGTTTTTCAGCATTTTTTCGACCATCGCAAATCGGGCGCATAACTTAAGGACATTTTTCTTTCTTTGATATCTACGGTACATGTGAAAGGGTAAGAAGCCGCTTCATTTTCATTCTTTAAAGATTTCTGTGTGATTTTTTCTTTCAAAGTTATTTTACTTTTGGTTAAAAAAGACAAATTTTGAAAGATGCAATGCAACTCAAAGACTATAGAGTTTAAGAAAAATGTTAAGTATGAAAAAAGCAGCGTAGGTGTACACGGAATCGCCTGGAATGATTTCAGAATTTTCCCATGAAACTTTTTTTTTTTACTATTTTTGCTCCAGCGAAAAATTTCATCTGTTTGAAATTTCCGTACTTCATGATGAAATAAAAATCTGAAAAAATTCAGCAATATTTGGCACGCTATAAGCAACAATGATCAATAATAATTATTGATCATTAATAATTGATCAATAATGATCAATAATAATTATTGATCATTGTTCATCATTGTTTAAGAAATTGTTTAAACAGTTTTTAATCTTTTTTTTTTTATCGTGCATTTCCCCCCGTCTCGAGGCTTTCGCCTATTACAGGGTCGGCCCGGGTCAGTAGCCAGTCCCCCCTGAGGATCTGGTCCGGATCAGTAACCAGATCCCCATGCGGCCGCATCCGACTTCCCCCTCTATAGCGCATTTGCTATGGAAATTAATTTCCATAGACACAGGGAAACTGCGGAAAACCTGTGTCACTATAGCCGGTCCTGAGTTCGCTTTCCGATGCCGGAGCTACGTCACGTTTCGTCGGGAAATTGTAAACATGGACTACAGCTATATACATGTGACTCACACCTGTACGAGTACTTGTGTATGCCACATATATATATCCGGAGCTTGTCACGCCCATATTTTTATTTCTCGATGAAACTACGGCACAGGGAATCGAACCCAGGACCTCCCGATGCTCTGGTTTAGAGGCGAGCACGCTAGCCACTACACCAGAGTACCGGTAACAGTTTTTAATGACTCTTGGGCAATATTATTATTGATAATTGTTGCTTATAGCATCCCAAATGTTGCTGAATTTTTTCAGTTTTTTATTTTACCACGAAGTACGGAAATTTTAAACAAGTGAAATTTTTCGCTGGAGCGAAAATAGTAGAAAATAAAAAATTTCATGAGAAAATTATGAAATAATTCGAGGCGATTCGAGGTAATTTCATCTGTTCGAAATTTCCGTACTTCGTGATGAAATAAAAATCTAAAAAAATTCAGCAATATTTGGCATGCTATAAGCAACAATGATCAATAATAATTATTGATCATTGTTGATCATTGTTTAACAAATTGTTTAAACAGTTTTTTAATGACTCTTGGGCAATATTATTATTGATAATTGTTGCTTATAGCATCCCAAACGTTGCTGAATTTTTTCAGTTTTTTATTTTACCACGAAGTACGGAAATTTTAAACAGGTGAAATTTTTCGCTGGAGCGAAAACAGTAAAAAATAAAAAATTTCATGAGAAAATTATGAAATAATTCGAGGCGATTCCGTGTATACCTACGCTTTTTTTTCATACTTGACATTTTCTCTTAAACTCTATAGTCTTTGAGTGCATAACCAGTTTTTACCTTAAGATATTTCTCAATTTTTAATAGAAAAAACAGTCTTAATAATTTTCTTGATTTGCGTAGCATATAAATTCAATTAGTTACCGCTTTGGTCTTTGTCAACGGCATAACCAGTTTTTACATTAAAGTATGTAACAACTTTTAATATAAAAAATAAACTTAACAATATAATCAGTCATTACTTTGGTTTCTTTTAAAGATACGACTAGTTTTCATATTTGAATTATTAACAATTTTGAATATGTAACACAAAATTAATAAATTTATTTCGCGTAACGCATAAATTTTGATTATTCTTTTCGCAATTAGCATATCGTTTGACAAAAATTATTTAATACTTTTCGTGAAATTTCGACGACACACCCGATTGCTTGCAACATTAGCCTGTCTTGAACATTTTTGGGGAGGCTTTTGGCGCCTGACAGTATCTTCGAAATAATTGTTGCAGGTACCTTGCAACGGTTTTCCTTGCGCCTTCAGAGTTCCAGCATTAAGATGTTGGGCTGGAGTTGTATTTTCCGAAATGATGTCTGTATACGTAGACACATCAATTTTTTCTGGAAAATAATGAAAAATAGTTTATCAGTCAAAAGATTCATCAGTTCATCGGTGCATACATCATTTGACTGTTATTTTGTTGGAGTAAGTTTTTCAAAATTTACTCTGCGGCTGCAGTGCAGTAACTTCAAATGAGAATGTAAATTTCGCACATAAATAATAACTATCAAACTTATTAGTTAAAAGTATAAAATAAAGATTATAAAATTACCTGGGAGATTCAGAGTCGGAACCGCAGTGAAATATTCAGCAACTCACGATTCCCAGAGGCAGCCAGCCACTGTAAAAACCGATCAGTATCAGTTATTGCATTCGGAAATGGGAAAAAGCGTGATGTTTGAAACACCCCGAGACATAAAAGTTCCTTCGCATGGCTGTTTCCAACTAAAAGTAGAAAGGATTTTCTTAGTTTCACAATATTTATAATAATTGCACAGTTCACTTTCAATACTATGTTTTTTTAAATGTATTAAAAAATATGTGGTTACGAATCCAACTCAAGATTAAAGTACGGAGAGAGGTTATGTTAATAACAAAACATGAAATGAAATGTATTTACCTTGCTTCGGTGAAGCTCAAAAATGATCGTCCAAATGATCGCCCAATACGACGCACCGGATTTTTTTACAAAACGCACAATATACACTATTTCAAAAAACGGTAAATAAATCTTCCAAAAAACAATCGAGCTCACTGTAATGACGCACAACACGCAAATGCACGCATCTAATGTAAGATGGAGGGAATTTTGTTGGGTAGGGGGAAAAGTCCCCTAACGCCGGACGGCACCTAGTACCGGACACTGTTGATATAAGCCAAACTAGAGAGCAACAACAATAGTTCTCGTGCGTAGTTCGAACAGTGGCCACAGTGGTAACGGTGGTGCTAGAGAGCTAGCCGCAGTGCGCATGTGCGCGTTGTCGAGAGTTGATTTTCGTCAAAGGCGATTAATATTTCGTGTCAGCCGTAATTTTCACACATTCATTATTGAAAAAATAGGGGTTTTGCGGCTCCGTTTTTTAGCTTGGGATGCTTTTTGGTAAGTATTCTTTCAAATAATGAAGGTTGAATTTCAAAATGTTTGTGAAATGGCAACGCATTTTGTTATTTAATCTTGCATATTGAGTCCCTTGTACCGGACACTCGATTTTTCTCCAGTACTGGTCGCCATTTTTTTTTTTCGTTACTGGAATATTTATGTAAAACATGTTGTTTCTGTTGAAGTGGTATTTCACTATGACAAATCAGTTAAAAATAATGACGAAAGGAAAATGGCCCGAGGAAAATATGAAAAAAGCCTCGATGACGATAATGACTGGATCCAGTGAGGCAAGTGCAAGCAATGGGCTCATAAGGCGTGCGCATATATTTCGGAGTGTTCCGATGAATATATTTGCGATCATTGCAAAATTGAACCATTTTTTCCATTTTTCCATTTTCCATTTTTTCAAATAATATTCATAGTGTCCGGTACTAGGTGTCACTTTTCAGACTCGACCATTTGAACTATCAAATTCAAAAATATATTTTTCTTAGTTTTACGTTTTTTAAAAATCTGTACTATCATTAACACATGAAAGAATACTACAAAGTTTGTGAAAAAAATATAAAAAATCGAAGTTCTTATAGATATAATAGTTTTATTAATGAATAACCTTAAGTGTCTGGTACTGGGGGACTTCCCCCTACGTGTGTACGTGCGAGACAGAATATTGACGCAATGGCTCATGGGTAGCGACACTAGTGCTCCCAAGTAGATATGACATATGAGCGGCGTTACTTGGGCTTCACTCTCCCCATCTGTGCTTAGACCCCCTGATCCACCGTTCCACAGTGGGGTATTTTTACGAAAACGTGGCCATAAATCGAAAAACGAATTTTTCCATCCAAGTATAATGACCCGAGGGATTGGTTAAGAACACATTTCTGCACAAGACCCTCGCTGTCCCATATTTTTATTCCTCATACTCTCTGAGATATTTCAGTTCAAAGGTGACCAAGGTTGGATACAGTTGCGTGCGTTAAAATCGCTCTGTCATTGTATATAACTTTGAAAGCGTATAACTCAACAGTGAAAAGCGATAATTTATTTTAAAAAAGGGATACTCTTCCTCAAGGTATGAAGAAAGTTTTGCCTATTTTACAATTGAAAAAAATTATTTGTTGTCCATGTTTATTTAATGTAACGATAGTCCTAAAAAGTGCCTTCGTTCGGCAATAAATTTTGACTTGAATTGATTGATATCGTGTGCGGCCGTGTAAATAAATGATGTTGATGCAGTGTCGGCTTCGATTCGGCCAGTGATCCAGGTGTAAGTGGAATGAACTTTTTGAGAGTTTTTTTAACGTTTCGATCCTGTTTCGGATCCTCTTCAGAAAATTTATTCACGCTATAAATTATAACAAATCGTTGAGAATAATTTGAGTACATTAAAATTTCATTACAAGTAGATAGATAAATGTTGTGTGAGATAGTTGTGTGGTAATAGTTCTTACAATATTCGTTTGTAGGTTATGATTTATGTCAAAGTGACGAACCTTGATTTTGTCGATTTCTGGTTTCATGTTGCATTTCGTTGATGATCATCTTGATTCGTTGGTGAAAGTCAACGAATAAGGCGAATTGAAAAACAATTGAAAAGTTTTTTTTTATCAATTATATGTGTGAAAGTTTTTCTAATGAATTGATTTCCAGTCGGTTTTTCACGACGGATATTTTCTGCAAATAAGTGATAAAAACGGTGATAGTGTTTATGAATGATATTTTGAAATATAAGTGCGATATTGACCATTGAAATTGAGAGATGATATCTTTTGAGATGCATCGTGAGACGAGAAATTTTAATGATGGTTTTACATTTTGTGGAGCGTAATCTTGTGTTCGCGAAAATTTGCGAAGTCTAAGATTATGAGAGGTGAAGGGATTCTTCTGGTGGTTTAGTCAGTGCCGTGTCCAGTAATTTCTGGTTCATGTGTATAATGTGAATGGTTTGAATGATTATGGAATTTTGATGGAGAATAGAGTAATGAATCTTTATGTTAAAAATTAAATATAGATCAAGTTGAGTATTTTGATAAATTTGTTTAGTCAGGACAGTTTAAATGAGTGTGTCGATGAAGATAGTAATTATAGTAGTCTTAATAAGTTAAAATAAAGGTCAATAAATAAAATAATGAGTGTGTCGATGAAGATAGTAAATGTAGTAGTCTTAATAAGTTAAAATAAAAGTCAATAAATAAAATGATTGAATGTGTATATGATTGATAATTGATTTCTTTCGAGTTTATTATATTATTGAATTGTATATGCAACTTAGTTTGTCAATGTCGGTTCTAAAGTTAATTGAATTAGGGTGTGCTTTGATTTGAATCATTTCTAGGATAAGTCGTTTTTTAAGCCATTCTTCATTGTTTAAAATTTTAACATCATCAAATTTAAAGTTATGTTTTAGTTCTATGCCATGTTGTGCTAGAGCAGTATGTTGAGTGTTAATGTGTTTCAGACTGTTTTTGTGTTCATTTATTCTGGTTTTTAGGTATCTTTTGGTTTGTCCAATATATACTGAGTCACAATCATTGCACTCGATTTTGTAAACTAAGTTTGATTTATTTATTGTTTCTATATTGACTTTCGTAGATCCGATTATGGATCGAATGTTATGTTTGTTATTTGTGACTGTGTTATATTATATTGTTGAAAGAGACGGAATAATTCATGGTGGATATTTTTTGTGTAGGGTAGATTAATTAATCTTGAGGAGTCAAAGCTATTGTTCAAGTTTGATTGTGTGTTAATTTGTGATAGTCCTTGTTTTATTATTTTGTCTGTAAAGGAGGTTGGATAACAATTTTGAGTCAAGGTATTTTTAATGAGTTCTAAGTTTTTATGATGAAAAGATTGATGTGATAGTTTTATGGCTCTGTCAACTAGCATAATAATGATTCCTTTTTTTTGGTTGAGTGGATGGTGAGAAAAGACATTTATGAATCTACTGGACCAGGTTGGTTTTCTGTACCAATCAGTGATAATTGAGTTATTGTTTTTGATTAGAAGTATGTCTAAGAATGGTATTTCATTGTTTTTTTTATATTTCTGTTGTGAATTGTAGTTTTTTGTGGTATGAGTTGAAGATTTGTAGAGTCGAATTAATTTTGTTGGTTGGAAGAGCAATCATGATGTCGTCTACGTATCTTTTGTATAATGGTAACGTGAATTTAAGTTTTTCCAGACAATTTGATTCTAAGTCTATCATGACAATATTTGAAAGAATTGGAGCAAGAGGAGAGCCCATTGGTAAACCGAAAATTTGTTGATAGATTTTATTTTGGAAGGTGAAATATGTGGAGAACATAATGAATTCTATTGCTTTAATGATTTCATCAAGTGAGAATTTTTCTGAAAATAAATTAGATCTTCTTTGAAGACTTTGTATGACCAATTCTAATGGTATGTTGGTATATAGAGAGACGACATCAAAAGAGACAAGTTTGTAGTTAGATGGAATGGTGATCTTTGGAACTAATTTTTGAAGACAAGAGCTATCTTTTATGTTAGAATCTGTTGTTGTTATTAATTTTGAAAGATTGGTTTGTATAAAGTCGGCTATTTTGTGTGTCGGGCTGTTGATTGATGATACTATTGGGCGAAGTGGGTGGTTTTCTTTGTGAATCTTCGGAAGACAATATAAACGAGATGAGTTGCAGTTTTCTGCTTTTAGGTGTTTTTGTGTCATTTCATCGATGATTTTTAATGCTCTCCATCGAGTGAGAATATTGTTGACTCCTTTTTGTAGGTTATTGATTGGGTTTTTATTTGTCAGTTTATATGTAGTTGTATCTGCGAGCAGGTTATAAGTTTTTGTGATGTAGTCTGATCTATTGAGAATGACAGTTGAATTTCCTTTGTCGGCTCTTGTGATTAATACATACACATTTCTCAAAAACAACCCAGAATTATTAATCACAAGAGCCGACAAAGGAAATTCAACTGTCATTCCCAATAGATCAGACTACATCACAAAAACTTATAACCTGCTCGCAGATACAACTACATATAAACTGACAAATAAAAACCCAATCAATAACCTACAAAAAGGAGTCAACAATATTCTCACTCGATGGAGAGCATTAAAAATCATCGATGAAATGACACAAAAACACCTAAAAGCAGAAAACTGCAACTCATCTCGTTTATATTGTCTTCCGAAGATTCACAAAGAAAACCACCCACTTCGCTCAATAGTATCGTCAATCAACAGCCCGACACACAAAATAGCCGACTTTATACAAACCAATCTTTCAAAATCAATAACAACAACAGATTCTTACATAAAAGATAGCTTTTGTCTTCAAAAATCAATTTCAAAGATCACCATTCCGTCTAACTACAAACTTGTCTCTTTTGATGTCGTCTCTCTATATACCAACATACCATTAGAATTGGTCATACAAAGTCTTCAAAAAAGATCTAATTTATTTTCAGAAAAATTCCCACTTGATGAAATCATTAAAGCAATAGAATTCATTATGTTCTCCACATATTTCACCTTCCGAAATAAAATCTATCAACAAATTTTCGGTTTACCAATGGGCTCTTCTCTTGCTCTTTCAAATATTGTCATGATAGACTTAGAATCAAATTGTCTAGAAAAACTTAAATTCACGTTACCATTATACAAAAGATACGTTGACGACATCATCATTGCTCTTCCAACCAACAAAATTAATTCGACTCTACAAATCTTCAACTCATACCACAAAAAACTACAATTCACAACAGAAATAGAAAAAAAAACAATGAAATACCATTCTTAGACATACTTCTAATCAAAAACAATAACTCAATTATCACTGATTGGTACAGAAAACCAACCTGGTCCGGTAGATTTATAAATTTCTTTTCTCACCATCCACTCAACCAAAAAAAGGAATCATTATTATGCTAGTTGACAGAGCCATAAAACTATCACATCAATCTATTCATCATAAAAACTTAGAACTTATTAAAAATACCTTGACTCAAAATTGTTATCCAATCTCCTTTACAGACAAAATAATAAAACAAAGACTATCACAAATTAACACACAATCAAACTTGAACAATAGCTTTGACTCTTCAAGATTAATTAATCTACCTTACACAAAAAATATCCACCATGAATTATTCCGTCTCTTTCAACAATATAATATAACACAGTCACAAATAACAAACATAACATTCGATCCATAATCGGATCTACGAAAGTCAATATAGAAACAATAAATAAATCAAACTTAGTTTACAAAATCGAGTGCAATGATTGTGACTCAGTATATATTGGACAAACCAAAAGATACCTAAAAACCAGAATAAATGAACACAAAAACAGTCTGAAACACATTAACACTCAACATACTGCTCTAGCACAACATGGCATAGAACTAAAACATAACTTTAAATTTGATGATGTTAAAATTTTAAACAATGAAGAATGGCTTAAAAAACGACTTTTCCTAGAAATGATTCAAATCAAAGCACACCCTAATTCAATTAACTTTAGAACCGACATTGACAAACTAAGTTGCATATACAATTCAATAATATAATAAACTCGAAAGAAATCAATTATCAATCATATAAACATTCAATCATTTTATTTATTGACTTTTATTTTAACTTATTAAGACTACTACATTTACTATCTTCATCGACACACTCATTATTTTATTTATTGACCTTTATTTTAACTTATTAAGACTACTATAATTACTATCTTCATCGACACACTCATTTAAACTGTCCTGACTAAACAAATTTATCAAAATACTCAACTTGATCTATATTTAATTTTTAACATAAAGATTCATTACTCTATTCTCCATCAAAATTCCATAATCATTCAAACCATTCACATTATACACATGAACCAGAAATTACTGGACACGGCACTGACTAAACCACCAGAAGAATTCCTTCACCTCTCCTTATCTCAGACTTCGCAAATTTTCGCGAACACAAGATCACGCTCCACAAAATGTAAAACCATAATTAAAATTTCTCGTCTCACGATGCATCTCAAAAGATATCATCATCTCTCAATTTCAATGGTCAATATCGCACTTATATTTCAAAATATCATTCATAAACACTATCACCGTATCTATCACTTATTTGCAGAAAATATCCGTCGTGAAAAACCGACTGGAAATCAATTCATTAGAAAAACTTTCACACATATAATTGATAAAACAAACTTTTCAATTGTTTTTCAATTTGCCTTATTCGTTGACTTTCACCAACAAATCAAGATGATCATCAAAGAAATGCAACATGAAACTAGAAATCGACAAAATCAAGGTTCGTCACTTTGACATAAATCATAACCTACAAACGAATATTGTAAGAACTATTACCATACAACTATCCCACACAACATTTAACTATCTACTTGTAATGAAATTTTAATGTACTCAAATTATTCTTAACGATTTGTTATAATTTATAGCGTGAATAAATTTTCTGAAGAGGATCCGAAACAGGATCGAAACGTTAAAAAACTCTCAAAAAGTTCATTCCACTTCCACCTGGATCACTGGCCGAATCGAAGCCGACACTGCATCAACATCATAAATTTTGACTTTGCGCATGCTTTTAGTACAGAATCCCAGGGAATCCCACTTTCGTGTTTTTTTTTTTAATGTAGCTTAGAATCCCAGCTTTTGAATGGCGTTCGCATAGAGTGCGCAAAAGTGCGACGGGTCCTCTAGAGCATTTTTTGTGAGCGTATGCGTGTTTCGAGAAAACCCCACGTGCTGGCTCTCTGCGTGCAAGCTGCATGCTTGGGTCAAGAGAGCGAGGCGTGTGCCGCGGGGCAGGTAGCTCGTTTACCCGCAGTGGCCTTACAATATGCGGACTCGATTGCTTTTTTTATTACTCTAACAATAGATTCGAAACATAAATACATCTTTCATGAAAATTCTGACACCTGGTTTAGCGTGCGTACCAGTTAGCGAGAGTATCGATTTTTTCATCAACGTTATTGATTATATTAATAATTTTTTCAAAAATTAATAACTAGTCAAAAAACACAACTGATTTATAATGAAAATTTGTAATTAGCGGAAAAATATTAGTAATTTTTCTAAAAAAATAGTAAGAAAACAGAAAGAATAATAAGAATAGTAAGAACAATAGTAAGGAAATGGAAAGAAAATATTTCCAATATTTCCAAAAAAAAAAATAGTGATTAGTGAAAAAATATTTCTAATTTTCCAAAAAAAAAAAAAAAATAGTAATTAATAAAAAAGAATTCCAATTTTTCCAAAAAATTAGTAATTAGTGACAAAATATTTCCAATTTTTCCAACAATAATTAGAAGTTAATTAAAAAGTATTTCTAATTTTCCCAAAAAATTAGTATTTAGCAATAAAATAGTTCTATTTTTATCAAAAAATGAGTATTTAGCGACAAAAGATTTCTGATTTTTCCAAAAAAATTAGTAATTGGTGAGACAAGTATTGCGTATATTTACATATTTGTGTGTACGGATTGAGTCATGATTATTACCTCGAACAACTCTATTAAAAAAGTTGTTTTACTAACTCCAGTTTAAGTATAACCGAATGCCCAAGACTTGCGTATGTCTCTTCATAATTCAGATCGTTATGCCGTTCATAATTTACGAAATATCATTGTTTCTTTGTAGGTTCTGGAACTCCCCAGATCAAATTCAAACGGAGAGAGATTTTTTTAATCATGAAGAAGCACTTGGCCGCGAATTTGGGGGAAAAGATAGACCATCTTGTACAACAGTTATCCAATAAAACTAATTGTGCCATTGCAATTCACCAGGATACCAAGCAAAATTTGTCAAAGTTATTTTTCAAAATGCGCACAAAATGGCAACAGTCAGAAAGAAAAATCACAAACTTTCTTGATAAGAATCAGGAGTGGTTAGAGATGGATGTAGCCTTTTCTGCTGATTCAAAACTGGCTGAAGCCAGCGAACATGGTCGTTCTTGTTTGGAGTTTGCTGCATCAAGTGAGCGATCAAAACGACGAAAAACGAAAGAATGTCGTAACAGTCATAGCTCAGAGGAGTTGTGCTATGCAGCGCAAATGAGTCTACGCACTTCCGGAGACTTAGAGTCGTCGAAAATGATCAGAGACGTTACAACACTCACACCTCCACCTGCATCATCAAGAACAGAACATACTCCGCTATAAATAGATGAAGCTCTTTCGGTTATCGTTGAAGCCAAACTCACCAGACATCAATATAATATTATAAGAAACTCGATGAAAGATCATAACTATTGTTTATATCCAAGTTACGAAGCAATTAAAGAGGCCAAAGCATTGTTCGCAGGATACTTTGAATTGGCTGCTACTGTCATCTGACCCGTATATAACAAGCATGAGGAAACTACCTCAAAAAAATCGAACTAGCTGTTGCCAGAGGCCATTTTATTACTATTGAGCCCCAGTATTGCGGACGGAAATCGTTAAGCGAATTCAGATGAACGTACCCGTGTAGAAATTTTGGTAGGGAAAAACTTCTGCCCCCGACTTGCCCTCCCTAACTAATGTAGGAAAATGATCCGCTCATCCCAACAGGCCCTGTTATGCCATGTAACACCTGGCTGGCCATTTTCGGATCCGGCGGTCATGATCAGGCCCCTATGACGATATGATCCGGCCCTAGCAGATCCTGATCAGGCCCCTAAGATTTTTAGAATCATGCCCTCAAAGGCCCCGATCACGGTCACGATCATACACCGAAGTGCTTTTTGAACAATTCGTTTTTACGAGGTACTCCTTTTTCAATGTATGCATCTTATTATTATTTATTTCGAGGCAACCCTTTCTTAGGGTACACTTCCTTTTGGCAATCCTCGAAGAGAATTTTAGATTCCGAGTGAACGGAATTCAATAAATAAGTACAATTACATAAGACGGCAGGAACTCCTTGTATGGATTCTTCCGACACCGACTTCTGCTGACATCCGTGCTCGCACCCGTCTATATAAGCATACTGAACACATTATCCGTATGGGAGTTCGACGGTTGCTGTCCTGCGACATCTCGCGCCAAGTCTCGGAACTAACGCGATGCGGTTCGTGGTGATAATAATAATAATCCTCTGCCTACGTAACGAACTTGTGACAGGCGCACAATTGCTTGTTATTCTCGCGGGATAAAAGTGATAATATAAATAATAATTAAATAATAATAATAATAGTAATAATAATAGTAATAATAATAATAATAATAATAATAATAATAATAATAATAATAATAATAATAATAAACGAGGCAATGATTGTTAATTTATTATTATTGTTATCACTATTATTGTTATTTATTATTATTATTATTATTATTATTATTATTATTATTATTATACTGAAAGCCGATATACAAATAATTTTATTTTAATAAATACTCAGGGCAATCCAATAGTTTTCACATCAGAGCCCTGCCAGGGTAATGAAACAAAAATATGTTTTGCTTAAAAGTGTAAAAATAACATCGTCGGAAACTGTTCATATTCTGATCATGCAGGGCACTGGTAATAAGTGATTATTTCAATGTAATAACTAGGGACCAGGTCGTTAAGTTCCATGTCAGGGCCCTGCCAGGAAAATCGGATCAGGCAGGGCGGATCAGGGGCAAGAATCAACTAATGGTTGCCCTATCACATTTCTACACGGGTAATTTATGTAATTTGCAATAATAAAGACCATAATACCATATTGAGAGACAATAATAATTTTTCCCGAAATTTCCTAACCTGTTTTTTATATTTTCAGTCCTGTAATTTTCTAATATAAATATTGATATCAGATTCGTAATCAGCGAACTCGAAACTGTTGAATGTATTTAGGCCGTTCATCGATCGAGACGAATCGAATCTTTTGTTTAACAATCTTTTTTTTTGTCTTGTTACTATCTTACGAGTCTCTCTAGTGTACACGTCGTTTGCTGAATAAATCCGTTCAATCTTTTCCATAATTCATCAGGTTATGGGCCCAGCACGCGGAATTAATTAGAAAGGTGATTAAATTGAATGTGACCGAGTAATTTCAATAAAATGTCTGATAATTCGACGGTACACCTGACCAAGTTCAACGAGACGAATTTTCAGCTATGGAAGTTCGAGATAATTTTTCTGCTTGACTCAAAAGATTTGATCGGAATAGTCACTGGCTCGACAGCAGAACCAAATAAGGAAGAGGCACCGGAAGACTGGAAAAATGGAAAAAGGAGAATTCGAATGCCGTCGTGATCATTCACAGCTCAATCGAACAATCTCGACATGCCCGCGCAGAAAAAAAGAGCATGGGAAGCCAGTCTTGGAAAGAGTCTTGGATTGAGTCTTGGATAGAGTCTTGGATAGAGTCTTGGATAAAGTCTTGAATAAGATCGTATCCCATACTCTTGGATAGTCTCGGATACAGTCTTGGATAGAGTCTTGGAAAGAGTCTTGGATAGGGTCTTGGAAAAAGTCTTGGGTAGAGTCTTGGTAAGAGTCTTGGATAGAGTCTTGGATAGTCTTTGAAAGAGTCTTGGATAGAGTCTTGGAAATAGTCTTGGATAGAGTCTTGGAAAGTCTAAAATACTTTCTTATTATTATTTTCTGTACTATTCGAGAAAATTTCCGATTTGCTTACGAAGTTTTTAAAAATCTTTATTGTCCTCCGGACGTAAAAGTGCCCTTTCATGTCCGGAGGGCTATATTTATATATGAATGGGGCATTCCATGTC
Organism: Alloplasta piceator; assembly: GCA_946863875.1. Lineage (NCBI taxonomy): Eukaryota > Metazoa > Arthropoda > Insecta > Hymenoptera > Ichneumonidae > Alloplasta > Alloplasta piceator. Next base: position 24,017,589 of record OX333079.1, read on the forward strand.
AAATCAACCAGCTATAACTTCTTCAAAAATTGACTAATCGGGACGTTTTTTTCGAAAATTTTCATCTTCAAATGTACTTTAAAAAAGAAAAATACAAAAAAATTGAAGATATTAAAATCTAAGAAATTTTTTACTTTTTCGAGAAAAATCATCGTTTTCTCGGAAGCGCATTTTTTATTTATTTTTTTTTTTTTACTAAAAAAACTTCGTTCAATTCTAGAAAGAATGCCGCAGGAACTGGAGTGGGTGGAATTTTTCTTCTATTTTTTTGTATCGATTGAAAAAAAAAAAAATGTTCGCAACTGGGCTTATTTCATAAAACACACCCTCTGTACATTTTTAAGGATTTATAAAGGACCTCAGAGTTTAAATAATTGGGAAGAAAAAGAAATCAAAAGTGGTAAACCTCGAAAAAATCAAAATTTTTTCGAGAAAAATCATCGTTTTCTCGTAAGCGCATTTTTTATTGCATTTTTTTACTAAATATAAAGTCGTACATTGCACGCATTGAAGAGCCAAACATTACTCTTGAAACTGAATAACTGTAGACCACGAAATAGAGTAGTCTGTAAATAAGTGAAGTCAGTGGATGAAGAATAAAATATCAGTGCAATACTTAAAAAATTGTACCCAATTTTGAACGAGCCCAATTTTATAACTTTTGGATTTTTAACGCAATTTTTTTTAAAGCATCATTTATCATTAATTGCGCTTCTATCGCTGCTTCGCTAAATTTAGAAAAAATGAACATCTCATAACAGTTTCAAGTGCATCAGCAATGACCGGTCTTTCGTTTTATAATTTAATTATTCGAGTTTTCTGGATCTTTATCCTTTTGAACTTTCGGATTACGCAACGTGCCTAGTTGATTATTTATAATCCGGACGAACTTTGTTGGAGTTAACATATACTCTCCTTTTCGATTGACCCAATCTAGGATGAAAAAAAAAACATTGACTGGCACACATTCTTACAAGCAGGTCAAAAGTGAAAATTGAGATTACTGCAAACTTACGGAAAACGGCGTCAAATATTTTTTTTGGAATGCCCTCTCGCCCTTCTTTGTTATTTTTGTTTTTCATGCCCTTCGCCGTCATCAACATCAGATTTTCTCGCCCAATCAAGCACAAAAGCAGACGCCGAACCATTTCACTTGGCCTGTCCCAAAACGATTCAATCAGTTTTAATTCAGCGTAGCTGATGTAAACCCCCGAATCCCGTTGAAGTTCTACCTAAAGTGTGGGTAAAAATATTAAGTATAAAATTATCTTTTTAAAACCAGCGCGACTTTGAACCTTGCGTTTTTTGAAATACTTTATAAATTTATTTTTGAATATTAATAAAAATTTCAAAAAAAGTTACACTAGTTGAAAAATTAAGGGATAAAAAAATGTCCTAAATTTTTAGTGGTTTTTAATAATGCTGAATCTCAGTGAAAAATGGTCGCATCGAGGTCTTAAAAAGCATTTTGAAGCTTCAATTCTAGCTTTCAGATCTTCCACGAAAAAAAATTTCGAAACTACTGGTTTTACGCAATCCTGAGAAATACCGAGAATTTAAATTTATTAGGTTTAAATTTATGTAAAAAAAAAATCGACAAAATTTTCTAACAAAATTTCGAAAAATCTGAAAAAAATGGTTTCTATACAATTGAACGCTGTTTGCGATCGAAATGTAGAAAAAGCTCGGAATAAAAATGTATATTACTTTAATAATGATTATGACGTTTAGGGGCATTAACATGATCCTCCAATTGTTTTCAAAAATGTTATTGCTTGAACAAAAAAACCGTTCGATGGATCAAATTGAAACTTTACAGGGCTTTTCTGGGTATATTGAGGTGTAAAAGTCACGCTCAACATTAGTCGTTTTGGCAATATTTTTAATTTGGCCGTTGATTTTATTTAAAAAACCGTCAATAGCCCTTTTTCTCCTGTTTTTTCAAATTCATGGCAAGGATGGAGTAATTTTTTGTTTCAAAAAACCATCGTCAATCCTTGTAGAGCATTAATTCAAGGTTTTCAAAAACTCTTTTCTATTTTCTGTGCGATCATTGTTTGCTGAGATATCAATTGTCAAACACAAAAGGATTCTTTTTCATTAAAAGTCCGATATTTCAGCGAAAAATGGTCGCAGCGAGATCTCAAAAAGGCAAATTGAAGCTAAATAAACAAGCTATCCGGTTCATGTAATGGTTTATCTGGAAAAATTTTTTCCAAGCAACTGCAGCCAAATAAAATTATAAAAATTAGCCAAATTTATTTTTCTCGGTATTTTTCAGGATTGCGTGAAACCTGTAGCTTCGAAATTTTTTTGGTGAAAGATCTTAAGACTAAAAACTTGAAGCTTTAAAATCTTTTTTTTTATACCTGAATACGACCATTTTTCACTGAGATACAGCATTGTTAAAAACCACTAAAAGTTAAGGACATTTTTTTAGTCCCTTAATTTTTTCCACTTGTGTATAAAAAACAATTTTAAATGGAGTGTGTATTTTGAATGTAGAGTGTGTATGTGCAGTCCACCCACGTACCCTTCCACGCTTTTTCCGTTGCTGATCTGCATGTCGCGATTTCAATCGAGATTTTTCACACGACGAAATACGCGATCGAGATCTTTGAGACGACGGATCACGTGATCGAGATTTCCGTGATGAAGGTACAGGCGATTGAGATTTTCGTGATGAAGTTACAGGCGACCGAGATTTTCGTGTTGAAGGTACAGGCGATCGAGATTTTCGTGATGAAGGTATGGGCGATCGAGTTTTTTGGCATGAAGGTACAGGCGATCGAGACCTATTCGACGAAGATATGCTTGATGTGCGCGATGGCGACACGCTCTGCGAAGATATTCGCAGCGGAGAAACTCGCGGCGGTGAAGTTCGAGATGTCATTCCCGGTGATGATGAAACACGCGTTGGCTTCACTTCCAATCGAATTGGCAATGGAGATACTCGCAATAGCGGGTCTCTCGACAAAAGTGCTTTTGATGATGCGGCTTGTGACGATATAATGTTCGATGCAGAGTCTTGTAAAGATAGTACATTTAATCGAGACTCTGATGTCGGAGATATCGGAGGTCGAGAGCCGGACGATCGACATCTCATTGAGTGACAGCTTGGCGGTCGAGAGCTATAGCATTTCGAGCATTATAATTTAGAGTCTGTCAATTGGAACTTTGTTGATAGAGATACTCTCAAAAGAGATACTTACGACTGGGATACCCGGGTGGAAGTAGCTTGTGATCGAGAGCGTCGAGATCGTGCCCGTCTTGATGGGGATACTCGTGATCGAGATACTTGAGTCGATATTCTCGATCCGGAGCGTTGGAATTGGGATTTTCGATATAAGGATGCTCGAGACCGAGGTCGTCGGTATTCGGATCCTTGCAATGTCGATATCGGGGTTGTGGACTCGCGCGATCGAGAGCCGCATCCCCGAGATCGTGGCGTTGACGAAACTCGCGATCGATGGCGTCGACCTTGAAATCGTCGTGATTGAGGTTCTCGTCGTGAAGATAGACGCGATCCAGAATGACATGTTGGGGATACTCGCGATCTGGAGCGCCGGGATTCACATAGTTGGGATCGAGAAACATGCGATGGAGAGCATCGCGATGCAGATACTCGCGATCGGGAGCGTCGAGATTGAAATCGTTGGGATCGAGAATCATGCGATGGAGAGTGTCGCGATGCAGATACTCGCGGTCCAGAGCGTTGGGATTCAAATCGTCGTGATCGAGGTTCTCGTCGAGAAGATACTCGCGATCCAGAATGACGTGTTGGAGACACTCGCGATCCGGAGCGTCGGGATTCAAATCGTTGGGATCGAGACATATGCGATGGAGAGCGTGGCGATGTAGATACTCGCGATCGGGAGCGTCGAGATTCAAATCGTCGTGATCGAGAAACATGCGATGGAGAGCGTCGCGATGCAGATACTCGAGATCCAGAGCGTCGAGATTCAAATCGTCGTGATCGAGAAACATGCGATGGAGAGCGTCGCGATGCAGATACTCGAGATCCAGAGCGTCGGGATTCAAATCGTCGTGATCGTTGTTGTGATCAGGATCTTCGCGACGGTGATACTCGCAATAGAGATATTTTTTGCGTCGATTGTTGTCCCGGAGATATTCGCATTCGAGACCTAGAGCGTATTGACTGAGACGTGCCACGGAATGAGGATCGAACTGTTGATGCCGTGGAACTTATCGATCGAGCGCGTAATGATCCTGGACGTTTCGATTTCGATGCCGACGGCAGTATTGAAGGTGCAATGACAGCCGATGTTATGCTTTCAGCGATCACCTCAGTAATGGCTTGGAAAATTTGCGAGGGTTCAGAGATATGAATTAGTACAGAATAACAAAATTCCCTTAAGGGGTTAGGCCACTCTAGGATTTTCAAAAAATCAATTTTGTTTGTTTTAAAAAAAATCAACATTTGGGTTGAATTTTGAATTTTAAAAAATCGTGAAAATTCACGTTGAACATTACATTTTTAATTCCATTTTTTAAATATAATACCTTGTACTGATCTTAATTGATCCTGAAATTTTTAAAAATGTGTTTTTTGTTTTTTTCGAAAATATAAATTTTTGAATTTTTAAAAATCGTGCAAATCCACGATCAACATTAAATTTTTGGTTAAATTTTTTTTATATAATACCTTTTACCGATCTTAAAATATCATAAAATTTTCAGGATGGTGTGTTGTTGTTTCAAAAATATACATTTGTCTCTTTTACATCTAAGTTAAGATAATATTGAGCAATCATGTAATTCTGTAATTTTGAACAGTAAAAACTTAAATTAATGAAAACAAAAAAAAATATTTTTTACCATCATTCAAAAATTTATATTTTTGAAACAAAAAATCACCATCGTGAAAATTTCAGGATCTTTTAAGATCAGTACAGGATATAATAAAAAAAAAATTAACCAAAAATTTTATGTTGATCATGGATTTGCACGATTTTTAAAAATTCAAAAACTCATATTTTCGAAAAAACAAAAAACCCCTTCCTGAAAATTTCAGGATCTCTTAAGATCAATACAAGGTATTATATAAAAAAAATTGAACCAAAAATGTAATGTCCATCTTGGATTTTCACGATTGTTGAAAATTAAAAATTCTCCAAATTCATCATGTTTCAAAAAAAAATTTCGGAATATTTTTTATTTCATAGCCCCAAGTATTCTATTTCAGACGAATTCAGAGCGATTTTTCGTAACTATAATAGTTTACGAGATATTTAAAAAATCATCTTGAAAGATTCAAAAATTGTGAAATTTTGAATTTTTGGCAAGTTAAAAAAAAAAAAAATTAATTTTTTTCTTTTGGTAGAAGTTCGTTTTCTTAAAAACGAAAACTTCTGACCAAACTGCATCGAAATTGAAAGGGGTCGATTCCAACTCTTCGTTCATTTGACATGGAATGATCCATAGGAAAAAATGAAAAAGAATTTGTTCAAAAATGTTTTCATATAAATTCATAAAAATTTTAGGTTTTTGGAGAAGCCATTCATACATTTGTGTTCAGCGTGAAACAACATCGATCGAAAGTTCAAAAATATTTTTACCCGTAGTAAAAAACTCCATTGAATCGCCAATGGCAACCAATGGTCCTCATACGACTCCATTGGACAATGAATGGGGACCCATTGAGATTTCCGCATTTGTCAATGGCGTACAGCGCTGACCATTTATCAGTGAATGGGTATCCATTGAACATCAAATGCGGATGAATCGAATGATCATCATTACTCAATGATGCTCATTGGAAAGCCAATGCGGATGAATCGAATGATCATCATTACTCAATGATGCTCATTGGAAAGCCAATGCGGATGTATCGAATGATCAGCATTGCCCAATGGTGTCCATGGGAAGGTAAATGCTGATGAACGAAATGATCCGCTTTACCCGATGATGTCCATTGGAAAGTCAATGCGAATGAACTGAAAGATCAGCATTTCCCACAGATGTTCATTGGAACCCAAATGCGGTTAACGATGAAATGATCAGCATTTACCAAGGATACCCATTGAATAATAAGTAACTACGAATTATATAATGATCAACATTTATCAATAATGTCACTTCATTGACGACTGATCGAATGATGAGCAGCATTCGTTAACGATGTTGCAATCCATATTCGAGGTCCAATGCAGAACAATTGAACCCATCGATCGATGAGAATTTTTCCGAATGCGATATTTCTCAAACGGCGGTGAATTAATAAAATTAAGTAAGAGTAGATGTCGCTGATTCTCATATATGAACCAAATATTTTCTTCAATTGTAATAATTGCTGATGATTATATCGATGGTCAATCAGTTTGAAATATAATATAATAGTTTAAAATAAAATGTAATATAATATATTTAAAAAAAATATATTATATACTGCTCATCAAGTGCGCGTACGTTTGGGATAAATGATTTTTAAAACCGTTTATTTTTAACATATACACATAATTTTATCAGTCCCTCTCAACTCGATTTGTGAGAGGAGAAACGTATATACTTTCATTATCCATCGTCATCTGAATACACTTGCAATCTATTTTCTCAATTCTGAGCTTCAATAATTTCTATTAAATGTAATATATATATATATATATATATATATATATATATATGATTGCTATATGATTGCTATATATGATATATAATATAATTATTGGTCGTTATGCTAATATTAGCATTATGATTAACCTTACTTACTGATAACTTACTTGATTATTTAATGCGTAATTCCATGTATATATAGCAATCATATGAAAGAATCTCCATTGATGATCCCATTTATTCCCCATTGCCCACAAAAACCAATAGAGGTGAATATGGCGAATTCACTAGGGAGATTGTCTCCATTGAATCCCCATGGGATAATCCCCATTCCGTTTCAAATGGGGAATTTAATGGCGAAAATGTCCTTAGAAAATTCGGCATTCATATCCATTGGTTTTGTGGGCAATGGGGAATGAGTGGCGAACAGCAATGGAGATTCTTTCGTATAGTAAAAACTCCATTCATCGCCATTGAAAAATCCCCATTCATTCCCCATTGCCAAAATAACCAATGGGGATGAATGCCGAATTGCCTAAGGAGATTGTCTCCATTGAATCCCCATTAGATAATCCCCATTCCGTTTCAAATGGGGAATTCAATGGCGAAAATCCCCTTAGGCAATTCGGCATTCATCTCCATTGGTTATTTTGGCAATGGGGAATGAATGGGGATTTTTCAATGGCGACGAATGGAGTTTTTTACTACGGGTAAAATTACTGTTCTTGGAAATTGTACAAAAATTTAGCCTTTAATAACGTTATTTTCCAAGGCTGGCCATTCTGCCGCGTTCTTACATACACATTATAAATATACCTGCATTATTGTCTTTCTTCTTTTCCTGTATAGCAAGTAAAAGTTCTTCCTCCATTTTTCTCGTATTAGAATTTTTTTCGGTTTTAGTGGTGATTTTTTTTCTTTTCTTCTTTTCCACAATTCCGATAATTTCACCCGTTATGGATACGTCAATTTTTTCTAGATATTTGTCGTCTTCTGTTCATGAATTTAAAATATATTAAATATAAGAGATTGCAAAACAAATATGATTAAAAAAGCAAAAACCTTGCCCATATGATAATAAAAGCTTAAAAACGATCAATGACTTACCGCTTAATTCAAGCACCTTGCCATTGTATTTTTTTTTGCCGGAGAAAATTTTTACTACATCATTTATTTTGGTTCCCTCAGGAATCGTCGATGCATCAACCACACTCGTCGATTTTGACACTATCCAATATACTAATCCGTACATTTCTGTCGAAAAATTTGTTTTTGAATTTTGTAATTTATTTGTAATTGATTGATTGGTTGATAATCGAAAGATAATTATTTTAAATGTATTCATTACATTCGCAATGAACTCAATAAAAGAAAAATAATTTATTATTGTTGTGATTATCGAAAAAAAAAATTTTTCAAGGCGTTCAAAGAGCGAAGAAAAACATGAGGACTTACCAATCACTCGAAGTGTCGTCTCCTTTTCTTTTTTTCCTCTTTTCTCCTAAACTATTTTCCTTCTCAATATCCGCTTGAAATTCGAGATAGTCGCGTGATCTTCACGGAAAAATGTAAATCGAGTCTCAATATCACTCTTCGATGGATTGATTCGTGTCGGAAAATAAGTCAATGTGCTTACTTGTACCCATGACGACCGGTAACAAGAGAATAAATTGAGGTGACATTCGATTTGTTTTTAATTCTCCGGGAAAACACGTCTGTCAAAGAGAGGTTTGGAGATTCCATTCGAAAAAGGCAAAATCCTTTAAAGAATAATTCTTGTCAAAGGCAAGAGCTGGTATTATTTCGACTAGAAATATATGAAAATAAGTTTCTCGATTATCAGAACAACTTTTAACGACCGAAAACTGCGAGCAACATTTTTTTTATCGATGTGATAACACCTGAAGGAAAAGGTCAGTCCGCACATATTCTTCTGTCTCATTCTATCTTGAAAAAAATTAATATTCTATCAAAATAATAATAAACCAATAATCTTCCCGTCACATTCCTGATTCAAAAAATCGGTTGAATCAATTATAAAAAATTATAGTAATCAAATTGTTCCCACGTATATAGGGCATTCGATGTTAAATCCAGTACCTGCAGAACCGGTTTTCTGTCAAATTGAGTAAAATTGATTTTATCAAAAGACTAATTGAAGTGGATTTTCCCGTCGGATAATTGTGATGAAGAAAGAAAAATTAACGTTACAGGACGTCTAGTCCTCTGTACCTCCCTCTCGTTCGTGAGTCACATCCCCGCTTATTCGAATTCATTTTTTTCAAAGAGAAAACTTTGTTATCTAAAATTGTTTATTTTAAGCTTCTGGCCAGAACATTCTAAATGGTCGCAAATAAAATCATAGTCAAAAAAAATTTCTGAATTGAAGCCAATTAAATACGCTTTTTTACCAATGACGTACACTCCCGCTCAAAAATTTGGAAACATCAGTGAATATTTCTTGCTGCACTAAAAGTTGCATAACTCTTAGTTTTTACTAGTATTTAGGAGTGTGAGTAATTTGTAAATTTGAATATTCGATATCGACAATTATTGTTTATGGCATGCCAAATGTTGCTGAATTTTTTCCGATTTTTATTGTACCACGAAGTACGGAAATTTTAATCAGATAATTTTTGGCTGGGAAGGTAGGCGCAAAGCATCCTTAAGAGAGTTTATTCTGGTCTCAAATTTTGAAAAAATCATTTTTTTGTATATTCTTAAAGTTTAGACCTTTAAGAATATATCGGCTAAAGAAACTTTTTTAATTCCAATAAATAATTTATGGAGTTATAGGTATTTTGAGCAACTACGCCCGTCACGTCGGAGCAAATCGGTCTATAGACATTTTTCTCAAACTTTCTTTTCTCAACATGACTGACATGATTTCTCAAGTTCTACTCAACTGATTAACTTGAAATTTTTCACCAATTTGCAATATATAACTCTCTATTGCCCCTACTACTTTTGTATCCAATTTTTTATTTACTATTGTAAAAAAAAAACTCTGAAAAACGTGTCGAAAAGCGCTTTTTATTCTGAAACAGCCGCCACTTTGCAAATTATTTTTTTCCGTTTTCTCTGAGTTACGGGCTATAATGACATTTTTACTAATTAAGAATGTTTTTTTAAATTTTGTATGGTATGACTAGCAAGATTGCAGTCATGTTAGCCAGCATACCCCGTTTTTACCCTCAACTTTACAAATATATAGCTTATCTAATTTCCCTTTTTTTCTCGATTGGTAACGATATTTTTTGTTTTTATTTATCAAGCTTGACAAAACGCTCAAAATGTATGTTGCTGGACCAGAATACCGCCTAAATTTAATTTTTTATCAGTAAAGAAAATAACGTATATGGCACAAATTTTACTATACATTTTTATGTATTGTAAAAAAGCGCCTTTGGAAAACGTTTTAAATATAAATTAGATGATAAAGCTCAATAAGTACAAAATTACTCACCAAATACAAAAATAATTCTAAAACTTAATTTTTATTTTTTTATTTATACAGACATTTCTATCAAAATTTTAACGATTTTTGTGAATTTGTCATTTTCAATCAAGAATTTTCTCTAACGGTCGATGGTATTGACATCTATCAAGAGTTTTATTTAAGACTAGAATGTACCTTTGAAATAAAAATGAGTAAAATTTTCTTAATAAATTTAAATTGTCAAAATAAAATTTAGACTTACAAAAACTACCTTTCCAAGATCGGTTAATAAAATTCTTTATGATACTATAATATTAACAAATGGTTCTGGTTAAATGACAAATGGCTCTGCAAAAAATAATAAGAATCTACCATATACGTAAGTTAAATTTTATTTGATGTTTTCTGTTATAAATTCTCAATTAATATTACGGTTAAAATAAATGTCTGCCAACATGTATGTAGTTGCTTCCGAGGAATACCACTGCGAGCCCATTGTCACCCTGAATAATGCCTCGTCCATGGAAAAGATTGAATGAATATTCGAAGAGTGGTCTCAGAAGACTGAAACGAAGATGCCCATCCAGTTCGAGTGACGAGTCCTCAGAAGATGGACAACAGGTTGAGCTTTGCCATGAAGATTCAGAGTTAGACCGAGAATGTTCTGATGAGCATTTGCCAAGTTCCGAAGGCATTGGCTGCAGTATGTCGACATGTGAACTTGTCCCTGATCACAATCAAACAATTTCTGACCGAGAACAGTCTGACAATGGAGTTTCGTCAAACGAAAGTACCGCAAGTGAAAACAGCATCGATGTTCATGGTGAATCGGATCATTCGACACTATATAACAGAGTGTCAAATCAAGAATCGAGTTCTGATGATTCCGCAGATTCCAACGACGAAGATCGCTCCATCAATAATGATGTTCGTGAAGGTCCTCGGTTGAACGACGAACCTCTCTATGATGGTGCTCCATTAACAGTAGCCGAAAGCGTAGTTGCCACGATGTCGATGATTGTGCGACACAATATGAATGAGGCAATGCAGTCTGACCTCTTAAAATATGTGAAGTTGCACTGTCGGCCGGAAAATAGGTGTAAAAAATCTCTCTATACTTTTGATAAACTGTTTGCGAAAAACAAAACACCGCTCGTTCGTCATTTTTATTGCCCCAGCTGCTTTCAGACTGTCGATGAACAAACTTCGACTTGCCCATCGTGTACAGACCATCCAACAATCACTTATTTTTTAGAAGCATCGATAATTTCGCAGATCAAAGCCATGTACAATCGCCACGGTTTTTGGAATGCATTGCAACACCACTGGCTCATTAGACGTCAAAACGTTCGCACTTACCGTGACATATACGATGGTGAAATTTACAAAGATCTCAGTAGAAATGGCGGCTTCTTGAATAATCCGTTGAACATATCGTTCTCACTATACACCGATGGAGTAGCTATTTTTCGATCGTCGAAGTACAACATCTGGCCGGTCTATCTCGTGATCAATGAATTGCCGTTCTCCATGAGAATGCGACGCGAAAACGTTATACTAGCGTCTTTGTGGTTTGGAGATGGAAAACCATGTCCTAACTTATTTCTGAAGCCGTTGCTGAAGAATACGAGAGAATTACGTAACGGAATTGAGGTACGAGTGCCAAACATCCAATATCCTTTCACTGTGAGAGGCCTCGTGATTTACTTTTCCGCTGACCTTCCGGCAAAGGCCCTTTTTTATAACATGAAACAATATAACGGAAGGTTTGGGTGTCAAAAGTGTAAACAGCAAGGAGAATATTTGAGGAACGGACGAGTTCGCATTTACCCGTATGAACCCTTCAACTTACGAACTGACGAAGAAACATGCACACATGCTAAGCAAGCATTCGAAACAGGCTCTGCAGTTTGTGGTGTAAAGGGACCCACAATTTTATATTTCCTTATTGACAATTTCATGCGGGCTATGTCCGTTGATCCAATGCACTGCATATTTGAGGGAGTTGTAAAAAGCCTTTTAAATTTGTGGTTCAGCCCCACAATGTCCGCTCAGCCATGGTCAATAGCGCAACATGTCTACCTGGTTGATGAACGGCTAAGATCACTTACTCCGCCATCATTTCTGCAGAGGCTTCCACGATCTATCAAAAGTCATCTAGCCTATTGGAAAGCTCACGAGCTCAAAGCATGGCTGTTTTATTTTTCCATACCTTGCCTTTTCGGTATATTAAAGCCTGTATACTTTGAGCATCATCTATTACTCGTGCACGGCATAGCACTTTTGACTCAGACCATAGTATCCTCCGACGATATTGACATTGCATCTCGAACTCTAAATGAATACGTGAGACGGTTCGAAGTGCTATACCATCGACGAAATATGTCAAACAACCTTCATCAATTGCTCCATCTACCCGAGAACGTTCGACAGATTGGCCCTTTGTGGACTTTGTCATGTTTTCCCTTTGAAGATTTGAACGGATTTCTGAAAAAGCTGGTTCATGGAAGCAATTGCGCACAGCTACAGATATATTCTGGTGTTTCGAAATTCCTAAATCTTGCTACGTTAAAGAATCAGCACTTAGTGCGAGGACGAGCAGCTTATGAATTTTGCGAAAATTTAGATGCGAAAAAAGGAAGAATGAAGCGGCATCTTATCGCGAATTCGGTCTATATCGTCGGGAAATGTTCCGAATTACAACAACTACCTCCTGAAATTGATGAAGTTTGTCAACGCGCTAATGTACACGGGCCCAGATTCTTTTGCTATAAAAGACTTTTAAAAAAACACGTTCTGTATTCTTCAATGCAGTATCAAAAGAGTAAACGAACGAATTCTACAATCGCTGCATATACTACTGATCAAGGATCAAAAAGAATCGGACAAATTAGATGTTTTATTCGAATCTTGGATTGTCATTGCCCGATGTTATGCCGATGTTTAGGAAGAGATTATGCGATCCTACGGCCCATGATTGTTGAAAATCGATTTTCAACGTGCATAGCTGGCTCAACTTTATCGACGATACACAATGTATTGGACTTCGAAAATGATGAGCAAGCTGTAGACATATCGAATCTCATAAGCGTGTGTTTCTACTGCAAGATTGAGGACATACCGAATACGTATGTCATCGAACCTGTAAATTGCATGGAATTTGAGTAATTAATTATGGTAAATAATTTATACAATTATGATGTAATAATTTGTATATATTCAGCACCGAATTAATTTATTTATTAATACGTTTCACAGATTGTTTAATGTTCTGATATGGTGATGTGATATTCCGTGATGTGATATTCCGGCGTGATATTCCGTATCGACATGCTGTTGACCGCCATGTATTTGATCGAAATTTTTGGATTGCATGGAGGGCGCGTAGCGCCCGACCGAACCCGACCCAACCTGACCCCTTTTGAACCCGACCCCTTTCAATTTGGCTGAAGATTTTTTTCTACTCCATTGAACACATTTTTCAGGAAATTTTCAAATTTTTTTACCCAACCCAAAAAAAGTTGAGAATTATTTAAAAAAAAAGGCTTTTGTTTTTTCAAATAGCTATAACTTCTTCAAAAATTGACTAATCGGCCGTTTTTTTCGAAATTTTCGTCTTTAAATGTACTTTTCGAAAAAAAATACAAAAAAAATTTCAGATATTAAAATCTATGAAATTTATCACTTTTTCGCGAAAAATCATCGTTTTCTCGGAAGCGCATTTTTTATTTTATTTTTTTTTTTACTAAAAAAAACTTCTTTCAATTCTCGAAAGAATGCCGCCCAGACTGGAGTGGGTGAAATTTTTCTTCTTTTTTTTTTATCGATTGAAAAAAAAAAATTTTTTTGCAACTGGGCTTATTTCATAAAATACACCCTCTGTAAATTTTTGAGGATTTATAAAGGACCTCAGAGTTTCAACAATTGGAAAGAAAATGAAATCAATAGTGGTAAAATCATCGAAAAAATTTTGATTTTTCTCAAAAAAGTGAAACAATAAATAAAAAACACCTACAAACAATTTTTTGTAATTTTAAAATGTAATTAAAAAAAAAAGTACAAAAAAATTGTTTGCAGGTGTTTTTTATTTATTCTTTCACTTTTTTGAAGAAAATCAAAATTTTTCGAGGTTTATTACCTTCAATTTCCTTTTCTTCCCAATTATTCAAACTCTGAGGTCCTTTATAAATCCTCAAAAATTTACAGAGTGGTGTGTTTTATGAAATAAGCCCAGTTGCAAAAAACAAAATTTTTCAATCAATAAAAAAAATAGAAGAAAAATTCCACCCACTGCAGTTTGGGCGGCATTCTTTCCAGAATTAAACAAAGTTTTTTTTTAGTAAAAAAAAAACAATAAAAAATGCGCTTCCGAGAAAACGATGATTTTTCTCGAAAATTTTTTGATTTTTTCGAGGTTTACCACTTTTGATTTCTTTTTCTTCCCAATTATTTAAACTCTGAGGTCCTTTATAAATCCTCAAAAATTTACAGAGGGTGTGTTTTATGAAATAAGCCCAGTTGCGAAAATTTTTTTTTTTTTCAATCGATAAAAAAAAAATAGAAGAAAAATTCCACCCACTCCAGTTCCGGCGGCATTCTTTCTAGAATTGAACAAAGTTTTTTTAGTAAAAAAAAAAAAAATAAAAAAAAATGCGCTTCCGCGAAAACGATGATTTTTCTCGAAAAAGTGAAAAATTCCTTAGATTTTAATATCTTAAATTTTTTTTTATTTTTTTTTTTAAGTACATTTGGAGACGACAATTTTCGAGAAAAAACGTCCTGATTAGTCAATTTTTGAAGAAGTTATAGCTATTTGAAAAAATGAAAGCCTTTTTTTGAATAATTCATAACTTTTTTTAGGTTGGGTAAAAAAATTTGAAAATTTCCTGAAAAGCGTGTTTAATGGGGTAGAAAAAAGACAAACATTTTCAGCCAAATCGAAAGGGGTCGGGTTCAAAAGTGGTCGATTTGACATGGAATGCCCCATATATATATATATATAAATATAACTCTCCGGACATGAAAGGGCACAAAGGAGGATAATAAAGATTTTTAAAAACTTCGTAAGCAAATCGGAAATTTTCTCGAATAGTACTGACAATAATAATAAGAAAATATTTTAGACTTTCCGAGACTCTATCCAAGACTCTTTCCAAGACTCTATTCAAGACTCTTCCAAAGACTATCCAAGACTCTATCCAGGACTCTTTCCAAGACTCTCCCCAAGATTCTTTCCAAGACTCTATCCAAGACCCTATCCAAGACTGTATCCGAGACTATCCAAGAGTATGGGATACGATCTTATTCAAGACTTTATCCAAGACTTTATCCAAGACTCTATCCAAGACTCTTTCCAAGACTGGCTTCCCATGCTTTTTTTTTCTGCGCGGGTGCTTGTCTTGTTAACTGTCGGAAAGCTTCTGAGATGTTGATAAAACTTTTCACGCTGCATGAACGGAAGACGGACATATCAAAACAACAGTTATGGCAACAGTTTTATGACTTTAAGGACATCTGAAGGATATTGAAGAGACTGTATCTGACTTAGCTATCATGTCCAAAATACTGTGTAGCTTACCGTTGAAATTTTTGGCATTCTGTATAGCATGGGACAGTGTTGCACAGACTGGACAGACTATAGCAAATCTGACGGCACGACTGATTAAGGAAGAATCGCGCCTAACACAAACAGAAGATGAAACTTCAAAGTTAGCTATGCATAGGGACGTTCCGATACCGACAAAGTATCGATACCTACTCAAATGAATAATACTCAAATCAATTTTCGATACGACTCATTTGAGTAGCGACAAAGTATCGATACCTACTCATATCGATACTTTTATCGACAGCTTTTTACGGGATTAGAATCATGAATAAATACAACAAGCTTCTACTTGCATAGCCTATGCAAGTAAAAGCCTTACAGTTAAGAATTAATCAGGGCTCGAAGATCGCTAAGAATTTTGAAAAGAGATCGGATGGTAAAAGTGTCCAGGAAAGTACTATAGCAGAGGAAAAAGCAAACTGTCATTGTGGATATTGCAAAAAAAAGGGACATGGGTGGAGAGAATGCCCGAAGCGAAGATCAGAAGAATATTCTAAGGGAGACTCGAGTGAATCGGCGATGATCTGTGATCTCTCCGCACTTTTTTCGCAATCAACGGACCGAGATGATAAAGTTTGGTTGGCAGATTCCGGAGCTAGTGTACACATGACATTTCGTCGTGACTGGTTTAAGAAACTTGAACCCTTGAAACGTCAAGAAACAGTCAAGGTTGCGAACAACAAGATTATCCCAGTGGCTGGCGTAGGAACCATTGACACTTAAGTATTTGTTGGAGGAAAATAGATTGACCGACAACTGACTAATGTCTACTATATCCCAGAGCTCAGACGTAACTTGTTATCAGTAGGAGCATTATTGAGAAAGGGGTTTAGAATGATTTACGAAAATGACGGCTGTCAGATCAAAAACAAGACGCATAGTTTAATAGCACTCGGACATATGAAGAGTGGGCTATTTTACATGGAAATTAGAATGAAGACACCACTGGATTGTACTGCTGTAAACTCGAATAATATCAAGATTTGGCATGAGAGGCTGGGACATGTGAATTCTTACTCTTTGAGCGAAACAGAAATGCTGGGGGCTGTCGGAGGAATGAAGATTTCTGATTCAAGAGATTTCTTTTGCGAGGCTTGCGAATTTGGCAAACAGGCGTGCAAATCTCACTTCTTATGTTCAAGAATAAAATCTTATAAACCGGGTCAGATGGTCCATTCAGATCTTTGTGGTCCTATGATTGTTGAGTCTCCGCGAGGATCGAAATATTTGATTATCTTCAAGGACGTTTGTACTGGATTTCGGACTGTATATTTTATATGGCACAAATCGGAAACTTTCTCGAAGTTCAAAGAATATCTGGCCATGACTATAAGATAGACCGGAATTGAACTGAAAGTCTTAAGATCCGACAACGGTACGGAATATCTTTCGAAAAAATTTCAGGACTTTCTGAGAAGCCAAGGAATAATACACGAACTAAGCGCTCTATATACTCAACAGCAGAATGGAAAAGCTGAAAGAGAAATTCGTACACTAATCGGAAGCGCAGAATCCATGCTGTTTGCAAGGAACGTTCCGAATGAGCTATGGTCAGAGGCAGTGAATAGAGCTGCTTACACTCTCAATAGAGTAGTATCGCAGAAAACAGATGAGAAAATAGCTTTTGAAAAATGGTTCAACCGAAAGCCTGATATAGCACACATGCGAGTATTCGGCAGCACGGCTCACATGCAAGTTCCAAAGCAACTGCGACAGAAGCTTGATCGGAAAAGTCGAAAAATGATATTAGTTGGTTATGATCACAACTCGTCGAACTATAGACTTTGGGATTCTGTACGTCGAAGGATTGAAATAAGCACACTGTAAAAAATAGGCGTTGTAAACTGCTACGGTGTGGGGGGCAAACAATTCTTGTGTTGATAATAACACCATGATGGAGTAGAAAGTACACGGTGTAAAGTGTAAACATTAAATCCCGGTGTTACTTTGTCAGTGTAACCCGCAAGCTACACTGAATGGTTTTGAAATGAAAAAACACTGTACGGATGTTACAGGTTAAATATCCCGTGTTAAAATTAACACTGTTTCTACACCGCTGTAGGTGTACATGTAGGTCCATTAATTCAGTGTTAAATCGAAGATAATTTAACACCACTGTAGGTGTACATATAGGTCCATTTATTCGATGTTAAATCTAATAAGATAATTTAACACCACTATCGGTGTACATATAGGTCCATTAATTCGGTGTTAAATCTAAGATAATTTAACACTACTATAGGTGTACACATAGGTCCATTAATTCGGTGTTAAATATTTTTCTTCAATCGGAGTTAGCCCAAAACTCGGGTTCGGGTATAAAGTGAGAGGATACGAGAATCTGACCAGGACAGTGCATTCGTCGATGGCGCTGATATCGAATCCACGGGCCCGACCACAAAGGGCTAGCGCTAGCGTGCGTTAATATACCCTTACATATTTTATTTACACCGAATGAGTAAATCTGTATACGCTCAAGCAGAAAAGGACATACTTTAGTCTCAATGGATTAGTCCACTTTTCTCTCTTGTGTGGTGCGGAGGATCGCGCGTCGACAGTTGCCAATGCCGACATACGATGAACCCGGACGAGAAAAAAGATTTATGCGACGAATCGGCCGAGAAAAGAGAAAGAAAGAGTGATAAAGAAGGGTTTCCCTTCGAAAAATTAATGTATGTGTCAAAATCAAGACAGAAATTACGAGTGAAAATGCCACCATGTACGATTTTGATCAATAATTTTGTACAAAAATGTGTGTAAGCTCATGTTATTTTTGGAAACACCAATAAATAAAGATCTTAGAAATGTACGTGTGGTCTGTTTTTTTTTCAAGCTCGATGATTTGATTCACATGATAATGAAAAAAAACTGAAAGGCTCGAACTTTGACTGGCATAGGTGTAAAATAGAACACAAATCCGTGTCAATTTGATACACCTTTTGGTGTTTCATATGACCTACGCTGGTTACAAATAACACCATTATAATTTTGACGAAAAACCCAATAACATTGAATTTCAACACTTGTCGGTGTAAAATATGACACGGATTTTGGTTTATCTGCTACACCTTCTGGAGTTGTTGATTGTTCTGCTATGCTGGCACTCAACACCAGACGGACATTAATAAAGGATCGTATCGGATTTAATATTGACATGCATAAGTGTAAATCGTTACACAGTTTTGTGATCTGTTTGACTCTATTGGGATGTTTTTTTTTATTTGCAACGTGTGCTTGCGATTTGGTGTTGAGTCGACGGTGTCGAATAGTTTTACACCGATTTTTAACATCGCCGATTTACACTCTGATGGATGAGTCTGTTAACACCAAAAGAATGGACCTATATGTACACCACGGTGGTGTACATATAGGTTCAAAATCAACACCGGCTTTTTACAGAGCAGTGATGTCAATTTTGATGAAAAGGATTTACAAGGAGTAGATCAGAAATTGGATGGAAAAACGATCTCCAAAATATTTACGTTCAAAATCAATGAAGATCTCTTTGAGCAGGAAGATGTACACTGTCTTGTGAGAAAAAATCAAGAACGGAATTTCGTCGACAGAGCTGAAGTTTGAATAAGAAACAAGGAGAACGATATTGACGCTGTTCGGAATATACAAGTAGAAGAGGAGCCAGAAGGGAGAATGGGAGAGTATGCTGAAGAACAAGGTGAAGAACAAAGAATAGAAGAAGAGAAAGAAAGAGTAGGAGAACAACATGAAGATCAAAGATATGATTTTCGAGACCGATCAAAGATTTTGAAACCGAATTGGTTCTCGTGGGGGGCAAATATGGTGGTAATTGAGATACCAGAAGATTTCGAGACCGCTTTGAAAAGGTCAGAATACAGAAAGTGGCAAGATGTGATGCAACAAGAAATGGATTCATTGATTGAAAATAAAACTTGGACACTATCCACTTTACCCGATAGCGAACGTGCAATTGGTTGTAAGTGGGTGTATACATTGAAAACTGACGGAAAAGGGAACATAACCCGATATAAAGCAAGATTGGTGGCTGGAGGCTACTCACAGCGTAAGGGTATCGATTACAGAGAAACTTTTGCCCCTGTCGTTAGGTACGACTCTGTGAGATTATTACTGGGAATTGCTGCTCAAGAGGATATGGAAATCGTACAATTCAATGTAAAGATAGCCTTCTTGTACGGAGATTTAAGCGAAAAAATATTCATGAAGCAACCACAAGGTTTCGAGGATAAGCGTAGACCTGACGCAGTTTGTTTACTCAAAAAGTCCCTATATGGATTAAAGCAAGCCCCTCGATGTTGGAACTTTAAGTTCGTGAGCTTTCTGAAGACGCTTGCATTTAATGAGTCTAACGGTGACAGGTGTGTATTTGTTGGAACAATATTGGACACCAAAGAATTCCTTGCACGATACGTTGATGATGGCTTAATAATATCAAAATCACAAGACGCAATTGATGAAATCTTACAAAAACTCAAACAACGCTTCCAGATAACGATAGACAACGTTTCACAGTTTGTTGGTGCGGAAATAGTACGAAATAGAGAGAGACAAACTATAATGATCAAGCAAAGTAATCATATTGAAAGATTACTTGAAAAGTTTAATATGACCGAGTGTAATCCGTCGACCATATCTGCTGATCCAAATGTTCGGCTTAGTAAAAAACAATGTCCATCTACACAATAAGACATTGAAGACTGTCAGGAGATCCCATATCGAGATCTAGTAGGTTCATTACTCTTCATTGCGACCGTAACACGTCCAGATATTATGTATGCTGTAAGTCAAGCAAGTCAATTCCTAACCTGCTGGGGTCGAGAGCACTGGAATGCGATCAAGAAGATAATGCGCTACTTGAAACCAACTCAAGAACTTGGACTAACTTTTCGAAAACAGATTCCAAAATATGATGTTGTTGGATACATAGATGCTGACTATGCTGGAAATGTGGACACCAGAAAATCGACGAGCGGTTATATTTTCATGTTCAACGAGAGTCCAATCACATGGTCCAGTCAACAGCAGCAAGTTGTTGCTCTCTCGACTACGGAATCGGAGTATATTGCTCTCGCGCGAGGAACGCAGGAAGCTTTATGGTTACGCTCAATTCTTGCTGATCTCGGGTACGGAAACAAGCCAATCAACATGAGAGTCGACTATGAAAGCGCTATCAAAATTGCAAAGAATCCAAAATACCACAAGAGGACGAAACACATAGATATTAAATATCATTTTGTACGCGATGTTTATGAAAAGGGATATGTTAACATAACCTACATTGAATCCAAACTACAACTTGCTGATATTTTGACAAAGCCGCTACCTATACATCAATTTAAAGATTTACTGTTGAAACTAAATATTGTCAAGTAGACAGCACTGTATAAGAGAGAGTTTTTAATGTATTCAGGCCGTTCATCGATCGAGACGAATCGAGTCTTTTGTTTAACAATCTTTTTTTTGTCTTGTTACTATCTTACGAGTCTCTCTAGTGTACACGTCGTTTGCTGAATAAATCCGTTCAATCTTTTCTATAATTCTTCAGAAACCATGAGAAAAGTGATTTTTCAATCGAATTTGTACGAGTTTTAACGTTTTATCGGCCATGTTGAAGCCGCCATTTTATTTTTCTAAATTCTGATATCAGATTCGTAATCAGCGACCCAGAAAACATAGGGAAAGTAAATTTTCAATTAAATTTACTACGAACTATATGTTTTCATCAGTCATATTGCAGCTGCCATTTTGTTTTTCTAAATTCTAATATCGGATTCGTAATCAGCGACCCCGAAAACATATTGAAAATGAATTTTCAATTGAATTTATTACGAACTTCATGTTTTCATCAGCCATATTGAAGCCACCATTTTGTTTTTCTAAATTCTAATATTAGATTCGTAATCAGCGACCCCGAAAACATAGGGGGAAACGAATTTTCAATTAAATCTATTACAAACTTTATGATTTCATCAGCCATATTGCAGCTGCTATTCTGTTTTTCTAAATTCTGATATCAGATTCGTAATCAGCGACCCCGTAAACATAGGGAAAGTAAATTTTCAATTGAATTTATTACAAACTTTATGATTTCATGAGCCATATTGCAGCCGCTATTTTGTTCTTCTAAATTCTGAGATCAGATTCATAATCAGTGACCCAAAAACGTTAGTATACTAATTTTGACGAAATTTCGGTAAAACCCTGATTTATAGCCACGTTTTCATGAAAATTCTCCATTGTGCGTTCCCATCGAACACTCCTGTCAAGCGACAGCATTGCACTGCCCCTTGCCCCCTCTGAAAACTGTATCATTGCGCTATAGTTTTCAGATATCCCTCGAGCTGGCGGTAGCCCAACGTGAGCTCGAAAAGTAGATATTAAGTAGCGTAGTCTCGTGGGAGCTGCAGCATTGCGCTGCACATCTCCACTGATTAATCTTAAGGTTCCTTCTTTATCCTCCTTCCTGTCCAACGATAGCCCAACGCTGTACGGGACTCTTAGGCAAGCCCAGCTAGTTGGATAAAGAACCAACTGCGGGAACGCTGAAAAATCACTAAGCGTAGATTAGCCGTCACACGTTTACTGGCTACAGCATTGCGCTGCACCTGAGTAATCGTATGACTCGAGGCCAGAATCTACGCGTATTCGAATAAGCTACAGTATTGCGCTGCACCTTATAAGAATCGGTTTTTTTATCGACATTGTGACAGGAGAATAGAAATCTGTCCTCTCGACGTCAACGCTCGATTCGACTCCTCGAGCGCCCAGAAATTCCATAAAGTAATTTGTCAAATTATGAATTATGATTAAGGTCCGCAATAGTCAGATCGGAACCGGCTATATATTATTTCATACGTTTCATACGAGACGCAACACGGTGCGAGACTCCTTATTCGACTATATTTGACAAAGAGGGAATATGGGATTCGACCCCCACTTAACCGGTGACCCCTCGAACCACGGTAATCTTGGTGAGTCGTCTAGTATATTCGAAAATTATAATCACTTCTTCATCTCCGTCTGTAGGGAGAAGAACGTCATTTGTATTGTTCTGTATTGAAGTCGGTCCTCGAGGAGTTTTGTCGCGTACCGTGTCTATTATATATATTGTATTATTAAAACACCTAACGCGTCTATGTTTTGTCAGTTAAATTACTCATGTGAGTGGTATTTTGTCGCTCAAAACATATATTGTGGATACAAGGATTATTTCAAGGATTCGACGCCCATGTAAGTCGATCCAAATAAATTTATAACTCTGCTTCGAACGCTTTCTACGCATTATTTGCAATTCTATCCTTATTGGTCCTCCAATCACCCACCCTGTGATGGTCTTATTGTTTGTCACTTATTAAATTAATTATAATTTTGTTAGTTTCATAAAATTAACTGGCGCCCAACAAATCAGAATAAAATAAATTAATAGTCAACCAGAGCCCTGTCAGCCGACGGACCACGGCCGCGGCAGGTGTCGACGTTATTTGGGTTTTACAATAACGACCGGTCTCAATATGCATTGATCAGGCTTCACAAACGACGGTAGCCCAACGCCGTCCGCGATTCTTGAGCAAGCCCAGCTTGCCTGGCTAATTTATCTTGATAAGGAGACGGTCTCATAGACTGTAGATTGCAAACAGTCACCGTGATTTGACTGAGCTGCAGAATTGCGCTGTACCTCACGAGAATCCACGAACGACTTGACGAGATCGGCTTCACATTCGACGGTAGCTCACGGCGAATGCGATTCTTTGAGCCAGCCCAGCTTGCCAGGCTCGTCCAAATCATTCGTGGACACTTTTAGCGGAAATCAGCAACTTTGTCGACGCCTAACCACCTTGTCGGCACTTCGAAGTATGTTATTAGAGATCAAACGAGCTAACAAAACGAGATCCACAATCCCCGAATACAACGATCAGTTAAACTCTCGAACTTACATTTTTTTATTCAAATCATTCGAAAATTTTAAGCACAAAAAGGCTCCGTAACGAGTCCTTAGGCCCTCAGCCATTCGTTCGTCGTTACGAATACTTAAATTCATTATTAGTCACGACATGTGAAACTTGGTGTCACTTGCCGGATTGACGGGTGACCGCAATTTCTTTTTTTTTCTTCCAATTTTTTTTCTTCATTACTTGACCCTTAGAAACTATTAATTATGAATATGGAACTGATTTTCATCGTAACAACTGATAAATATATGGAAAAAATAAATAATTCTGCACGGGTGGTTATGCATGTGTTATTATGTCTAAATTTATCAAAAAAGATATAGCTAGATATGTTTATATAAAATCAGATCTAGCTATATCTAATTAGATCGCGCCAAATTGAATATCGAATTAGATCTAAATAATGATATCGACGCCCGTTACGAAAAGTAGCACGTTTCAAATGTCTTACGAAAACTAGCATGTTTCGACTTTCGCTACGAAAACTAGCACGTTTCCATAATCACCGCGCAAACCAGCATGTTTTGCCTTTCACCGCGAAGACTAGCCCGTTTTGTCATTCACTACGAAAACTAGCATGTTTCGGATTTCATCATAGAAACTAATATTTCGAAACATGCTAGTTTTTCGTGGTGATTATTGGAACGTGCTAGTTTTCGTGGCGAAAGGCGGAACATGCTTGTTGGCGAGGTGAATATCATAACGTGCTACTTTTCGTGGTCAAAACCGAAACGTGCTAGTTTTCGTGGATAGCCGAAACGTGCTAGTTTTCGTAAGACATTTGAAACGCGCTACTTTTCGTAATGGGCGTCGATATATAATAATATATAAATATATCTGAACTTTTTTCATCGGGTTCTGTTTTAAATTCAGTAATTTTTTAAATATTATCCATGAATTTTCACTGATTATTTTTCTCCGTGCTGAGTGAATATTACTGACATATTACTGTTTCGAATGAAAACCATTACAACTGCTGCTATGTTCGCTGATTATCCGTGATCGCAATATGGCGGCTAGACTTTTCCGGTGCGTTTTGCGATCACTCACCAGATTTGCCGCCTCGTTTTTGTGACCGTCAGACTTTCGGGTTCTTGTCATTTCGGGTTTTTGTCAGTAGCCTAAAAAAACACGGTCGCTCTGCAGTTGGTAAGTACGGTATCGCATGATTAAAGGACCCGGAGGCTTGTGTAATCGCAATGATGTTTGAATGCATATTTTAAGAAATTTCTCCTTTATCCAAGACACATTTACAGCTCTACCACTTATTTCTCTATCAGAAATACATCTCTAGCATAATAAAACATTACGGTTATATCACTTCCATTTAGCAAATCTACTGGGTCATTCCATGCCAAATCGACCAAGAGTTCGAATCAACCCTTTTCAATTTCGATGAATTTTGGTCAGAAGTTTTCGTTTTTAACAAAATGAGGTTCTACCAAAGGAAAATAAATAAAAATCTTCGTTTCGAAAGTTATCAAAATTCAAAATTTCACAATTTTTCAAATCATTCAAGTTTATTTTTTAAATATCTCGGAAACTGTTATAGTTACGAAAAATCGTTCTGAATTCGACTGAAAGAGAGAGAGAGAGAAAAAAAATGTTCCGAAAAAAAAATTCAAAAAATGATGAATTTGGAGAATTTTTAATTTTCAAGAATCGTGAAAATCCAAGCTGCACATTATATTTTTGGTTCAATTTTTTTTATACAATACCTTATACTGATCCTAAAAGATCCTGAAATTTGCATGAAGGTGTTTTTTGTTTTTTCAAAAATATAAATTTTTGAATTTTTAAACATCGTGTAAATCCACGATCAACATTAACCCTTCGAATGCATACGGGGTCGTTTTGACCCTAAAAATTTTCTGTTACCGATTGTACCGCAAATGCGGGAATCTATTCGCTCGAATTGTGACGCGATAATTTTCTCTCATTCCTACCCTATAAGTAGACGCTAGAGCCCGTTCTCAGATCCTGCCAGTATACTGAGGGCAGCCATCGAAAAAGGACATTGCTGCAATTCTTAAATGAATCGCTTAAATTCAAACCTCCGAATATACATATATACTCTTTGGAAAGTTAGTCGACACTGTATTTTTTTCGCATCTATAAACCTTCCTCTTTAAAAAACCCGAAGGGTTTTTTTTTAATTGAAATTTGAAAAATTCGATTTTTCTCGTGTGAGTACGTATTTTCCAACGTATGCCCCACTTTGAACGAATGTTTTGTCATTTAATTTTCGTTTTCGTTAAAAAATAAATTTAGGGCCATAAAATATGGATAATTTACTACAAAAAACGTCTCTGCAAAAAAAAAAGTGCATATTCACCAGAATACAATGATTTGAAAAATGCCTTGGCCCAGATTGACCCAATATGCACTTATAGGTTGGCGGCGGAGCTGTGCACTCGCAGGGTTAAATTACATTTTTTTTATATAATACCTTGGATTGATCTCAAAATATCCTGACTTTTTCAGGATGGTGTTGTTTTGTTTCAAAAATATAACATTTGTTACATTCTGAGCCCCTGTAGTAAATGTAATTTCAATCTATTTCCTATTATGCATAAAAATGATATAAGAACTTGTTCCAGTTGGCTGATCCAAAAGTGACAATAAGCTACATCTTGAACCCCGGTAATAGAAATATTTACAATCCATTCTCATCACATACGAAAACGATACGAGGACTTTTCCCGATTGGCTGATCCAAAAGGGACAAGCTACATCTTGAACCCCGGTAACAGAAATATTTAAAACCCATTCTCATCATGTACGAAAACGATACGAGAACTTGTCCGGATTGGCTGATCCAAAAAGGATAAGCGCGAGCCGCCACGCGAAGGCGTACCGAATGAGAATCAAGGTTACCCGATCGCGCGTATTCGGGGATCTTATTCACAACGCTTTGCGACCCTCACTACCATCGAAGGGGTATATAAACCAGCGAGTTTTCGCATTTGTCACCACTCAATTACCACCGGTAGTCCGGAGTGAACCTCTGTCAGTCGAACAAGACTACTCAACGAACATCAATAGTCAAGAACGAATCTCTGTCTATCCGGTAACCAAATTGTCGCTTAAACAAGTCTCAGTCGCGGTAAAAATAAGTGTTAGATAAATTTATTCGGTTGTGGAAGCTGCAACAATCTTTAGAGCTCGTTAAATAAATAAACGTGTGAACCTACGTGTGAAATTAAGCAAAGAATCTGGTCTATTTAAATCACCTGCGTCGATCTTTCTCTCGCTAATGACTACGCATAATCAGATCAACGAACCACAGGACGAAAACAGCCGCGATAACGAGGGCCTCCCGACATAGCACAAGTGCGATAAGGGGCGCGAGTAATCTCTCTCTTTCTCTCGCATCGTCGGTCCCTCCGATCCGTCCTCCCATCTCTCCGTCCCTGGTGTAAAGGGCTAATAAGCCCTGACCCGAAAGTGAAATCGACCCGTTACGAATTTTCAATCAAATTGACACTTTGTGCGAAAAGACGTAACACAACAGAATCCTGAAAATTTCAGGATCTTTTAAGATCAGTACAAGGTATTATAGACAAAAAAATGAACCAATAATTTAATGTCCAGAATGGATTTTCACGATTTTTGAAAATTTAAAATTCTCCAAATTCATAATTTTTCAAAAAAGAAAAATTCGGATTTTTTTTTTCCATAGCCCCAAGTATACTCTTTAAGACGAATTCAGAACGATTTTTTGTAAATATTATAGTTTCCGAGATATGTAAAAAAATAAACTTGAAAGATTTGAAAAATTGTGAAATTTTGAATTTTTGATAACTATCGAAAATGATTTTTTTTTTCTTTTGGTAGAAATTCCTTTCGTTGAAAATGAAAACTTCTGACCGAGTTTGGGTTTGGCGAAATTGAAAAGGGTCGATTCCAACTCTTGGTCAATTTGATATGGAATGACTGTATAACATCTCTGCCAAATAAAAGCGTTTCAATAACCCTACCAAATAACAAGCCTACCAAAATAAATCTCCACTAGATAACAGGTCTCCCAAATAATATTTCTGCCAAACAACAAGTCTCCCGGCAAACACGGTCGCCATGCAGTCGGTGAGGAAGGTATCGCAGGATTAAAGACCCGGAGGCTTGTAACCTGGTAGGCTTGTACAATGGGAGAGCTGTTTATTGGAAGATTTATTTTGTGGTAGAGAGAGTTATTAATTGGTGGAAATTTATGTTGGCAGGCTTTCTATTTGATAGGGTTATTGAAAAGCTTCTACTGGCAGAGACGTTATATGGTACACTCGTTAATAGGTAGTAATATTACGGCAATGTTTTATTGTAGTAGAGATTATACTCTTATATTGTGGTCGAGATTATGCGATTATATTACTTATGTGGTAGATAAATAAACGGTGGAGCTGTAAATTTGTCTGCTTGCGAAGGAGGGATTGGAGAATTTGGTTTTTCTTTTACATGATTATCTTTTGTGTTTGTTTATAATCGAACCGTAACCGATTCTTCCACCACCTTTACCCATAATTATCTTTCTCCTCGGTCGCGAGAGAATAAGGATAAAAAAATCACAAGGATTCCAAGCTCTTGGATCCCACGAGGTTTTATGAGCAGTTCGAATTTGCATCACGTATAATTGTTCGGGCACAAAAAATATCGATAATCATTACTCCAACAGTTCTCTATCTCATTTACTCACGGTTTATCGACGCACACTGCAGGTGCAAAATTTATTTCAACTCTCAAAGGTTTTTCATCGAAGTGACCTTACAATACCCAAAATCTTTAAAGCGTGGCAATCTTCTTTCGTAAATTTTGTAAGATTCAACGCTGCAGTATAAGAAAAAGCTCGAGCTCAATAAATGCGAAATAAGGAAAATTAAAGTGTTCATGAGCACTCTTTTTAATGTACGATTTTTTCGGCGTTAAGAGGATGCTGGACCTTCCTGTTTTACCGACATTATACCGACAAAATAGCGATTTCGTAGTATACACTATTCGTCCATAATACGCTATGCATTTACTTCAAATTGTTCAGAGCAGTAATAATAACATCAATGCACCGGCGCCCGGTCGAATTTTTATTGAAAACATTGAAAAATTGGAAAAAAATTGTATATTGCTGAACCTTCAAAAAACCAATATGGCCGCTTGAGAAGTCAACAACAACTATTTTGTAGTATATGAAATTTTCCAGTACTCACACACGTCAAACAAGCCCGGGCACCGATTCTTTGAGGTTCTCTGTATACTGGAAAATTGTCGGAAAGTTGTTGAAAGAAAAGAAATCGGAGAAAGGTGTAAACTGCGGTCCCGTCATCTCTCTACTATTGACATAGGATTAGTGTGGATAAAGAAGGATATGGTTGCTGATTAGGACGCAGAGTGGCGCCAACGTCTTTTTCCAAAGAATAAAAGTGACGACGGAAAGGATGCGCAAAATGTATTTCTAAATGATTTGCGTCAGAAAAAATTGTCAGCTACAAAGAATTATTGAACAAGAGAACTCAATTATCAGCCGTTCTGTTTCGGATCCATATATATGTGAAACGAGAAACTCGGCGGGCATTTTGAGCGATGCCTATGGTCGGTATCAGCGTCATCCGATAATATTGCACCTCCACATTTGATGACATTTTCTGAAATTGTAACTCTTTCACCGATTCTCGCCGTACGAACCTTTCGTTAAAAAATGTTGCTAAATATTTCAGTATTTGTGGCAGTTGGAGCAAATACAGTAAATTGTCCAAATGTAAGCTAATGTAAGCTATATCAACAAAAAAACAGTCGATATATCGAAAATTGCGAAAGGTGAGCGAACATTTTTGAAAAATTTTGAAATGTCATAAGCAATTCAATTTTCGCAACAATGGCATAAACGCCCCAACTTTTCAAATTTTTACGATACTGTACTTCAACTTTGTGCAGAACTATAGCATGGCTATCAATGTTCTTCGCTATTGAATTTAGCAACAATCTCTCGAATGATTATCATTTTATGAAATTTTTAATTTTTTGAAAAATAGCTCAAGCATTCTACCTTGCACAAATTTCAATAGATTGCACTGTAACTTTGAACAGGACTTGTATAGGTTGTTGTTGAACAATCTCTATCAAGGTTGTTCGCTATCAAATTTGGCAAAAATCAATGTAAAGATTAATAATCTATCAAATCCTTAATTTTCCGAAAAATAGCGGTTAACAATCTATCAAATCTTTAATTTTCCGAAAAATTGAGTATCTGCTCAAGGTGAGCTATTTGAGAATTTTTTGGAATTTTGAGAACGTTAATAGCTTGTAAAATACAGAAAAAAAATCTGCCCACTACGGGTGATAGCTTGAAAATTTTTATATATTATCACGGTTTTTTCAGAATTTTTTTGGATTTAAAAAAAATGGCGTTTTTTTTTTTTTAAAAGTTTTTTTAGAAATAAGGGATGTTTGGAAAAATCTGAAAAAATTATGAGGGTGTATTTTAGACTCAATGCGATCATATAAAAAAAATGACACAAATCCGAGAGGGTGAGGGAAATGGGTTTACACACTTGGGCTGGATCACCTCATATATTTTTTAACATTCCAATCTTTGAATGTATAGCTACATATATAAAGTCTACAATTTCGTAAAGCTACGATCGTCTTTTCTTTAACAAAAGGGAAAAGAAAAAAGACCCTTTTTTATGGGAATCCTTTTCGGGGATTCGACCATCTTGCGTTTTGCCACAATGTTCAATGTGTTAAATATCCACACTGAAAAATAAGGATATCAGACATA
The DNA here is from genome assembly GCA_946863875.1 of Alloplasta piceator. NCBI lineage: Eukaryota > Metazoa > Arthropoda > Insecta > Hymenoptera > Ichneumonidae > Alloplasta > Alloplasta piceator. The sequence goes on from OX333079.1 coordinate 24,047,918, forward strand.
AACGAGTTTGGAAAGGATATAGGCGTCGAGAGCCAGGTTCGCGTGTGCGAGAGGTAGCCACCTGGTGGATTTTTGGGATTCTGACAAATCTGCAGATATGATCACTGAGAGAAAAAACCATGGTGAGCTCAAAGATCCGCCATGGTAAAAGGGGTTATAGTATGGTCAACCATTTTCTATGACTGGACAAGCAATAATATGGTAGCGCTTATTATATTATTGCTTGTCCAGACATAGAATATGGTTAACCATCTTCTACCATGGCGGATCTTTGAGCTCACCATGGTTTTTTCTCTCACTGTGCATGCTGAACACAAAGACAAGTCAAGCTCTACTAGTCGCAAGCTTCTGGTAGGACACAAAATAACACATGGAAAATGAAAACATTAATATACACTAGTGGAAAAAATTAAAGGATTAAAAAAATTTCCCAAATTTTTAATGGTTTTTAACAATGCTGTATCTCAGTGAAAAATGGTCGTATCGAGGTCTAAAAAAAAGTATTTCGAAGCTTGAAGTTTCTAGTTTTTAGATCTTTCAGCAACAAATTTTTCAAAGCTACAGGTTTCACGTAATTCTGAGAAATACCAAGAAAAAAAATGGGTAAATTTGCTTCACTTTTTTTTTGCTGTAATTTTTGGGACAAAATTCTTCCAGCTAAACCATGATATGGACCGGATAGCTTGTTTATTTAGCTTCAATTTGCTTCTTTTTTTAGATCTCGCTGCGACGATTTTTCGCTGAGATATTGGGCTTTTACGACAAAAGATACTTTTCTGTTTGACCATTGATATCTCAGCAACCAATGATCGCACAGAAATAAAAAGAGGTGTGCCACAAATTTGAATGAATGCTCTACAAAGATTGATGATGGTTTTTTGAACAAATATTTTTTTTCCATCCTTGCCATGAAATTGAAAAAACAGGAGAAAAAGGGCTATTTATGGTTTTTTAGAAAATCAACGGTCAAATTAAAAATAATGACAAAACGACTAATGTTGAGCGTGACTTTTACAGTTCAATATACCCACAAAATCCCTGTAAACTTTCAATTTGATCTATCGAACGGTTTTTTTTGTTTCAAGCAATCAAATTTTTGAAAAAATTAAAGGATCGTGTTCTGCCCCTAAACGTCATAATCATGATTAAAGTGGAAAACAATTTTTTTCTTTTTTGCTTTTTTCACATTTTTATCGCAAACAGCGTTTAAATGTACAGAAAAAAAAAATTCCAACGCATTTTCGAATTTTTTAAAACAATTTTGTCGATTTTTTTTTTACATTAATTTTAAGACTGTTTGCGATAAAAATGTGAAAAAAGCTCAAACCATTTTTTTTCCTTTTAATAATGAGTATGAAGTGCTTAGGGGCAATAAACATAATCCTTGAATTTTTTTGAAAAAAAAATATCAAATCATTTAAAAAAAAAAAATTGAAAATTGAAAATTTTTTTGTTTTTTTCATTTCCATAATGATTATGAAGCGTAAGGGGCAATAAACATGATCCTTTAATTTTTTCAAAAATTTGATGGCTTGAAACAAAAAAACCGTTCGATAGATCAAATTGGAACTTTATAGGGATTTTGTGGGTATATTAAACTGTAAAAGTCACGCTCAACATTAGTCGTTTTGTCAATATTTTTAATTTGATTGTTGATATTCCAAAAAACCATTAATAACCCTTTTTCTCCTGTTTCTTTAAAATCACAGCAAGGATGGAAAACGCATTTTTTTTCAAAAAACCATCATCGATCCTTGTAGAGCATTAATTTAAGTTTGTAAAACAGCCCTTCTGATTTCTGTGCGATCATTGGTTGCTGCGATATCAATGGTCAAACAGAAAAGTATATTTTTTCGTAAAAGCCCGATATCTCAGCAAAAAATGGTCGCAGCGAGATCTCAAAAAGGCAAATTGAAGCTAAATAAACAAGGTATTCGGTTAATGTAATGGTTTAACTGGAACAATTTTTCCCAAAAAAGTACAGCAAAAAAAAAGTGATGCAAATTTGCCACATTTTTTTTTTTGGTATTTCTCAGAATTTCGTGAAATCTGTAGCTTCAGAATTTTTTTTGCTAAAACATCTGAAAAGTAGAGAAACTTCAAGATTCAAAATGCTTTCAAAGTTTCAATGGATCAATAGATAGATCAAATTGCAAAGTTTCAATTTGGTCTATCGATCGGTTTTTTTGTTTCAAGTAATCAAATTTTTGAAAAAATTAAAGGATCATGTTTATTGCCCTTACACTTCATAATCATTATGAAAATGAAAAAAAGAAATTTTTTTTTCGAGCATTTTCCCCATTTTTATCGCAAACAGCGTTTAAATTTATCAAAAAAAAATCAAAAAAATTTCGATTTTCAATTTTTTCTTGAAATTTTTTGAAATTTTTTTTTTCCAAAAAAATTCAAGGATTATGTTTATTGTCCCTAAGCACTTCATAATCATTATTAAAAAGAAAAAAAATTGTTTGAGCTTTTTTCACATTTTTATCGTAAACAGCGTTAAAATTTATGTAAAAAAAATCGACAAAATTTAAAAAAAAAAAAAAAATCGAAAATGCTTCGAAATTTTTTTTTTCTTTACATTTAAACGCTGGTTGCGATAAAAATGTCAAAAAAGCAAAAAAGAAAAAAATTAGGGGCGTTTAGGGGCGTTTAGGGGCGGACTGAGATACAGCATTGTTAAAAACCACTAAACATTTTGGAAAATTTTTCGATCCTCCAATTTTTTTCATTAGTTTAGTAAACACGAAGCGAGCATACATTTTAGACATCGCCGGGACTACCCGCTGGCCGGGGCTACTCCCCTCTTCCCCTATACTTGGGGTTACGAAAAAAAAATATTCCGAAAAAAGAATTCGAAAAATGAGGAATTTGGAGAATTATGAATTTTTAAAAATCGTGAAAATCCACGATCAAGATTTTTGGTTCATTTTTAAACACTCACCATATACAGTGGGTCAAAAAAGTATTCGTACACTGCGTTTTTCGCCAATAACTTCATAGGTATATATGATATCGAATCCAAACCTATTTTGTTTAATACTCCATCAAGTATAGAGACAATCTGCAGATGAAGAATTTTTTTCCAGGAATAATAAAAGAATTATGCAAAAAAAACGAAAATTTTCGGGCAAAAAAAGTATTCGTACATTTACAATTGAGCTGCTAAACCTCGATACTGACTCACGCATGGTATGAACTCTGAGTAAAATGTGAACAAGTCTTTGTTCACACATTGGCTTTGACCTATTCTATGTGACAGTGGATCTTCAAGTTCTGGACAGACATGACGGCAATGAAAAGCGAAATATCAATATTCATGCGAGATAGAGTGATTTTTCTTCGGAAACGCGGTGAAAGTTACCGAAAAATTAGTAAAGAACTAAATCTAAGTTTCACAACAGTGCAGTATATAATTAAAAAATACGAAACGACAAACAGTACCGAAAATACGCCACCAACCGGTCGACCGAGAACGAGAACGTGGGAGTATCGTTAAAGAGGCTATAAAAAAACCGTTCACAAGTGCTCGCAGTTTAGCGAATGATCTCGCGTCAACATCAAAGAAGATCGTCTGTCCCCAGACTATTCGAAACGTTTTGCATTCTGCCCAAATATATGGCAGAACTGCCCGGAAAAAACCATTAATTAATAATGCAAATCGAGAAAAACGTTTGGGTTTCGCAAAAACCTACAGAAATAAATCTATCGGACCCGCAGATGTTAAATTTCGATTCATCCGAGAATACGACACGTTTCCAAAATTCTATAGATTCATTTCTGCAGGTTTTTGCGAAACCTAAACGTTTTTTTCGATTTGTATGATCAATTAATGGTTTTTTCCGGACAGTTCTACCGTATATTTGGGCAGAGTGCAAAACGTTTCGAACAGTCTGGGGACAGATGATCTTCCCTAATGTTGACGCGAGATCATTCGCTAACCTGCGAGCACTTGTGAACGGTTTTTTTTGTAATCTCTTTAACAATACTCCGATGCTCTCGTTCTCGGTCGATCGGTTCGTGGCTTATTTCCGGTGCTGTTTGTTGTTTCGTATTTTTTTTTATTATATTGCACTGTTGTGAAACTTAGATTTAGTTTTTTACTAATTTTTCGGTAACTTTCACCGCGTTTCTGAAGAAAAATCCCTCTATCTCGCATGGATATTGATATTTCGCTTTTCTTTGCCGTCATGTATTTTCCGAGCTTGAAGATCCACTATCGCATAGAATAGGTCAAAGCCAATGTGTGAACAAAGACTTGTTCACATTTTACGCAGAGTTCATACCATGCGTGAGTCAGTATCGAGGCTTAGCAACTCAATTGTAAATGTACGAATACTTTTTTTGCCCGAAAATTTTCGCTTTTTTGCATAATTCTTTTATTATTCCTGGGAAAAAATTCTTCATTTGCAGATTGGCTCTATACTTGATGGAGTATTTAAAAAAATAGGTTTGGATTCGATATCATGTATACCTATGAAGTTATTGGCAAAAAACGCAGTGTACGAATACTTTTTTGACCCACTGTATGAGAAGTGCCTGTTAGTATTACCTTCCGAAAACCTATTTCTTATGAAAACCATACAAACTTTATACCAACAGATGTTGGCATTTTATACCAAAACAACAAATTTTGGGATTTCCGTCACCTCGGATGTCTGTATATGCTCATAACTCAGCAATCCATGAACGGATCCGGTTCAAATTCATAGCATAGTTTTGTTTTACTATAATCTCAAATTCTTTTTTGACTCAATCCATTTAGACAATGTTGAATATGAAATTTCTCAAAAAAACAGCAATTATTGAGCAAAAAAGCCATTTTTGTGTCTTTTCTCAACTTTTTCTGTCTTTTGCGTATGAATATAACCAACGGGTTATATTCACATACGTCCTTCGAGCTTTCTTAAAGCTCTTTATAGAATCCTTAAGGTCCACTTGTGCTCTGATCAGCAGAGTTTTTAGTTTTTTCAGTCTACGCATGATTGAGAAAAGCCCGCTCGATGGATTTGACTCTAACACGTCTCATTTTCTTCGTAGCGAATCCCTATTGGGGTTGAACGCAGCACATTTTTTTCAGGCTCCTCTTTCAAAGTGCTTTGACTATGAACCAGCAATTTTAGAAAATTGAGATCCTTTACTGCTTTGGACCAGTGCCCACTGTAAAGTTTGGACTTTCCCATGAAAAAATGTTCAAACGGCCCAACCTCGGCCCAGTGTTGCGCCAACACTGTCTGCCGGTTGCCTGACAGTTGGCGTCACTAGTAGGCCGACGCTTGAACCAAGGTTGGAGTGATAGGAACGGTCCTACGGTAAACTAGGACTGACAGATACCGTTGGGCCAGTACTGGTTGGGAAAATAACCCACCAAATACTCCGCCATCGTTGGCTTGACAATTGCACCAATGCTGGCGTAGAGTCGGCATCATTACTAGGCCAACCCTCGGGGTAAAAGTTGGCCATTTATCAACCAATATTCGACCAATGCTGATACCAATACTGGCCCGATTGTCTTGGCAGTGTTGGTCCCGAAAACCACCCAATGCTCCACCAATTTCGGTCCGACGATTGGGCTAGTATCGGCGTAGCGTTGGAATTATTACTGTACCAATTTTTTGCTGAAAGGCGATCGAATAAGAACAAGTAAGTTAAAAAAACTTATTTCTGATATATTTTTAATGAATTTTTCGTATTGTATATAAAAAGACGTCTGATTATTAAATCATATATGAAGGATTCACCATCAATTCAGCCACTTTTTTCTCGACCATTTCAGATCTGCTCCATAATTGGTTATATCAAAGTACTACTGAAAGGCATTCTATGTGAATTTTTTCAGATTTTTTAATTCAACATTTGAGAAAACACCATTTCTTTTCCAAATGAATATATCTCGGAAACTTGAAGTAACTGAAAAAAATGTCTTCACATGAAAGTTTTAGTTTTGTGTTATCTTTCGAGCGGATGACGTGAAATAATTTTTACGTTCCAGTAACGCTCATTTTTTACCAAGAAAGTGGATAAATATTTTTTATTTAAAAAAGGCATTTTTTTTTTGTAATTTGTAGAATGTAATTTTTAGAAATAATAAATCTGAAGAGGATCCAAATAAGGATCGAAATGTTATACAAAAATTGTACAATTTTATTTGGAACCACTAGCCGAATCGCCGCCGATTCCTCCCTTCACTAATTCTCTACACGGCCGCATATCCAAACCAATAATTGAAAAAATTACAGAGTCTTTCAGTATATCTGACGATATCGCAAAAAAATCACCAGAGTGGCACGGATCGAGGTTCTAGGGTAAAAAAATGAAACCAGACAAATTAATTTTTTTTTCTACCGGAACCTCGTTAACATATCTCGGAAACTTGAAGTTACTGAAAAAATGTCTGCAGATAAAAGTTGTAGTTTTGTGTTAGCTTTCGAGCGGAATATTCGAAATAATATTTACGTTCTGGTAACGCTGATTTTTTACCAAAAAAAGGGGGAATTTATTTTTTTATTCAAAAAAAGCAATTTTCATTTGACTGAAAAAATTACAGTCTTTCAGTATACCTGACGATATCGCAGAAAAATCGCCAGAGTGGCACGGATCGAGGTTCTAGGGTAAAAAAAATGAAACCACACAAGTTATTTTTTTTCTACCGGAACCTCGATCCGTGCCACTCTAGCGATTTTTTCGTGATATCCTCAGATACACTGGGAGACTGTAATTTTGTTAGCCAAATAGAAAGGGCTGTTTTTGAATAAAAAAATAATTTCCCCCTTTTTGGTAAAAAATCAGCGTTACCGAAACGTAAAAGTTATTTCAAATATTCCGCTCGAAAGCTAACACAAAACTAAATCTTTTATGTGCAGACATTTTTTTTCAGTAACTTTAAGTTTCCGAGATATGTTAACGAGGTTCTGGTAGAAAAAAAACTAATTTGTGTGGTTTCATTTTTTTACCCTAGAACGTCGACCCGTGCCACTCGGGCGATTTTTTTGCGATATCGTCAGGTATACTGAAAGACTCTGTAATTTTTTCAGCAAAAAGGCCTTTTTTGAATAAAAAAATAATTATCCCCTTTTTTGGTAAAAAATCAGTGTTATCGGAACGTAAAAATTATTTCAAATATTCCGCTCGAATGCTAACATGAAACTACAACTTTATTTATGTATCGACATTTTTTTCAGTTACTTCAAGTTTCCGAGATATATACATTTGGAAAAAAAACGGCGATTTCTAAAATTTTGAATTAAAAAAACTGAAAAAATTTACATAGAATGCCTTTTAGGAGCACTTTGATTTAACCAATTATGGGTCACATCTAAGATGGTCGAAATATAAGTGGCTGAATTGACGTATGTCGATTTATTTTTTAATTCTTGTTTTAATTTGTATTTGCATTTTGTGTATTTAAATATGTGTAGTGTAATGGAAATTAAGATTATAATTATTAAGAGGTCAAGACACTCTAAAGTAATATCACATCGAGATCACATAAAGTTAAGAATAATTATAAATCATCACGTTCTATTTGTTATTATTTTTGTTGTTAGGATCGATCATCATCCGTACCAACGGCTCAAATGCTGCATCGATAATATTTCGATGCGCTCGCCTCATCTGCGATAAAACATGCCATTCATTTAAAAATACTAAAGAAATAAAAAAGAAGTATAAGTAATGGACGTAGCAGCATCTTAACGCTGAGTATTAAAAGAAAATGAAAAGTTCTCATGTACGGAAGGGTTTTCTTTTAATTAGACTTAAAATTTATAAACTTTCGTGCATGGTTGATTATTTTCCTAATCGAATATTTCTTCCAATTTGATGCCGGCTCCTTCTCTTCCTCGATCCACTTGCAAATTATCTTTGCACTGACATTCTCACGATTTTCCATTGATCAATTGATGAAAAATCGATAATTTTGAAAGATAGAATACTAATTGATGGAAAAATTGAAATTATCCGAAATTGCATTTTCAATTATCCAAATAATCAGTAATTGGTCGAAAAGTAATACCAATTACTCAGAAAATGGGTAATTGGTTTGAAAATATTTCCAATTATCCGAAGAATCGGTAATTGGTAAAAAAATAATATCAATTAATCATAAAATGGGTAATTAGTCTGAAAATATTTTTAATTATTCAAATAATCGGTACTTGGCCTAAAAAAACATCAATTCTTCGTAAAAATTGATAACTGGTCTGAAAATATTCTCAATTACCCGAATAATCGGTAATTGGTAGCAAAATATATCTCAATTTTTCAGAATAATGGGTAATTGGTTGAAAAATAATATCAATTACCCAGAAATATAGGTAATTGATTTGAAAATATTTCCAATTTCCCAGAAAAAAATTAATAATTTATTGAAAAAATAGGAGTGATTAGAGACATATAGATCTATATCTCTGTAATTTTTACTTTAACGAGCATATCTCAGTCAAAAAAAGCCTTACATCTATGAACTTTGCATCTTCATATAGCCTGTTCTATGCACTATGTGAAACAGATTTTAAAATAAATAAAAGTAATGAGGGTCTATGCGAAAATTGATGAAAACTGAAACAACTCCCCATGTCACAACTCTCCTAGTACTGAGGTAAGTTGTGACAGCCACGTATTTGATAGTTCTAACGAAAAAAATTCAATTTTAACTAAAAAATTCTGAAAATTCTGTAAATTCTAAAAATTATGAAAAGTTCTGAAAAATTCTAAAAATTCTGAAAAATGTTGCTAATTCTGAAAGAAATAAATAATAAATCATCATGTAAAGTCACACTACAAAACATTATTGCAAGAAAAAATCAAAATAGGAGAGTTGTGACAGCTTTTCACAACTCTCCTATCGTGCTTTATTCCGAATAATAATTCTCAACCGTAAAATAAGTGACAAAATCAAAAAAACAAAAACATGACATGATATTTGACGAGTCTATGCACATTAGAAAAAATATCGCAATAACTTTAACATAATACCCATCGAGGAATAGGATACCGTAATATTGGTCAAAAACTTACTTTTGGCTATTTTTTTTGACGCTACCGTCGTAAAAACACAACCGATTTCCGTGGACCAACGGCGCGAATTACATTTAATATGGGGTTGACAAATTAATAAATCAGCAAAGTTTCCAGTTTTCGACGGTCACAGGGGCCTAGAAATCGGCTTGGTCACACTCTCCTCTGTCACAACCCGCCTCGGTCTCCCCTATGCTTGCAAATACCTTGATATGCCGATATATGACTGTATATGCCTGTATATGCCCCTATATATCTCTACATATCTTTTATCACTCCGATTTTCAATAAATTATTAAGTTTTTTCTAAAAAATTGAAAATATTTTTAAATTAATTACCCATTTTTCTGAAAAATTGATGTTATTTTTCTACCAATTACCGATTATTCGAATTATTGAGAATACTTCCAGATCAATTACTCATTTTCTGAGTAATTGATATTATTTTTTGCCCAATTGACGATTATTTGGATAATTGGAAATTTATTTTTTTTCATTGTCGGGTAATTGAAAATTAAGATTTCAAAATTATTAATTTTCAAAAAATTGATAATATTTTCCGAAAATGCGCCTGAAAAAATCATTACTGCCGATCTCTGCTTTTAGCCTATCCCAGAAAATGGACACGAGGAGTGTTGAAAAATTATATAAAAATTATATAATTGCATGAATTTATAAATCATATTAAATTATATAATTAAATGGAATGATAAATTATGTGGAACCAAAAAACCGAATGGAAACCCTTCGCAAAAAGTGGACAAATCACCCCCAAAAATACCAAAAATGGTGTACAAAACGTGGAGACAAGTACATTTCAAAAAGTATCTATGGTTTTACAAAAAGTTGGGAAATAAATAGATGATACTTTGAACACATCTTGCCAAGAACAAGTAGGATAAAACATATTTAAAAAATATCTATAATCTCTTGTATCATAGATTTAAATAAAATTCAAAATATTTATGAAAAAAATATGTATTTAAAAACATATAAAAATAATAATAAGTACTTGGCAAATTTATCTCCAACAGAAAAAATAAGTACAAACGATTTCTAGTATACATGTAGCTCAGGGCTCACGCAGAATTTCATAATGTGTAGAATGAATGAAAACTCGTCAATTACTTATTATTATTTGTTTATATTTTTAAATACATATTTTTTTCATATATATTTTGAATTTTATTTAAATCTGATACGAGGGATTATATATATTTTTTAAATATGTGTTATCCTACTTGTTCTTGGCAAGATGTGTTCAAAGTATCATCCATTTATTTCCCACCTTTTTGTAAATCCATAGATACTTTTTGAAATGTACTTGTCTCCACGTTTTGTACACCATTTTTTGTGTTTTTGGGGGTTTGAATTCTACAATGAGAATTTTTGCATTGGTTTCGCGTGCACATGCCATGCTGAAAATGAATAGGTTATGTTTGGAGGTTAGAAACGTTGTCTCGAAAGATAACGCACGATTATCCAAAACGCAATCGAAGAGTAAAAAATAAAAAATAAGACACGAGACACAGTAAATAATAAAAACTTACCTTGTTTTTTCTTTTTACGAGAATGAACGCGAACGCGTGTTGCAGGTTACCGGTATGCCTCGTGTTGAGAATTTGCGCATCGATGTCTTACGCACGAGCGCACATTGGTTATCCCATAATGCCGATTGCATGCCAATATTCGAATTGAGCATGGGTTCGGCAATGGTAAATAACATTGGCCCAAGGGTGGTAACGTTAATCACCAACGGTCGTTTGCCATCGTCAAAATGATATCGGCCCAGCGTTGGGAATTTGCTGTATGCCATCGAGCATGGGTTCGACAATGGCAAATAACATTGGCCCAAGGTTGGGGTAACATTGATCACCAACGGTCGTTTGCCATCGTCAAAATGATATCGGCCCAGCGTTGGGACTTTCTTGTATGCTAATGCTCGAATTGAGCATGGGTTCGACAATGGCAAATAACATTAGCCCAAGGTTGGAGCAACGTTGATCACCAACGGTCGTTTGCCATCGTCAAAATGATATCAGCCCAGCGTTGGACATTCGTTGTATGCCAATGCTCGAACTGAGCAGGGGTTCAGCAATGGTGAATAGATTGGCCCAGGTTTGGGCCCAACGCTGACCGTCAACGATTGGTTACCCAGTACCGCGCCATCGCTGGCCATATTGTAAGCTTTGGGCAATGTTCCTGGGTTAATGTAAATGTATACCGCGTTGATCCCCGGTAGGAATTCGCTACGAAGAGAATGAGACGTGTTAGTGTCAAATCCATGGACCGGTCTTTTCTAAATCACGCGCAGACTGTTGAAAACATCCCGCTTCGGGGAACAGCTTGCGAATTTGGTGTTGTAGAAGGTTTTATATCTTCGCACTCTCGCAGCTGGTAAATTTTCCCTGTAAAATAGACAATATTTTATGAGAATTTTCAAGTAGAAAAACCTTTTTTTACATTCACTTTTAATTTTTTTATTTAAAAAATGTAGCTAATTAAAAATAAATTGCACTATCACCGTCAAATTTTAACTCTTGAAGGTCCAACAATTTTTTGACGTTAGAGCATCGAATCGAAAATGCACTTTCACCAAATTTTACGTGCAACGACGAACAGTTTATATTCGTTTAAAAACAATGTTGAGAATCAACAAGGTTGAAAAACACATATCATCAAACGGGTAATAAATTAATAATACGATAAATGTAAACCAAAAATAGCCGGTGAAAATCGGTCTTTTATGTCAACTGCTATGATGGAGAAGTTATACACAGTACACGCAACTTCACAAGCCACAGGCTGCATTCGTCTTGGGCGCTTAAATGCTCTCAGCACATATGTTAGATGTTAGATATATATCGACGTATAAAATGGCACACGTTGTGGCGCTCACAGCGGTCAAGGCCCGCTTACACGCTTTCAGCACATATGTTAGGTATAAGCTGCATTCATTTTGGATACTTACGCACTTTCAGCACGTATGTTGGATATACGTCGACATAAAATGATACAGGATGTCGCGCTCACCGCGCTCAAAGCATGCTTGGACGCTTTCAGCACATATTTTAGATATACATCGACATATAATGGTTCACCGCGCTCAAAGACCGCTTACAGGCTTTCAGCACATATGTTCGATATACATCGACATAAAATAGTACCGAATATGGCCCTCACAGCGCTCAACGTACGCTTACACGCTTATCGCGAAAGTGGCTACAAATCAAAACAGCATACAATGCCACCATTCATCTTGGACGCTTTGAGCGCTACATCCTGTAGTATTTTAAATTTTCATGAAGAAATAAAAAAAAAATGGATACAGAAATTGATCTACCGTGAATAGGGGCTTGAATATTTTTACATTTTTATTTATGCATTTTATTCATTTCACGGTAGACCACTATCTGCATCTATTTTTTTTAAGTTTACTTTTTTTAAGTTTTACTCTTAAATTTTCTTTTTTGACACCGGCTTTTTAAGAATTTTTTCATATTTTTAAATTACGGCCCTCAAGGTTTTCGAAAAAAATGTTCAAAAAATCATAACGAACTCAAATTTGGTTTTAAAAACCTGAAAAAAGTCTGAACGCTGTTTTGAGTTGGAACCCTGGTGGAACTGTATGGTCATATTTTGTGAGAATCTAACATATTTGTTCAGATTTTTTCTAAGATATTAACAGAAGTTGATAAATTCTGTAAAAATTGTGTAAGAAATTGACAAAAATTGCCCAATTATGTGGTTGTTTAACCAGGAATTGGGACCGTAATCCATATTTTGTCAGTAAATGTCAAACAATAAATGATCATTTTTTATAATTTGATGTCAAATACCGAAGATTATGCCAGTCAGTTTTTGACATATCATGAAATTTTTTGTTATGACCCTGGTGGAAGTTTCTGGTCAGATTTCGTGAGAATTGAACATATTCGTTCAAGATTTTTTCAAATATGTTAACGGAAATTGATCCATTTTTTAAAGAATTTGTAGGAAATTAACAAGAAATGCCCAGTTATGTAGCTATATGACCAGGAATTGGAACCAAAAGTCATATTTTCTCAGTAAATGTCAAATAAATAATCATTTTTTATCATTTTATTTCAAATACCGAAGATTTTGTTCGTCAGTTTTTGATATATTAGAATATTTTTTGATAGTTTTCGATAAGTATAGTAGTAATAAGATGGCATCATAGAATATTTTATTACATTTTCTGGATTTTTATTTCATAATATATTCCATTTTGGGATTTAAATATAAATTAATGCATTTTTACTGGACAATAATTTCTTTATTATTTATTCCTGAATGACTGTTTTCTCTTACATATTCATGTTATGTTCTGTATCTGCCACTTATAATCAATTAAGTTGGCAGTATCACAGTACAGTACGTAACACTTATTGTTCACTTGATATACGAAGTATCCCGATAATTCTCTGGGTTTCATTAATCACTTAAAAACAAAACTAAAATATTATTATCTTATAATGAAAATAAAACCTTTTTATATGGTATCAAAATGAAATATTCTCTCAATTCATATCATTATTATCTTATAATGAAAATAAAAACTTTTTATACGGTATCAAAATGAAATATTCTTTCAATTCTCTGGGTTTTATGAATCACTTTAAAACAAAAATAAAATATCATTGTTATCTTACAATGAAAATAAAAACTTTCCATATGGTATCAAAATAAAATATTCTCTCAATCTTTTTTTTGGTAGTAACAATTTCTATATGTCTCTTTTAAGCAGAGAGGAACTTTGTACTATTGGTATTGATTTTGTGTTCCTTCTCCAATATTATCCTCAAAAGTAATCGTAGTAGGCCGGTTCTGTCCCAAGATCCCTACCCCGACATTTACCGACCTTTTTCAAGCGAGACTCGAGCCACTTAGCCGAGACTCGAACCACTTAGCCGAGACACGAACCGCGTCGTGAGTCATGGGCGGCTTGCGGACGGTGGGTGGCTCGCGGGCGGTGGGTGGCAGGTGGGTGGCGGGTGGCAGGTGGGTGGCGGGTGGCAGGCGGGCGGTGGGAGGCGGGGGGGGGATATCGAAATTTTTCGTCAGCGTGTCTTGCTCGTGTATGCGTGCACGTGCGTGTGCGGCTGTGTTCCGGAGGGGGGGGGGGGATCTCAGGATTTTTTGAAGAAAGCGTTGGATGACGGCGTCGTCGATGGTGTTGACCCGCACGCTCTCTCTCTCTCTCTCTCTCGCTCTCGCTCACTCGTGCTCTCACGCGCAGAGTGTCGAGTGTCAAATTTATGATGTATACAAATATATATAAACATGGTTCAACTTTTTTCGTTGCGATGCATGCGGATATTATCAGCCCATAGCTGCATAGACGATCATTGGTTCACAATTTTCAAAATATATATATTTTTGTGAAGTGACGGAGTTTATTCTCCAAGTATTAAATATATGGTCCGTCTCACCCTCACGCTCTTTCACTCTGTCTGTTTCTCTCTCTCTCTCTCATTTGCGCTCTAGATCTTATGCATCCCTATGTTTGAAACTATGAGATTGTGAGGGCGAGAGGTTGGGATCTATTGACGTTCTTGATTTTTTTTTCATTCCGAGTTGATCACGCATTCCGTTGACTTCTCTGTTCTATCCTTCATACATTTTTTTTCGTCTTCAACGTTACGATAAAAAAAATGGACGCGGAAAAGTGTAAAAGAATTTTGGCGACTATGAAAAAGGGATATTCCGCGCACAAGGATAAACCTCCTTCAAATGTCAAAGTGCGGAGGTTTATCGCGTTCAGTGATCGTAATGTGGCTCTTTTGCGTAAAACTTTGCAAGCGTCGGATCTGAATGTTGGTGCGAAATTGCGCATTCAAGCAACAATTGCCTCCTTAATATCGCTCGCGGAAAAATTAAAAAAGCGTGGTTCGGGATTGTCAGTGCCTAAAGTGAAGTGGGCGGATATGGACTCAGCATTTAAATCCAGGATAACCACAGGGCTTGTGATTAATATATCACACAAAGACCTTGGAGATTTCTTGGATGATGCGGCAAAACTAATTGTCGAGCGGCTAACTGAGTCATTGCGAATTCATGGTAATTTGAAAGTTAATGTGACGCTAATTTGCATATTTCGCATCGTGAAAAGTGCCCACATTATCGAGGAAGAAAAAGCGTTTCAGACCGCGAACGCTGTAATATTACCAACGACAAATATCGTGGAGTGGCTAGACGATAATGTGAAAAGTATCTTGCCGACAAAAGTTGAAGATTTTGAGGAGAACGAATCCGGTTGGACGCTCCATGAAATTGTACACCTGCGCGTAAATGTAAATCGCTACATACCGTTGCGAGGGGGTATATCAACGTATACAAGTATGCCAAAATTTGTGCAGGAAAAATACGCAGTGGTGAATATTAAGAACAATGATCAATATTGTTTTTTATGGTCAGTGACCGCTGCTATCTCACCACTACCTCCAAGACATAAGGAACGACCAAGTTCTTATCCACATTTCTGTGAAGTGCTAAATTGGGAGGGATTTGATTATCCCATGAGCATTGGAAATGTGAAAAAAATTGAGGAATTGAATCATCTAGCCATCAACATCTATGGCGTAGAAGATGACGGGCAAAGTGTAATAGTGCCGGTATATTTGAGTGCAAATGAATCGCAAACACCGACAATTCATTTGCTAGTTGTGGAATGTGAGGACGACGACGACGACGACGACGATGACGACAACAACGCTGGCGATGATAAATTTCAACTGCGCTCACCGGTACATCACTTCGCTTGGATTAGAAATCTCTCTCGTCTGATCAGCGCTCAAATATCAAAAGATGACCATCGTACGTGGATATGTGACAGGTGTCTTGCCACTTTAAAACGGAACTTACCCTCAACAAACATCGCGTCGACTGTGCCAATATAAATAAAACATGTCGTGTCATATTACCCAGACCAGAACAAGCAATTTTTAAATTTATAAATTTTCGTTATAAAGAGAGGGTGCCATTTGTCATTTATGCTGATCTTGAATGTCTCCTCGAGCCGATTATTAGGCAACAGAATAATCAAAAACGCACACCTCGCACTATCAGTTATCAAAAACACTCGCCTCACAGTATCGGGTATTATTTAAATTGTTCGTTTGATGCCTCAATGGCCGAATATAAGAGCTTTCGTGGTAAAGATTGTATCAAGTGGTTTATGGAAGAATTGGTAAAATTGTCAAGCATCCTCGATGCGCGAATAAAAACTGTCGTACCGATGGAACAATTAAACGCCGAGAATGTTCGTAAATTCCAATCAGCGAAAATTTGTCACATATGTGAAAAACCCTTTGTTGCAGGATGCGTGAAAGTTCATGACCCTCGTAGGCAGCATATCAGGAAAATCAGTTGTGATATGGTATTGGATACTGCATCGGAGATCACAATTGCCAATTCCTGCGTGTTCGCAGGGACAATCAGGACTTTGAAAGAAGTTCCAACTCGCATGAGAATTGTCACTGCTTCACAAGAAATTTTCCTTTCGAATCAATTCGTAAAGTGGTTCTTTCGATTGAGAACTTTTCCGTCGAATTGGATATTGTATTTGCCAAAATTGCAGAGGATTGTCTCCTCGGTTTAGATTTTCGAGAAAAATCAGGTCTCTTAAAAAATTTTGAAACGCTAATTAATAAAAAATTCAATCTTAAGAATAACATAAAAACTGTGTCAGTACGTTTTTTGTGTCGCCTCAATCAAAAACCAAGAACTTGAGATAATTCAGGAACATTTGACAAACCTTTTTAAAATTGCAGCACAACGTCTTCTTTTGGATTATCAGGATATTTTCGCCAAAAACAACAACGATTTAGGACTTTGTAATGACATCAAATACAAAATTGATACTGGGGATTCGAAACCCTTCAAACTCACACCCAGGAGAATTCCAATCCAATACCGTGATCAGGCTCTCAACCTTTTAGACGATATGAAAAAACAAGGAGTCTTTAAGCTTAGCTCTAGATCCTATGCAGCCTCCCGATCTTCATAAAATAAAGATGGTTCAATTACGTTTTGCACTAATTATAGACATTTAAATAGTTTTACTAAAAAAGATTTCTACCCTATGCCTCGGATTGATGAAATTTCAGATGCACTCTCAGATGCTCAATGGTTCTCAGTTATCGATTTAAAAAGTGGTTACTGGCAAGTTGAACTTCTCCGGGCATATAAAGAAAAGACCGCCTTTCCCTTGGCCAACAAATTATGGCAATTTCGCGTTCTACCATTCGGTCTTTGTAACGCTCCCGCGAATTTCATTCGATTAGTGAATATAGTTCTTTAAGGCTTTACCTGGAAGATCTGCTTGGTTTATTTAGATAATATTATAATTTTTAGCAAAACTTTCGAAGAACACCTCAAAAATTCGGAACAAATTTTTCTTAGGCTTTGTGAAGCCAACCTCAAAGTAAATGCAAAGAAATGTTCATTAAATTAAAAAGAGGTCAATTATTTAAGTCACATCGTCTCTGGCTCAGGAATCAAGACTTGCCCAGAAAAAACCTGTTCGATTCAAAATCGGCCCATCCCAAAAAATAAAAAATTAATGAGAAGTTTTCTAGGCATTTTCTCGTACTATAGGAAATTCGTAAAAAAATTTGTCACAATCGCGAGACCTCTTAACGGTTTAACAGAGGGAAAACTAAATTTTAAATGGAACAATGACGCGAACTGCAAAAATGCGCTTTGAAAAATTTAAAAACATCATTGGTCACACCACCTATTTTAGCATACCCCTTATTAAACGAACCTTTTATTCTTGATACTGACGCGTCAAATTCTGGTCTTGAGCAATCCTTTCACAAGTTTAATCCAACGAAGAAAAAGTAACATCATATTTTAGCAAGGTATTTAATAAATCAGAGAAAAATTATTGTGTAACCCGAAGAGAGCTCCTTGCTATGCTTCGTTCAGTCGAACATTTCCGCCACTTTCTTTTTGGCCGAAAGTTCATGATCAGAACTGACCCCGCCTCTCTTCAATGGTTGCTGTCTTTCAAGAACCCCGAAGGACCCGTAGCTAGATGGCTGGAAATCCTTTTTCAATACGATTTTGAAATTCATTACAGAGCTGGACGGAGCCATGGCTAGGCAGATGGTTTGTCAAGAAGACCTTGCGCAGAAGATAATTGCAAATCCTGCGAAAAATTAGATATAAAGAACTTGGAAATAGAAAGAACAGTTTGTCAAACCATTTGCATCGTTGACAAGGATTTTGATTGGATTACCGTCCAGAACCAAGACTCTAGTATTATAACTATTATCAAATTTAAAAAGGATAGCCGTCGTCCAGATTGGCCCACTGTTTCGAACCTCGACCCTTGAATTAAATTTATCTCCTACATTGGGATTCCTTAGTTCTGAAAAACAATCTTCTCTTTCGACGATGGGAATCTCCCAACTTTGACAAAACTATTTGGCAATTAATCGTCCCTAGAGAAATAGTGCATCGAATTCTTTCTGAGGCACACAGTTCGCCTACTGATGGTCACTTCGGAATCAACAAAACTTTGTCGAAAGTCCGTCAGCAATACTTTTGGTCGTCTTGTAAATTAGACGTCAAACAATGATGCAAGTGTTACGTCTCAACCGGCTAGTATTCCATCTCGGTCAAGAAGGGTAAAACCTTTCTTTACACGTTATTCGGAATAACTGCGTTATGTTGGACAAGTGGCCGTTTCGAGCCTAACCTCGCGGAAATTTGCTCAGGATGGCCTGGAGAGTGTATTTCAAGGATTGTATTGGTTGAATTTAACTATTATTGGAAATTTCTCGATTGGGAGTTAATTATCAAGGCAATATATTACTATGTATTGGGGCTGACAGACTACCCTGCAGGTATTAAATGGTACTTCGAAGGGTTGGATATTATTTCTCAATGAAGACGCGATTGATACGACGATTACGGGGATTGGATCCGGAATAAACATAATAGGCGTGAATTGATTGGACATAGTGGGGAGAAGTGAATCAAGAATGTGAAATTTCGGAATGCAAATTAGTTAAAATAATAGTAGATTGAATTGATTGTCTTATCGATTGGATGATTATAGAATTTAAACAGCGGTTGTCATTACGCGTGATTGTTCGGAATGATTGGTTTCGGAAGGGGTGAATTTAACCTGTGAAACGATTTTTATAGGGATGAATTTTCGGTCTTTTCGGAAGGAAATCAGGCAAACAAGAACCGTAATTATGAATAAAATACTAATTGTTATCAGGGCGATTATTCGCGATTCGTTTAGAAACCACATGTCTCAATGATTTAATAACTTATTTTGCAAGAAAGTAAAGAAGGATAAGAATTTGATTTTAAAACAAAGGCTTTTGAAGATTTAAAAACGTGAATGTTAAAGGGGAATTGAGATCACGAATGATTGTAAAAAGGGGAATTTTCCAGAAACGGAGATTCGAAACAAATTATTTTTAGTTATGGAATTTTATGTTGAGATTGGGAACGAAGGGGAAGAGATTGTTCTCGCAAGTTTCATTCAAAGTTTTATCAATTGAATGATTGATTGTCTGATTGATTGGATGAGAAAATAATTACATGAATTTAAACTTCGCTGGAATCATCACGAAGAAAGTAAACGCGGGATTGTCCATCAGTTGTCTCTGAACGCGGGAATTTACCGGTGATAAGAATGTATCCCATAACGAAAATCGCGACTGCCAAAACAATTATCGTGACCATGCCTATCCAAACAGCTACTTCCTCGAGTTTGATCATTATGGAGAAATGAATTTAAATTTGGGAAAAAGTATTCTACACGCGCCAGATTTTTACTAACGAATCGACTTTAAATGCTAAAAATCCAGTTAAGATCAAATTAATGATGAAAAATACAACCAAAAATGAAAGAGCAATTTTTAATTGAAAAATATCGGATTCATACATTGAAGGAAGTTTGAATGAATATAGACACCCCGTGTATTGTGTGCAAGGTGCACCGCGACAGAAACATAACGGGTGTCAAAATTTTAATGAAAACTTCCGATAAAACGCGAAAGGGTTGAATTTAATTTCGACAAAATTTAATTATCAAACTCAAAGGATTGCCCTAGAGGGACAGAAAATCCATTGCGGACCCGTCCTCGATGGGAGTCGAGAGTATGTTCTCTCGAGGGTTAATTTCTAACGATGACCACATTGTAATTGTACTTACTCTTGCTGTTCTCTTTTGGGGATTGAGAAATGGAAGACGAACTCGAACTTGGTGACGAATGAAGATGATGGATGGAAAAATCCTCGAAATAACCAGTCCCAACGATGAATGTAATGATTGATGAAATCGACGTTGAAATGACGAGACACAAGCCAAAGAGACAACGATCGATCGATGGATCAAGGGATCAGTTCTGACGAAATGTCGTAGTGCACGCACAATCAAATCACAAAGTCGCAAATTGTTTATACTGGTTAAATTGAAATAAGAATTGATGTCCACAATGCACAATGTTCACAATATTTCACAACCAAGTCTATAATAAACCGTAGCCGGTAAAAGCCAAAGAAAATGTTTATAATAATTAATTCTAGCACACACTAAAGTTTATTAAAAATGTTTTAAAAGAATGATTAGAATTTAAAAGATTATTAATTCGAAAAATTACACGAAGTCGCGAAAAATTAATTAGAATGAACGAAATAAGATAAAGAATAAAATCGCGGAGCTGACTGTCGTGGACGATGTTAACCGGGCAAAATTTTCGAAATCAAAGAGTTAATTATTTGGTGCGACTCGCGCTTTTATACTCTTTGGACAAGCTTAGTTTTGGGGAAGGGGCAATTTGTCCCTTGGTTCCTAAGACGTTGCACGTCTTAGAGCTCCCCTTCACCTCGCCGGTCATCTTGATTTCGTATTGATTAAATGATAATTAAACTTAACTTTAACCTAAATTTCACTCATACTTCCATTCTTATACATTCTTCATTATCTGAAAACAATTTGCAATTTTAAATTCCAATTTTTACGTATATTTCGCGTGTACAGAGAGTCGAGGGGTCTCTTTCTTCCATTCTCTTTCTCACTTACTCCCGCCCTCGCTTGGGCTCTCGCTACGCTTAGGCCCCACCGCCGAGGCTTTGACCATCCCTCTCGTTCTCTTTCACTCTTGCATGCCTTCTCATACTCTCTCGCTCTAAAGCTCTTCTGATTGGTTCGATTTTTGACTATGATTACTTCTCTCTCTTTCCTATGACAATTTTCATATTTTCCATTCCTTCTCTGTTCTACTGCACTATATTTCCTATGCTTTATAAAGCTCCTCCCATCATTTCCTTATAAGGGAATGAGAAAGAGTCTCGAATGGATAATTCGTTTGAACGCATTTGTTAAATTCTTTTAAATAATTTCTATTGATGAAAATATATATTTTTGAATAATTGTAATTGTAATATTTTTTTATATTTTATATTTTGTGAGCTTTAATTTGAGATTTTTAATTTGTTCAAACGGTTTCGAATAATGCATTTTAAAATGAATTGATAAATTAATTGTTTTAATTTTTGAACGATTGTTAATTTGAAAAATGTTTTAATTGATAAGGTTTTGATTTTCAAATTTTTATTCCTGATTGTTTTTGGTAATTATGTTATTGTCATTTCCGAAATAATTTTCCTGAGTGTAAATTGCTTATTTATTTTAAATGAAATATAAATTTTTGTTTGTGCATTTTTCTGAAACTATTTTTGGTTTTGTTTATAATTAAATAATTCGATTTCATAATAATTCTATTAAATAATTACTTTTGTTAATTTGAATTTCTTGTTATTACGATTTTGACGAAATAGAATTTGTATTTTTCAAAGAACTGATTATTGAAAATGTTTAAAAATGTTTCTAGACTTTTGTAAAATGTAATAATTTGTTTTATATTTTTCTCTTATTTTTGGGTAATTCAAATTCTATTTCTCAGAAGTTTATCTGATCTTTTTACCTGAAATTAGTCATTCATTCATACGCACATTCCTTATAATTAACTTAAATCGCACGCCTACTTTTAAGGCGAAATTCCTCTTGAGTTTTATAACTGCTTTATAATTTTAACTTGCAACTTTTAACAATGCTTTTTATGAATATTATCTATGCCCAAATTTGGCGTGTCCCCTGTGGCGACTCGTTGTGCGAGAGAGAGCGAAACGATGCATGAGGGTTGCGGGCCTCGTGCCGTCCGCGGGACGCGAGGGAATTTCCTCGGACCCTTGGACAAAGATTCTTTTCCAGCGTCATCTCAATTCTTTCTCGGACGATCTGTATTTTTTTTTTTAAAGTTGACAGATTTATAAGCTCCGGATGTTTGCAATATGCCGATAGCATTTCTTCGTTTAAAAATCTTGAGACAGAGCGTTGAAAGGATTTTTTTGTTTTTTATACATACATATCGGGTTGCACTGTAGTGTGCTCTATCTTTGGGTAATTCCTTTATCTGCAAAGCGTGACTAATTTTCTATGGGCCACGTGTGTGACCTTTTCAAGAGACAGTGGTGTTCTTTTCCTTCGTCATTTTTCCTACATGTCCTTTTTATTTTTTTCCTCTTTTCTGCCCTAATAAATCATTGCAATATCCTTCTTCCAAAAAAAACTTTCAACCCTCGACTGTAAACTCTCAAGAGAAATTTTTCCTTCGCATTTCGCGTCTTAAAATAATTTTATTTTCTATTTCGAATGACCTGACCCAAGCCATGTAACTTTCATACTCGATTATAATTTTGAATTTACTTTTACTGTCCCATTTGCGAACTCTCGGGATCTCAAGATAATTATGCCAATAAAATGAAAAGGAAGAACCACTGGCCGTACGTACTAATATAATTTTCCGGTGCCTCATTTACGATGGCGTCGGTGTAGCTGCATTGTGGTGTGCGTGAGGGTCGTACGCTGCGCTAGGCTTGTGTGTGTGCCACGCACGCCCAAAGACTTCAACGCTCGAGTGTCGCCCAGCCCCACAAAGGCCTTATCGATATTTATCGTGGAGTCTTGTTGCTCCGGCGAATGTTTTCTCGAACCGATGATTGAGATTGTTTTATTTAGGCGTCGTATTAACACGCTTCAAAATCTCTCCGTTGGTTGGTGTATATACGTGACCAACCAGGTGTTGACGTTTTCCTCATGGCCCGTAATTTGAGAGGCAGAAATTTTGGTGGAATATGCCCTCTCCGTAAGAATGGACCCTTGACTCGACCGTCTCCCTTTTCCATGCGTATTTTTCTCGAGAATCTTCCGATATGGGAAACTCAAGAACGACGAGGAAATCCCGAAAGTCGCGAGACGTAACACAAGAAATGCACCATTTTTTTCTCCAAAAAGGGTCCGAAGTCAAGAACCAAGAAAGAACTCCAAATTTACAACGTTGGGTGACCCTTTGAAAGAATCGCCGTCGACATCCTTGGTCATCTTCCTAAATCTTCATCAGGGAATAAATACATCCTCGCCGTTTCAGATTACTTTACACGTTGGCCTGAAGCTTTTCCACTTCCGTATTTTCAGGCCAGAACAGTTGCAGAAACACTAGTCACTCAAGTTATCGCTCGTTTTGGAACTCCTCTCGAAATTCATTCAGATCAAGGTTGAAACTTCGAATCAAAACTTCTCAAGGAAACCATGAGCCTTTTGGGAATTAAAAGAACCAAAATGACACCATTGCATCCTCAGTCCAATGGTCTAGTTGGAAGGTTAAACCGCACTATTCTCGAATATCTTTCAAAATTTCTTTCTGATAATCAAAAAAATTGGGATAAATGGATCCCTCTTTTTCTCCTAGCATATCGTTCGTCCAAACACACTACCACCAAATGTTCCCCAGCGATGATGCTAATGGGAAAAGAACTTAGGCTTCCATTAGAAATTCCTCGAAGAAAGCCTCCTTAAAACTCCAAACTTGACACAATTTAAAATCTTCCAGATTACGTCAAACAATTGAAATAAAATCTTAATGTAGTTCATGAAAAGGTTAGGAAACGACAAATCGTCAGAAGTGACAAAATTGAATCAGATTTTAATTTAAAGTCACACATGCTTTTCTTCAAAAACGGACGGGTCGAGCTTCATCTCCCCCATAAAGTTAAAGGAAAGTGTCCCAAACTACAAAATAATTAGGTTGGACCCCATACTATTAAGTCTAAAAATAACGACGTCATTTATAGGATTCAGAAGATCCCACGGGGAAAATTCAAGGTCGTTCATATAGATCGTATCGCTTTTTACAACGATTGGGTTATCAAATTAGGGGAGTCCATCAACTAGTTAGAGATGTCAGATGAGTGAGGATCAAGCTGAAAGTGTTTAATTGCTCGTCTGGAGCTTTGAACGTGTTAATCCCGACATTTTCGAAGTATAGCGACATTTTTCATAATTATTTCAATTCATTTTAATAATGATTCGTGTATATTTTTTTCTTGAACCTTAAATAGTATTTTAATTTAATATCACGTTGCACTCTCACGATGCGCTCACGCTTGGTTTCAAAGAACGGAATATCCGTTACAATATACATAATAAAACTTGTGACTCGCAAACTGTCGCCTCGTTCGAGTTACTCGGCGATGCTGCAGTTCGCGATCGTGAGAGCGGTCGAGTCCCTGGATTCCCGCGCGTGCAAGATTGCCATGTCAGGAGTTTTGCACGTAGATTTGAGGGCTAGGAAAAAACCCAAGAGGTGACTCCTCGATCGCCCGAGAGAGATAAAATCCTTCTCTCGAGGCGAGGAAGAAATTAGTCTCAGATGATACTCGTTAGAGTCAACACCGGGATCTCGGACTCCGGGTTTCCTTGCTTCCCTCCTTCGCACCGCGCTGTAAATCTTATCTGCGTGTAGGCGGGATAGGTATCGCACCCCTTACAGCAAACAATATTCCTGCAATGTTGCTGAAACGTTGCACGACAACATTGTAATATTCTAAAAAACATTGCTGCAATCTTGCTATGTCCGACGATTGAAATATTGCTGCAATGTTCCGCAATATTCCAGAAATAATGCGTCCAATCAATATGCAATATTCCTGCAATATAACTCGTATTGCATATTCAATATCTCAGGAATATTATCTGCAATGGAAACTTTATCATTTGAATTATTGCATAAAATAAAAATATGTAGTTTTAAGTCCATAGGACTGCGCGACCACAAAACGCGGGTAAATATTCCAACAATTGATTGTTAATTGGAGACCCCAGTGCTGGTAATACTCCGGACCTTTATCGGTGCTCGGTGGCTCCCTCGCCAGCGCGAGAGCGCCTAACGACCGCCGCCACCTAACAGATCTCAGGCGAAGTACCGAGATCGTGGCAGGCGCCTGGTCGTCCCGTTACAGTATATAGTCATATTTTACGAATGAGAATCATTTAGAAACAAAATATATTTCGGTCTTATAGCTTTTTTGATATTAAACATTTTTTCAATACGAATATCACAATGTCTTAATCTTATTGATATCACATGTCCTATTAATGTCAAAAGCACAACAAAATTTTGGAAATAAATATGAAAAAAGAAAAAGACAATGACTTGAAATCAATCGTTATTGATATTTTAAGAGGAATAAATGAATAGATCTTTTTCAATTGATTTTTTTCATATTTATTACGCTGATCGTGTAGTTGTAAAATTTGAAGTTTGATCTCACCAATATTGCTGCAATTTACTCAGAACGTTTCAACAAAATATTGCAGGTATGTTGCTTAGGAACATTCCCGAAACATTGCTGAGAAGTTTTAGTGCAATGTTGCGTAGTAATGTTGCCACAACATATCTGCAATGTATCATTGCAGATATGTATGTCATGAACGAAAAAAAAATTGTTTCCATGCTTAATTTTGACTTGAAAAAGTCCAAAAAATTAGCTTTTTTTCTTGTTTTAGAAAATCTACCACAACTTTTCAGATATTGCGAAAAATATCAATGTTTTAAGGTCCTTTTTTAGCTCAATAAATACCTAAAAACCATGCTAATTTTCAAAACAATCAGTCGAACCGTTTTTTGTGACCGAGTCATCAAACTTTTAGAAAAATTGAAGGAACCCGGTTATTGATCTTCAATGACCAATTGATGTTAAAAATGTTTGAAAAAAGTTTTCTTTTTTTCCCCTTAAATTTGCATTTAACGAGCGTGGAAGCTAGAAAAAATCCAAATTTCGAAAGAAAAAAAATTGTATTGGCATTTTTTTATTCACATTAAAAAAAGAAGAAAATTATTTAAAAAAATTTTTTTTTTTTTTCGAAATGTGGATTTTTTTTTCAGTTTTCATGCTCATTGAATGCAAATTTGAGAGAAAAAAAAGAAAAACTTTTTAATTCATTTTTAGAACCATTAATTAATTGGTCATTAAGGATCACTAAACGTGTTCCTTCAATTTTTCTAAAAGTTTGATGACTCGGTCACAAAAAACGGTTCGACCGATTGTTTTGAAAATTGGCATGGTTTTCAGGTATGTATTGAGCTTAAAAACGACCTTCGAACATTGGTATCTTTCGCAATATCTGCAAGGTTGTGGTAGATTTTCTAAAACAAGAAAAAAAGCCAATTTTTTTGACTTTTTCAAGTCAAAATTAAACATGGAAACAATTTTTTTTCGTTTATGACAATAACAAGCACTTATAGAGAGTAGATTTAGGTTTACGAAACTCACGTGTACTTGCTGTACGTTTATTAGTTCCAGAGATATCGAAGATTTTAAAAAAAGACGAATTTTTGTTCAATCGCCGATATCTCAGCAAAAAATGGTCGTAGAACAAAAATAAAAAAAGCCAATTGAAGCCAAAGAATTCAGCTAAACGATCCATAGATTGGTTAAGTTAAAAAAAAATTTGGAGCCCATCGACTGTTTTGAAATTAGCAAAAATTTCGAGAACATTTTTACCGTGATATTTCTTTCGACTGCGTCGAGAGTGATGCCCATAAAAAATGTTTGACTTGAGATTCCAAAAGTAGAAGATTCAAGCTTCAAAATGCTTTTTTTGAAAAAATTTTACGACCAAAATTAACAAAGTCACAGCCTTTGGAATATCACTGAAAAATCTCGAAAATTTCGCTATTCCTTTAATTTTTTGACTGAGTGTATATTATTATTCGAACTATTTTTTAGCTGAAATTATTAAATATTTGTGACGCCGAGTGTCACTTCTTCTTCCCTGCGCCGTATTATAAATCTGATCTGCGTGAAGGCGGAATCAGTATCGCATAGTAGGTACTTGTGTCGGGAGAACTCGCGAAACTAATATTATTATTTAAACTATTTTTGACCGTGCACAATGATGCAAATATTAGTGCAATCATATTTCAAGTTATTAAGCATAAACTGTTTAGTGCATGTGTGTGTGACTGTGGGTCGAGCTATAATAATTGGCAAAACTCAGTAGCGTTTTCTTGGTGCCGTTCACGCACCGTAAGTCTGAGACGCCTGGAAACAGCGCCAGCAAGCAGCGCCGTCGAGTAATCCCAGGATACGCTGCAAAGCGATTGTCGGTACGAGTGAGTAGCGTATGTGTGTGTGTGTGTGTGTGAGAGAGAGAGAGAGAGAGAGAGAAAAGGAAAGGTTAGAATCGCGTAAATTTAAGTTCCGGCAACGCGCCTTAATATTGTAGTTTCACTGTATTTTGGTCCACATAAATTTCTTTCAATATATAGAATCAATTGAATTTCAACTGCAAAATTCTGTTATATTTTTCCATTAATATAACTCCCCAATCATCACCCATCTTGCATCGGAACGGGCCCCTATGGGACGAGGCAAGTCAACCCAAAAATTCTATCTGTTTGAATCGGTGATTGACTAATATTACGGGATTTTAATTATTACACGTATTATATTATTATAGTATTAGTAAGTATAGTATAATATAGTATTATAGTATAGTATTATTACAGGAATTTATTATTATAGGTATTAAAAGTGTTTTTCGGAAATCTACGCTTTTGCATTTTTGTGAGTCACAGGTTTCTTCTCGGTCCCGAAAGTCCTGTTTCCCTTCCGTTACCTGTCGTGATCCCGGGATTAAACATCTAATCAGATACCGGAGGAAACGACAAACTAACGTCACAGACTTTTCAACCGCAGATGAATCAAGACAGCAAATATTAAAGACACGAAGAAAATGAAATTTACTGTTAAACTACACCACCACACGATTAAGACTGAGGGAACCTTAAACCAAACAAAAATGATTGTAAATTTTTGTGTAGTTACTGTTCTTCCCGGGTTTTGAATCTTGGTTTCCCTGTGGACTTTGGTGCAAATGCCAGAACAGACTGAGAGAGGTCCAAGATAAAAAATTATTCCCTCTTCAGAGATAAAGTTTAGTTTAATTGCCGGGGCAGCAATTAGTGGAAGAGGAATGTTATGAATATAACTTGAGGAACACTGATTCCATTCCATAGCTGACTACGACTACAACATACTGACGGATACATGACAGATGACGTACATAGCAACGCTGATGTAAATGACAGTCTTGCTTGAGACTTTAACGAAAGCACAACTGTGACAGATTGCAATGAAACCTTCGCCCATCTCGTTCCTTTTCAGTACATCGTGTCTTGATTATTCCAACGATTGTAACAGTATATTGTATACCAATTTTTAGATCTCTAACTATAATACTCTTTGGAATTCAGCTCTTCGGAGCTCTAGCACGGCGCGAAATGAAATCGCAAGAATTCTTTTCCAATAGCTTTGATCGGAAATTTCCTGCGCTTTTCGAAAAAAATACCAGCGATTTAAAAAAAAATGAATTCATTTAAATTCAGGCAAAAAACCGAAAAAAATGATTTACAAGAAAAAAGCATAATTTAATTCAGCGGAATTTTTTTTTTCATGTTATGTATATATCTGAGAAGTCACGATATAAATTTCAAGTGGGAACTGATGCCAAATTTTTTAATAGGATAAAAATTCTTAAACATCGTTTTTTTTCATATTCAACAGTTCACTGATATATTATATAGTTTTTTTTAACTAACTTCGAATTTTATGAAATTTTTTAAATTTAAAATTTAATGAATTTGATTTAATAAATTTGATTATTTAATAAATTTAATTAAATTAATTGAATAAATTTACTAAATTCAAAATTTGTTTAAAAAAAACGCTATAGAATTTATCAGAGAACAGTTGAATACGAAAAACACGATATTTAAGTATTTTTATCCTACTAAAAGACTTGGCATTAGTAAACGGATGTGAATTCCAACTTGAAATTTATACCGTGACTTCTCAGATATATACAAAACATAAAAAAATTGTTCCGTGGAATTGAATTATCCTTTTTATTTGTAAATCATTTTTTCCGTTTTTGGCCGTAATTTAAATGAATTCGTTTTTTTTTCGAAATCGCTGATATTTTTTTCGAAAAGCGCAGGAAATTTCCGATCGGAAGCTATTGGAAAAGAATTTTTCCGATTTCATTTCGCGCCGTGCCTAAGCTCCGAAGAGTTGAATACGCAAAAAGTTGGAAATATAACTTTTAGTGTATTCCAAAGAGTATTATAGTCAGAGATCTTAAAATTCGTGTACAATATATTTTTAGGCAACATTAAAACATACTCAAGTTTCAAGCAATTCGAAAGAGGTCGGCCTAAAAGGGGGTCCCGATGAGGGGATTACCTCCTATAGACTTTTCGATGTTTTTTGAATTTCTAACCCCACTCTTTTTTGGACGGTATGGTTCTCAGAAAGAATGTTTAGAGAGTAAAGCTGCTCCGCTCGGATAGCACAATCGGGCACAAGAATTAAATCTAGACTTTTCGATGCTTTTTGAATTTTTGACCCAGCTCTGTTTTGGACGGTATTGTACTCAGAGAACATGTTCAAAGTTGCTCTGACTGATTAGCACAATCGGGAACAATAAATAAATCTAGACTTTTTAATGTTTTTCCAATTTTTGAATTTCTGACACAAAACCGTGTCTGCTTAATTTTTTTAGAGGCGGTTCAAGGTATCGACTTTTCGTTTTTGGCACAAAGTCGGACAAACCGACATCTACTCGGCACAAGAGTTTTTTTAAACAACTCGGACATGGCGAAGCTGATGTTTTTTTTTTCAAATTTGATTGCACCAAAAACCTTTGCGCGTACAGGAAATATTCCAGCGGCACAATGTTCAGCGAGCTGCAGACGCCTGCTCAGTACAATCATTAGATTTAAACTTTTTCATAATGGCTGAGTACGCGGAAAAACCGTTTTTTTCGATTTCTCGGTAGTTTTTTGAGATTTCGATATATGCTTTGCGGCACAATGTAGCACAAACTGAGCACAACTCAGCACAAGAATCGTTTTCAAAAAATTTGAACATGGCTTAGCTAAGTTCATGAACATCATATTCCTGCATACTATTCTCACGCCATCCATCCATATTTCACTTTTCTTATCAATCCTTTCACACGATTAAACCTTACTCCTCAGCACAATCATAATCTCCCTTCTTAGAAAATTCCTATATTGTCTTTGGTCCCACGGGCCTCATTACGACGGCTCGTGGCCTCCCTCCACTCGCCTGGAACCCAACTTCACCCCACTTCACTTTTCACACTTTTACTTTCCTGCAATCCTTAACTGATTCATCTTCAACATCTTGACGAGTAAGTACATCTCCAACATCTTAGCGAGCAAGTTCATCTCCAACATCTTAGCGAGCAAGTTCATCTCCAACAACGATCCAATTAAGACGTTCACTTCCTCTGATCAAACGAACTCAAACATCCATATATATAGTAAACTTTCACTGATTTTATTCAATATCCATTTTACAACAACATTCATTTATTTAAACCCGCTCGTCCGTCACATCTTGGCGTCTGAAGCACAATCCCAAGCCGCCGCAAAAAAGCGATAAAACGCGCGAAAAATGAAAGTGACAAACCAAAAAGAAAATAAGAACATTAAAATAAATTTATAGAAGTTTCGAAAAAAAAAAGAAAAGTGAAAAGTGACGAAATGACGAAGCGAGGGAAAATCAAAAGAGCGAAAAAAATCAACTATAACGATTGAATAACATTTGAAAACATCGATACAACAACACAAGATTTTTGTTAACAAAAATAAAAAGTGAAAAAAGCAAGCAAATATTTTGAAAAACATTGAAAACGACACAAACTTTTTTTTTTCACCCATGCAAGATTTTCGTGCTTTTCACCATATGCGTAGACAGCCGAAAAGTGACTCTTTTCTGACAGCTAAGAGCGAAAACAGACGAGTTCGCTTCTTCTTTCCCCTCCGGGGAAAGAAGAACTGAAATCGTCTGTTTTCACTCTTAGCTGTCAAAAAAAGCCCCTTTTTGGCTATCCACGCATATATTGAAAAGACACTCAAATCTCCCATGGGGAAAAAAAAGATCGTGTGCAACGCGGGCCAGAGATTCGTCTTTTGTCTCGCGTGGTTGCGGCCCTCGCTTCGCTCGTTGCGGCAAACTTCACGCTCGACAAAAAGACTTATCTCTGGCCCTAGATGCACAAAATACTATTAAGCAACGATCAAAAGTAAAAAAAGCAAACAAATATCATAAACACATCGAAAAACGGAAAATTTTTGTCTCTCAACGAAAAACGAGAAAATCCAAAAAACATACACAAATGACAAAAGAAAAAGGGGAAAAAAGTGAACAGTGAAAAGAAGAAGAAAAAGGCAAACGTGCAACGGCAAAGAGAAAGAATGCCCCATATAGTGCGACGTGCAGTGCGCGCACGCACGCACACACGCACTTCAACACACGCACACACCAATAACGCGCACAACTAAATTTTGATTAACAGAAAAACGAACTTAACGAAATTTACAACAATGAAAAGACGACTAAAAATAAAAACACAAAAATATTAAAACGGAAAATCAAAGCAATATGGATAGAACACAAT
This sequence comes from Alloplasta piceator, assembly GCA_946863875.1. NCBI lineage: Eukaryota > Metazoa > Arthropoda > Insecta > Hymenoptera > Ichneumonidae > Alloplasta > Alloplasta piceator. The sequence goes on from OX333079.1 coordinate 24,079,821, forward strand.
TTATACGCTTACAAAGTGACATTAAGAGACAAAAAACACGTGCAATTCATTCGGAGTGCGAAATACGCGGATTCACAAAATATGACATCTGAAATTACGAAAAACGTAACATTTATTCGAAAAAGACGAAACACGTTCAATTAACAAAAAGTGACAAAAAAAAAGCAAACTCAAAACTTATTTAAAACAGTGCAACGCAAGAAAAATGCGAAAACATAAATTTTACGAAAGCGATCTACACAAAATTTGACTGCAAATTTTGTTCATACAAAATATGTAAATTTTACATTTACATATTTTGTATCAAGTTACTTTTTCCTTGGTCTCTTCCATAAGGTCCCGAAAACCTTAGCGAAAAATAACCTCTGAAAAAAATGTATATTTTGAAGTGTCTAATCGAAATCGATCATAAAAAATGAGGATTTTCTAAAAAAAAATTTAAAAAATAGTTTTAATAGCATTGTAAATTTAATTTTTTCAATTTTTTTAAATTTTTTTAATTGAATTTTTTTCAATCTAATTTAATTTAATTTTTTTAATCTAATTTATTTTAATTTCAACAAATTAAAAAAAAAAATTCCTCTGGTTAATTAAAAAAAAATTTTTTTCAAAATGGTTTTCATAACAATTCTCAATATTATAGTCATCTATAATTTTGTGGAATGGGTGATAGTGAGTAAGGCTGAATATGTAATTACTTATTCATATGTATCATACTTTAACATTTTAGAATCTGCCGACAATGATGCTGCAGCACCTGGATTACCTAGGAAAGACATTTTCGGACTCTTAAAAGATAATTTGAATCGTGGTGCAGCTTCAGCATATCTCGAAATTAAAAATTTCATGTCAGAGAAACTACAACGACCTTTTACTCTGTCGGATGACCAATTGGACAAATGTTAGAAGACGCCCAAGAGTCTACCAATAAATACATAAAAAAGAATAGGTCAGATTTTTCACGAAAATTTTCCCGAACAAAAACCATGGAAGACGTTTTTTCACGCCTACCATTAACGTCTGATCCATACATTTCTAGTCTGCGAAAATTACCTGGTAAGAAAATGAAATCCTTGCTACCAGAAGCAATCCAGTTATTAATTGCGTCAAGCGTCTCAACAAATGCAGGGAGCTCGGGCAATGCGTCGTCAGTTGAAATCACTGACTGTGAATCAGATAGTTCTGGTGACGATGAATAAAGTTGTATGTGATCCGATGTATCACGATAACTGAATTCGCCATTTTGGATACCCAAATTTTGATTTCAGGTTCATAATTAGCAACCCCAAAAACCCCCGAGTACAGACTTTTACCTCGATTCAATTCATTTTTTTCGAAATTTTTTGCCGTACTGGATCCGCCATTTGGTTTGTCAAAATTTTGACTTCAGATTCGTAATCAGCAACCCCAAAAACCCCCGAGTACAAACTTTCACCTCGATTAAATAAGTTCCCAAAAGCTCCCGCGTACGAAATTTCACCTCGATTAAATTAGTTTTCCATCAATTTTTTTGCCGTACTGGATCCGTTATTTTTTTTTTGAAATTTTCACTTCAGATTCGTAATCTGCGACCCCGAAAACCACCGAGTACAGACTTTCGTCTCGAATCAATTCGTTTTTCATTGAATTTTTTGCCGTACACGATCCGCCATTTTGTTGTACAAACTTTCACACGAATTGAAAACTTATCGGACTTTTGGCCGTCGATTTGGGTTTCCGTCCCACTGTGCGTTTAGCCTCCTCTTCGCCGCTCCGCTTCGGCTCGCTTTCTTCCCGGGCAAGGGGGTCGGAGTCGGAGTCCTCCTGGGGGGTCGGTGGGCCCTGCTTTCGCTGATCCGTTCAACCCCGCTCTCAGCGCAGAGTTCCCGTCAACCGAGCTCTGGGTCCTGATAGCTGTGCCCCAGAAGAGGCCCTACCGTCGGCGTGTAACTCGGTGGTCTTTGTTTTTACTTTATCCATTTGATTCCCACGAGTATTCAGGAACTAAAGGTCCACCCCCCAGAGCCTGCATGCGGGGGTAAGACTAAATAGTCATGGGATGTCGCCTGGTGCCCCATGTGCAACGTTAAGGACACTGTAACCCTAGTGTCAAGCAGCTTTCGTCACGATATCTCCCACCTTGGCTTTGGGGAAATGGTCCGCGACGAGGTTATTATCCCCCAGAGCTAGATTTTGCGCCAGCTGGGTTCCCATAGCTCTCGTTAACCAGGTCCTTCCGCTGCCTCCTCCCTGCTCGTGGTTACGGTCGTCACAAGACGTCCGGTTTCGAGTTTCAACCCCCCCGCCCCTTAACGGAGGTTAGGGGATCCGAGGAAAAGTAACTTATATAAATTCTAATAGCATTCAAATTTAAGTAGAAAACAAAGACAAGTAAAATAAAATTTTCCTCACGAAAAAAACCGTGAAATTTATGCCAAAAGACTGCTCCAGTTTAAAAGTACTCGCCAAAATTTAACCCTTCATTTCATAATTTGGAAAAAAAAGTAAATACGAATAGAATTAAAATTGCATACGCTTGTGTAACTTTCCACGATATATGTAACGCAATCCCAACGTTTTAGGGAAAAAATATGCCTGTCAAAGATTTTATCCGAGCTTGCAACTGTATTTAAGGGAGGCTAAATACCGAAATCAGCACCTCGAAAATGAATTTCAAACTTGCTCTGGCACGAATGGATGAAAATCAATAAAATGTTGACAGTATCATCAGAATTATGGCACAAATAGAGCCTCACTAAAACTTTTTCGGAAAACGAAGGAAAAAATTACAGATCCGATTATCATAAAAAATCTGTAATTGAAAATATTAAATTATAATGTTTTCACGGCATTTCGGCTTAAACCAAGAGTGGGGCTCCATAACCAATACCAAAGTACGAATATCGATACTTCTTCGATATTATTTTATGAAGAAACCGCGACGTAAGTTTGGAATCCAAATCACGAGATAAATGTTGATAAATTACGTGTTTTATCGACAAAAAATGGTGAAATTAAGTTCACAGAAATCTGAAAGACGGCAGCCCCATGTGGAATTCCTATGAAATAAACATTACTTTCATCAAACTTCTATCCGAACTGTCTGACAAGTCAGTGGCAATTAACGAAAACGTTGATTTATTTCTCGCATTTGTATTTTGCAATTCATTCATCATTAATTGATAAATTTAATTGACTTTCATCCACCAGTATTGGAAAAAGTTTGGACAGCGATTTTGAGTCGATAATGTAGGGCTTCAGTAATAATGTCGGTATTTAGCCTCCCCTTAATACCCGAAAATGAACACGCCCGGGTCCTCGTCATGATACAAGACAAATTATCCGGTATTGCCCTCGATTGAACAGATGTAAAAGCATACGAAACACTCAACGAATTATTTCTAGATGTAAAAAATTATTTCTGAGCCCCAATCAAACTTTTAGACCTCGAATTGAGATTGAAATCGATTTCTCAAAAATATAATGAGCCAGTGTTGGAATATGCGATCCGAACACGAGTCATTTGACGACGTGTTTTCGAAACACTCGAGGAACCCTATGCGATCACAGCCGAACGACCGTACCTTAAAAATAGAATAGAGAAGGTAAAACATGTAATGTAAAGACCCAGCCGCCGAAACGACTGAGCCCATGCTAACTCGCCTGTACAGGCACACGCTGCAGAGGGGGTAAAAGAATCAGCCATCACAGCTCTCATACGAGGCTTTCTTGATAAAATTGGCAATCTTCTAATGAATAAAAAAAATGAAAAAATTGGATACCGCCATATAAGAAGCATTCAACATCGAACATGAACTACAAGAATGTCAAATTATTGATCAACATCGCGCACATTACGAACCCATTTATACAAAGCAAACTATGGCCGCGAAAATTCAGCTTGCCGAAACACAACACACGACGCCTCAAAGATTTTGCGAATATCATTAATCCAGCACTCATTTTACCTCAGAATGCACAGCCGTAAGAAAATCAAGAGAACAAAGTCGCAGACTTAAATATCGGAAATTCCGTAATAATACAGTAAATAATCCATACAAGTGGTATCGCAGCAATAACGACGAAAATCAATCAATTTATCCATTTCGTGATTTTCATTTTTTTGTTATTTTATTTTAACATTTTCCTCTCTACAAATTGTTTATTTGTTTAAGCAATCTGTTATCGTTTATTTGGTTAAACAATTTGTTATTACTTATTTATTTAAACAATTTGTTTAAACAATTTGTTATTGCTTGTTTTTTAACAATTTTTTAAATTGTTTTTTAAACAATTGATTAAAACTGTCGTTTTAATCAATAACAAATTACTGAAACTACAAAGAATTGTTGAACCATTGTTAAAATGTATCGTTTTTTTAAATTTAAAATTGTTGATTTTTTTCTTATTTTATTTAAACATTTTTCTCTCAAAAAATTGTTTATTCGCTTAACCAACTTGTAATTGTTTATTTGTTAAAACAATTTGTAACTGTGTATTTGTTTGAACAATCTATTATTAATTAAAACGAAAGTTTTAATCAATAGCAATCTGATGACTTTGCATTTTTTGTATGTACGCTATATACGAATTATAGCGAGCCGAGTGTTCGTGAAAAAAGGTATTTATAAACAAAATAAATTTTCCCTTGCCGGATAAAATTCGAATCTTCATAACCCTTAACTTTTTTCAAGTGCATAGTAGTAGTCGATAGCGTAATAGGTAGCGTGTTAGGTAATTACTAATTAGGTACGATAGGCAGGGTCGAGGGTTCGATTCCCGGTCGGACAGAAAAATTAGATCGGAGAATTGGGGCAGATTTTTCATTTTTTTCTATTTATCACTTTTTGGGGCCACTAGACTATGCATATTAAATTATTTTGCAAGGGCTTTATATTTTTTATAACATGTTTAGGGACAAATATCCAATACGCATTTTATTGAATCGATCATTTTTCCTGTTGATTGGACTAATTACCGGTTAGATACAACTATCTATATCAGTTAATGCAAAATATCATAATATTGATCTAAAACGATATGTCATTCGACCAATAGATTTGGATTCGGAAGAAACTGATGGGATGTTCCATTTAAATGAGCAGTTTCTAGATCAGAGAAAGCATTTTCTAACTTCTATGGAAACATAGACGGCACCAAAAAAGTCGGAAGCTTTATTAAAATTTTGATTTACTTGACTGAAGTAAGTCGGTTTGATATTTCAGTCGCCCGTACACTCCCGTATAATAACTGTGCGTTGTTTTAAAAGATTTCATATTTGATCTTATTGAACAAAGATATTTCTATCAAAAATATATTTACTTTATCCCAATAACGAATTAGCGGATTATATACAAATAATTTATTTACTTGCATCAAATAAATTTTGTTTGTTTCAAATAAATTTTTTTTCACAGTGTACAGAATATTTATTACACATTTCAGAAAAAATGTCTCTCGGAATCATAGAATTTAAAATATAATAACGAATTTTTCATAAGCAGCATAGTAAAAATTCGAGCTTCAAAATTTCTCATTTGCGACCGCAGAAAAATTGATGGTTTCATCAGAAGTAAATCCAAGACCATTGAGAAATATTTACCGTGCTCTCTTAGAAAATGCTGTACCGTAGGGTACGAGCGCGCGACGCCTGTGCGAGATGGGGAGCGACGCAGATCATAATCTTTGTGTACACATGAAGGTCAAAATCTTTTTTCCAGAGTCCCGTAAATCCCAGAGTTTGAAATTTTTTTCATTCCCCCTCTACAACAGAGAAAAAGTGTGCGTGCATATAGCGAATACTCATACTAATGCACGACGCCTCTTTGTCTACGCGAAAGAAAGAAGGCCAGTCGATTAGTCAAATTTTAGTGGCCGTGTGAGACACAAGTGCGAAACATCTAGTGAAAGTGAATCCATTAGTACAATTTAATTATACAATTTACCGCATTGCAAGAAGACGCGTAGCGAAGAATATCGCATGATCGTTTTATCGTGTTATCTTTTTCATCATTTTATGGCATCGATCAGGGAAGATCAAGTTTCTTCAAGTTAAAAACATGACGCAATCGAAGGAGGTTACAATCTTAGTTAATTTTCCATCCATATAAAACGAATTGTGCGATTTCTCGAATTTTGTTATCATGAGTCTCGTGCGCGCAGCCACCGGCGCTAAATTTATTATAAAAAAATTGTATTAGTTTGTCATTGTTCAATAATAAGAAAAAAGTTTTGTAATCACATGTCATTTTTTTCATTCTCTATCGCAGTAAATACGTGCATTATTTATTATTATTATTATATATATATATATATATATATATATATTATTATTATATAAATATAGAAAAAATAAAATCAAATTATATATGGGGCATTCCAGGTCAAATCACGTGTTCATCGGCCTGACCCCCTCGGATTTAGTTGCCGAATTTTTTTTTTGCATATTTTGCTCCCAAAAAAAGAGGTTATTTTTTTCAGATTTTGATTACTTGTTTTACCCCATAAAATAATTTTTTTTCCATAACGTTTGAGTAAAATTGAATTGGGCCCAGTTTTAAAATTCTGCAATTTTTTGCATTAATTCTATAACTAAAAACTAGTATTTTCATCCTAGTTTGAGAGTGGGCCGAGAATAATTTATATTTTTTCTTAAATTAAACAAAGAAAATTTCTTTAGACATTTTGTAAATTAAATATTTGAACGATGGTTTCCTGTAGGATAAAAAAAAAAGAAAAAGAAATCATCTCTTGCCAAAAAAATTTGTCCTATATTTTGATAATATATTTTCTGTATTTCGCTAATAGATTTTCTATATTTTGATAATAGTTTTTTTGTTAATAGTTAGATAAAGTTTTTATATTGTTTTCGTGCTCCCTCCGAAAAGTAATACTTTTTTTTAATGCCTTAATTAATCGATTTTATCAAATCTATTACTAAAATATAGGAAATCTATTATCGAAATACAGAAAATATATTATCAAAACATAGGAAAAATTTTTTTTACCAAGACACAATTTATCTTTATTTTTTTTCCCCTATAGGAAACCATCATTAAAATATTTAATTTAAAAAAATTGTAAACAATTTTTTTTTCTTTAAAAAAAAAAAATACTAATTATTCGTTTTTATATAATTATTAGTTTTTAGTTGTAGAATTGATGCAAAAAATTTCAGAATTTTAAAACTGGGCGTAATTCATTTTTACTCGAAAGTTATGGAAACAAAATTATTTTATGGGATAAAACAAGTAATCAAAATTTGAAAAAATAACATCTTTTTTTTAGACCAAAATATGCTCAAAAAAAATTCGGCAACTAAATCCGAGGGGGTCAGGCCGATGACTACGTGATTTGACCTGGAACGCCCCATATATATTAGGTGCGCAACTAAGTTTCCGGGTTTCACACATGGATGGCGCAAGCGACACATGTAGTCGACATACAAATCTGAAATTGGGTGTCTTCGTAGCTTGGACATCTGTCAAGAATACCCAATCGTAATATAAACAAATATCGCAACACAACGACCTTTTTTATAACCTCGAAAATGTCAACGTTTGTGCCAAATAAGCAGCATTTGCGAGAAGCATTGTTTTTATGCTTTAACCTAAAAAAAACAGCGCTGAAGCACGTCGGTTACTCGCGGAGGCCTACGGCGAACATATACCATCAAAAACAACGTGTGAAGATTGGTTCAAGCGGTTCAGAAATGGCGATTTTGAGACTGGGGACAAGGAGCGCTCGGGAAGACCGCAAACATTTGCGGACGACGATCTGCAAGCGTTATTGGATGAAGATGACACTCAAACAGAAGATCAACTCGCCGAGGCATTAAATGTGACGCGGCAATGTATTTCAAAACGTTTGCACGCAATGGGAAAAATTCATAAGGAAGGAAAGTGGGTACCGCATGATTTGACTGAGAGACAAATGGATAATCGAAGAATCACTTCCGAAATTTTGCTTTTGCGGCAGAACAGAAAGAGTTTCCTGCATCAAATTGTTACTGGCGATGAAAAGTGGATATATTTCGAGAATCCCAAACGCAGAAACCGTGGCTTTCACTTGGCGAAGAGTCGACATCGACTCTGCGTTTGGTGGGACCAGAAAGGAATCGTGTACTATGAGCTGCTGAAACCGGGCGCAACTGTCAATGGGCATCGCTACCGACAACAACTAATCAATTTGAGCCACGCATTTCTCGAAAAACGGCTAGAATGGGACACGAGACACGAACGTGTGATATTGCAGTACGACAACGCTCCGTGCCATCGCAGTTCCATCGTCCAGGACACCATAAAAACACTGAAATGGGATCTGCTACCGCACCCGCCGTATTCGCCAGACCTGGCCCCTTCAGACTATCACTTGTTCCGGTCGATGGCGCATGGCTTGGGTGAACTACACTTGGCCAATTATGATGCAGTACAAAATTAGTTGGACGAATGGTTTCGGTCCAAAGACGCGTCTTTTTATCGCCGCGGTATTTATGTATTACCAGAGAGATGGCAAAAATGTGTAAATAGCGAGGGACAATACTTCGAATAAACCATTTTTTGTATTTGTCTTGAAATTTTCGACCGAAACCCGGAAACTTAGTTGCGCATTAGTATATATAGGGAAAATTCATCAACGCAAACAATATTCATCTTGTATGTCAAAGAATAATTTTGAAACCTTCTTATAATTTTTCGAACGCTGGCAGTTCTCATCACGTTTATTGGAAAGCACGGTAATTTTTTCCAGAAATGCCTATAAAAATTATAAGTTTTTTCTCTTCGTGTACGCAAACGTCACAAATTAACAATGAAATATAAAACGTAAAGGAAACTACAATCGGCCCATGTCAGCTAGTAAACGAGAAAAAAAAGATTCAATCGGTCCATGTCGGCTAGTAAATGAGAAAAAAAGAAACGTTGGCCCACGTTGGCTAGTAAGGATAGAAAAAAAAATGCAATGATAATATTAATAATTACAACACTCACGGAGGACTCGGAGTTTTCAACAATAATAAAAATACGACAACAAGGTAAACGAAACATGAGATGAGAGGACAATCGATATAGGAAACAAAAAGGCAAACAACAGGAAAACAAAATCGATCGAAAAGGAACGACACCAATAATAAAACGTGTACCCGAAGGACCACAAGAAAATCATCCCCGGTACACAAAAACCGCACGTACATTATCATCATCGTCATCATCATCATTAGGCATATGAGAAAGCGATAAACTTCCACAAATCTTCAAGAACAATCAAAACATGATCAACAAAAAATTCACATGCAGCAAAAGAAGTAAAACGATTAGAGCACGGAAGTTTTCTTCTCCATTTGCTTCGTCCAAATGACAAGAGACGAACACGCTTTTAAACGCAGTTCTGAACATTTGGAATACTTGTTTTCTCAATCATATTATACAACTACAAAAAATACACATCTACATACAAAACAAATAATGGACTAATAGTAAAAGCATATAGATGTAAGAACATACACAGCTGATATTGAATAATTAGTAACTTAAATAGACGATTAGTTATAGAAAGCTACGAGAATTAATGAAGGAAAAAGACCCATGACACGAGACGAATTTGAATCACAGAAACTTAAATCGATATACGCAAATCGCTCATACAATAAATAGGAAATATACATTTATACCATACATACCAAACACGACATACAAACACACCAATCGAGCAATAACGAACTAACGAAAAACATAATCCTTTTTCTTCGTATACCTTTAAAAATAATAATAATAATAACAATAATATACTCATCATTACACTAATTTTACTCAGTATTACCGTAGTATTACCGTCGTATTACTTAGTATTCTCATAGTATTATAAGTAATCATACTTAGCGTTACATTACTTTACTTTTATAATCAAGCTTTTAAACATTCAAAGAAAGAGAAAAGAAAAATAGCGAAAACAGATATACTTTTACACATCTTAACGGACAGATTATCATTCAAATCCTGAATCACCACATATCTCGTCTTAAATCTCATAATCACATAAAAATCATGAAACTTTGATCAAAAGATAATGATATTCCATTGAAAGAAAATCGCACGCGTATCGCTCATTCGTCGCATTAAACGAGTGTAAATCAAACCAGGCTAACCTACCTTTTTCCCTACGAACCAAATGCTAATAAGAATTTAGACTGTTTCGGAAAGATCACAAATTCAGTAATTTAGAAGTCCAGGAGGTATGCATCACGCTCGCTGGATGGCAAAAGCTCTATACTGCTTAAAAATCTATTCATTCAGAGATTGCTTTAAGTTGACTGCACAGGAAGCAAAGGGGATTAGAGAAATTTGTATTTTCATCGTCATAATATATATCAAGGCATGGTTCACATGTCCCCTGGCACCACAAGCTGCGAACCATGATTTGGGATTCATGAAAACAATCCACGATTATGAATCGATCGATTCACGAAGTATCTAAAGTTACTGTGAACAAATTCATCAATCACTCGTGGTACCTCAGCCCTTAAGCTAATACTATGGCGTTTTTTACAAGAGTTTGTCGATTGATTTGAAGCGGAGAATGGCTGAGTGAATATAGATGAGTCATTGGATGATGAAATGAGAGAGAGTTGTCCCAAACGACTCAAAATAAACCACAATGAAGTGGTAAATCTCTTGAACAAAGACTTGGTCGATTTCATCACTCCTCACTGTCTCATGTTTTTTGAAAGATTTGGTATCGATACGCAATCCCTCAATGTCGACCCTTCAGAGTGGAGCAAAAAGAAAACATTTCAACAAGGTTTGGCAATAGTCACAAAATTGAAAATCGTGAATGATCCTGCAAAGCGGGTAGTACAGCTAATTGACGAATATGATGACATTCCGACCAACAACAAGACGCAGAAACAATACATCCTCCAACTTGTGTCTGAACACCGAAAGCAACTCTCGATGCCAAAAACAGACTGCGATGCGAGATTTTCTGTAAAAAAAATAAAAATAAAATAGATGAATTATAACTTTATTCGATTGTATTTGTAGCTCAGAAAATTTCTGACAAAAAATATTCCTTAAGACTTCACCGTAAAATGAGTTATTCACGAGATAATCGTACAATTTTTAAGAATCAGGAAATTGAGCTTCTATATAGTACGAATTTCGTAATCCTCAGGTGGAATTTGGGCCTAAAATTCAAGCGATTTTGTTGTCAGGTTGATACTCAATGGATTCACGCAGAGTTCATATTTTTAGAGCCATTGAGAAAATTGAAACAAAAGAAAATCGGAAATGTCGAAATTTAAATGGGCTTTCAATGTTAAAAAGTTCATGCTTACAGGCACGGTATGTAATTCAAATAGAGGGCTGAAATTTTGCACACTTATTTCTTGAAAGTATTTGAAACTCATCGAGAGGTTGAACGCGTCAAAATTCGTTTGACGAAGGGCCACCCTAATCCATATATATAATGAACTTTCACTGATTTTATTCAACATTCATTTAACAACAACATTCATTTATTTAAACCCGCTCGTCCATCACATTATTAATATTATTAATATTATTATTATTATTATTATTATTATTATTATTATTATTATTATTATTATTATTATTATTATTGATATTATTATTATATATTTGATTCGATATTTGATTTTTTTAAATTTAGTTAAAAGACAAGTCGAACCAAAATTGGCCTTCGGGTAATGAAAATGAATTCCTAATACTATTCGGGTATGTAGTTATTTTTCTTAAAATTTTTTTTTTTCATTACTTGACCCTTAGAAACTATCAATTGTGAATATAGAACTGATTTCCATCGTAACAACAGATAAATATGTCGAAAAAATAACTAATTCTGCATTTAAATTCAAATTTATTCGGGAAAATTATCGGGGCCCATAAGAATCCCCTAACAAAATTCTAAGAGTCTCCCTCCGCGATACTAGCGTCTTTCCTTCGAAGACTGGAGTCTCCCTCCTCGATACTAGCTTCTTTCCTTCGGCGACTGGAATCTCCCTCCTCGGATACTATTGTCTCCCTCTCTTAGCGACCCAGGGAGAGTCTCCCAGAGTTATCCCTGTGGCGCGGAGAGAGATAATGCGATGGATCACACGCGACGTATATTGTATGTACATGACACGTACTATTTCTTAAGCTACAAACATACATAAAACGGCCATCCATGGGATGTCCATAGGTAGACATTCAATAACTCTTACTTTAGGATAGTAATTGGATATCTAGTGGACGTTATAGGTTCACATCTATATGAAATCCTACATGGAATATCCGATAGACGTTCAATTGACGTCCTCCAAATATGATTTTCGTTCACGAACCCGGAACGTCCAATAAATGTTCAATTACTATCCTAAATTGAAGGCTATTGAATGTCTACCTATGGACATACCATGGATAGCCGTGTTGAGTATATTTGTAGCTCAAGAAATAGTACTACATCGTGGATGTAGACGTGTTAAAGATCTATGAATGATCGATGGACGTCCAATGGACACTCAATTCCGTGTGGGTATGTTTCTTTTACTACCGGAGTTCGAAAGATATGTGCTTTATTGCACAATTTAAAAAAATGTGAAAGCACCGTCCGTGTATTTTTCTTCGTCATTTTTATCGCGATCGAGCAAAATTCTGCATGTACCGTTTTTTTTTTCGTTTTCCGCAGACGTAGCGCGTATTTATCACGTCCGTTCTGGATGTCCGTATGCATGATATGACACGAAACAGAAAGAAGGAGATTGAGTCGATTGGCTGGAATTGTACCTTGGCACGTAATAATTTTTTTTTGCGCTCCAACGTCGACGCTCCATTGAACGAGAAAACACCAAAATGAGGGAGAGAATAAAACAGTCAAAAAACGCGCACAGAGCTCATTTGTTCAGAAATCGATATGTATTGTAAATAAAATTTCGATAAGACCCCCAATACGATTGTTATTTTCATCCTTATTTTTTCTTCGCCTAAAAAAAACTTTCATCCGGCGACATTTTTTAAACAGTCAAGAAGGAACAATGCGAAGAACGTAGTTGAATGAAATGAAAAATGGCATCCAATGCCGGGGGGTGGGTTTTGAGGACGTGAACAACTACCACGACAAACGTGGTGCTCGTTGTTACGGGAAAAAATAAGCTAGGAATAGAAATAAAAAAAATGTGAGTACATCGCGCACGTGAAGAATTGATAACTTTGGCATCTCTACCGGAAAATACTCTAACGACGGACAATTCTTACCAGAAGATCCTGCGACTGATTTATCTCTATTATAGGCAACTTTATCGAATATAGACGATAATTTGTTAGGAAATTAAGCTTTTTCTCGAACAACTGTACCGAAAACCAAGTCTATCTGGGGACCCAGGCAGCAGGGCCCGCCAGCATCGCTACCGAATACACTTTTACATCACCGAAGACGTTTTCACATCTCCGGCGGTTATCAATGTATCGGCTGATAAAAGTAACATAATACATCAGTACCATATACAACTCTACCAAAGAGAAAAAAGAACACTTTTTCTAATAAAAGTTCGCATGAAAAACTGTACCGAATCTTGCGTCTGACATGCGCAAGTTTAATAAATGGTAGCACTCGTAAACATTTTTATTGCTGAGCAAGAAGCACCTTTATGTCTCTATCGTTTCTGACTCGACCGACGAATTCTCAAGCCAACCAAGCATTAAAAAAACAACTCCACCTGTAGAAAGCTTTCGGTATTAGCTTTACCGAATAACAAGCCTATTTTCAAACATTTCTATCTGAAAAAACTCTACTGATTGCTAGTTGTACCGGAATACAGTGTTAGTATTACATCTCTACTGGATACGGCTTCGCCATACATGAAAATTGACTCTCTGAGCAGAGATGGGCGTAATCGTTATCCCGGATTACAAATTACAAGTTACAAATGTAATCCGTAATCCAATTATTCGGATTACAGATTACAAATGTAATCCGTAATCCAATTATTCGGATTATAGATTACAAATGTAATCCGTAATCCAATCATTCAGATTACGGATTGCAAACTTCGGATTACAGATGATAAATGTAATCCGTAATCCAATCAGTCGGATTACAGATGACAAATGCAATCCGTAATCCAATCAGTCGGATTATTAATGTAATCCGTAATCTAATCAGTCGGATAAAATATGCAACAAAAAAAATTCTCAAGAAAAGACACTCGTTATTTTATTTTTTTTAATTTCCCCGATTTGTAAATACGAAAAACGAATTTAATATAAATATATTATAAATAATTAGAGAATAAGATACACTCACACAATACACATACACAACACGACCAGAAATAACGAAAAACTTCACAAAATATTCGTGAGTAAAAGATCGCATATTCTCGACTTATTGCCGGATTTTCCCGTTCAACAAAAATTCAATACATTTCAAAATATCCATTCAATCGCGTATTTTCCGTGAGTCTCGAAAGAGTTTACGTTATATACAGTGTAAAGAAGATTTTCAGTGTTTAGCACACAGATGTTTTATTGCCGGAAAAAACCAGAGTCCATCTCTGGCGACCAAATGTTTTATTACCCTTTACCGTTAGGATTGTCTCCGCAGGTAACGCGACGAGACGCTCCGTGCTAGTTTGCGGGGGACGCTACCCGTGAACCAATCAGAATAAATATTCGATCTTGTGAATTTTTGACCAATGAAATTACGCGATACAAACCCTTAAAGGCTTCCCCTTCTACTTGTGAAAAAGAGGGAGGAAAAATTGAGTAGTTGTCTGTTTTGCATTTTTAGTCAGTCTTCAGCGACTAGTTGCCGAGTCAACTTAAAATATTTCACCAAGTTAAATTCTGACAGTTGCCGAGTCAACTTCAATATTAAACTTAAACTATTACGACACACATAACACTTGTATCACGAAATTAACAGTAGAGTAAAAAATACAGTTCATTATTATCGTTATAATTGAATCTCCGCATTCATTCATTTACGCGAAACAAGCTTGCAGCCGATTAATTTCCCCTGCAGCATATACTGTGAGAAATCGTCGCAACAGCGCACGTGAATTTACGACTCACGTGGATGATAAAAAGACAATCGCGAAATTCGACAGTACATTTTTTGGTCCTTCGAGCCGGATACAGTACAATGCGGACTGGCTGTTAATCGAAGTGAAGTGTGTGAAGTGTCGCTGTGCTCAACGAGGCCTCTTCGATTGCCCATCAAAGAAGGAAGCAGAGGAAATCTCTTCGACGAGACAAGGACGCAGAAGAGGTCCAAGGGACTCCGTTCAACAACGCCAAGGGTCCAACAACAGGAGACTACGTTCGACAACGCTAGGACTCCAGCATCAATACGGTAAGCTCGTTAATTATTACGTTCACCGATATTCTCCATACGACAATCCGCATCCTATAAATTCAGTATGGCTAATGTTCAAGCGATTAAAGTTCTCGTGAAGAAACGCGGTACAATCAAAGCTCAAATTACGTCTTTCACCGCTTTTATAAAAGAATATATTGACGGGCAACCACCGAACGTCATAAAAATCAGAACGCGTTTTGATAAATTCAAAGAGACGATAGCAAGGCTTGACCACATATGCGACGAGTTAGATCGGCTCGATGAAGAAGTCGATCACACACCCGAGAGGATTGCCGTACAAGAGCAGGCCCTCGATTTAATTGCGGAAACAGAAACGTTACTTGCCGCGGCAAATCCACGTCCAACGACACCAATCACCATAGAGTCAAACGACAGCGTCCAATCATACAACCGCGTTCTACGTGTAAAACTTCCGGAAGCTTCGCTGCCAAAATTTGACGGCAAATACGAACAGTGGTTAGGTTTTAAAGACTCGTTCCTCGCGATGATCGGAGACCGCCGTGATATAAGCAATGTAGAAAAATTACAATATTTGAAAAGTTCGTTATCAGGAGACGCGGCGCGAAAACTTAATATTTTTACGATTACGAGCGAAAATTATACTCGAGCGTGGGATTTGCTCGAGCAATCGTATCAAGACGAGCGAATTATAATCACGCGGCATTTAAGCTTGCTCATTCGGATGCCGATGCAAGAAAGGGAAACGGCGGCGGGATTGACGCGTCTCGCGGACGAAACGCAGCAACACGTGCAGTCTTTAAAATCTCTCGGCGTTGACGTAGGAGAACACATGATCGTGCAGCTCGTGGTTGAAAAATTACACAAAACAACGCGTCAAAAATGGGACGAGTCATTGGAACGTGGCGTTTTCCCAAAATTAAAGAAAATAATTGAATTTTTGTACGGAACAGCGTCGCGAATCGCGCAATGGGATTCGGAAAGTCGTGACGATTCAAGCTCCTCCGCATCGAAAGGAAAATTCGCGAAAGTTAACAAGTCGGTCAAGGCCTTCGCGACCACGGCGGAAACGAGGTGTTCGGTATGCACCGAGGAAGTGCATCCGTTATTCAAATGCTCGAAGTTTCGCTCATTGCCAGTGCAAAATAGAATTAGAATCGTCAAAGACGCGTCGCTCTGCCAGAATTGCCTCCGTTCACACAAATCTAAAGAGTGCAAATTTCGAAATTGCCTAAAATGCAACGAGAGACACAACACTCTGTTGCATCAGGAGTCTGCGACCGCGTCAACGTCAACGTCGGCGCAAAATTGACTCGTGGCACTCACAGGAATGAAAAATTTCTGCACGTCGTCAGTAAATACGCCAAAGTGTTCCTTGACGACGGAAGGAAAACCCAAAGAACAGGAAGTAATATCAATCGTCGATCGACACATGTCATTAACGTCAAATACAACGATGCGGGAGTTGATGACGAGTGCAGCGGTCGACATCTATGATTGTAAACGCCGACGAATTCGATGTCGCGCGTTATTGGATACGTGTTCTACGGCTAATTTCATCATGGAAAAATTAGCCACGGCACTACGATTGCCGAAGAAAAAATTATCCATTCCTGTGGGGGCATTAAACGCAATGGCAACGACAACGAAACATGTTGTCACCGCCACTATCAAATCAATCCACGATGGATTCGAGAAAACATTGACTTTTTTAACTATTCCGCGCATTTCGGACCCCGTGCCGGCGGAATCAATCCCGCGGAAAACCGTTAATATCGCTCCGAACATACGTCTCGCGGACCCTGAATTTTACAAAGCCACGGCAGTGGATCTGCTTATCAGCTCAGGGCCAACACTAGCGATGCTCTGTATCGGACAAATTGATCTTTCCAACGGAGGGACGGATCTAATCTTGCAAAAAACCAAACTTGGATGGGTCATTGGAGGCAGCGTCGATGCCACACGCACTCCAGCAGCGTCATGTTTTTTCACCGATGTTCAACGGGATTTAACAAAATTTTGGGAGGTCGAAGAAGGTACGTCGACTAAACATTTCTCATCGGAAGAGCTCGAATGCGAGGATCACTTCCGAAGGAACGTGAGCCGCGACGAAAATGGCCGCTACGTGGTTGCGTTGCCATTTAAAAATAACCACCCAACTCTCGGAGAATCTCGCGGACGAGCAATCAACCGCTTAAATTCACTCCAGAGAAAATTTAATTCCGACAAGAGACTGAAAGGACAATATACGGCAGTCATCGAGGAATATTTGCAGCTCGGACATATGTCGGAAACCGAGGAAAACGATAGGAATGGCCTTTATCTCCCACACCACGCGGTTATCAAAGAATCAAGCAATACGACGAAAGTCCGCGTGGTATTCGACGGCTCCGCGAAGTCGAGCTCTGGAATTTCACTCAACGACGCGTTAATGGTTGGCCCAACGATTCAGGATGACCTATTGTCTCTTATTCTTCGCTTTCGAGTACACAATTATGTAATCACAGCCGACATTGAGAAAATGTATCGACAATTTATCGTCCGAAAAGAAGATAGAAAATATCAAAAAATCTTATGGCACGGATCGACCGGTCGCAAGGCGTACGAGTTAAATACAGTCACGTTCGGGTTAGCTTCAGCTCCTTTCTTGGCGATTCGTTGTCTGCATCAATTGGCAGACGATGAAGGGCATAAATATCCAGCAGCCGCAAGGAGTCTCAAACGCGATATGTACGTTGATGATCTGTTAACGGGCGCGTCAACAATCGAGGAGGCGCGAAAATTACGTACGGAAATTATCGAATTACTGAAGCTCGGAGGCTTACATTTACGACAATGGGCATCGAACGACATGCGTATACTGGAGGATCTTCCCGAAGAAGAAATCAACCACTGTCTTCAGCTCGACAAAGAGCCAACGTTGAAAACTCTGGGAATCTTTTGGAACGCCAATGAAGACACTATCAAATACGCGGTGAAGCCGATAAATATTGAAGCCACTATCACCAAGCGCAAGCCAGCGTGTGCCTGTAAAGGCGAGTTAGCATGGATTCAGTCGTTTCGGCGGCTGGGTCTTTACATTACATGTCCCTATCACCAAGCGCAAGATTTTGTCAGAAATTGCGAAAATCTTCGATCCGCTCGGCTTGTTGGGCCCCATCATTCTCTACGCGAAATGTTTGATGCAAAGGCTCTGGCTCCTCAAACTAGATTGGGATGAATCTGTAACTCACAGGATCCATACGGACTGGACAACTTATTGTGAAGAACTGAGTGCATTGTCCTGTTGGTCGTGCGACAGAAAAATCTCAACGTCAGGAGCAACGAATATTCAAGTGCACGGATTTTGCGATGCCAGCGAGAAAGGGTATGGAGCCTGCATCTACGTACGGTCCAGCGATCTGTCCGGCAACGTTCAATGCAGATTACTCTGTTCAAAATCGCGAGTAGCACCCTTGAAGGTCGTGACGATACCACGGCTCGAATTATGCGCTGCTCAGTTATTGGCGAAGCTATATCTTCAAGTCATCAAAATAATGGATATTAAAATCGACAAAACGTGCCTGTGGAGTGACTCAATGATTACGTTACATTGGATCAACACTTCTCCGCACATATTAAAGACTTTCGTCGGCAATCGCGTTTCGGAGATTCAGCAGAAGACAAATGCAGAAGATTGGCGGCATATTCGGTCCGAGGATAACCCGGCAGATCAGCTGTCCAGAGGACAGCTTCCGAGAGAATTTATCCAGAATTATCTCTGGAAAGAGGGGCCATCGTGGTTAAAGAAGAACGAATCTACATGGCCGAAAACGTCCATCAATATACCCGACGATACGACGGAGAAGAAAAGGATTACTTGCATGGTAATTACTACAAAGTGCGACTTTCTTGAGAAATTCTCGTCCTTTAAAAAACTCAGACGCGTAATTGCGTATTGCTTGCGTTTTAAATTAACAAATACAAACAAAGGACATCTTGAACCAGAGGAATTAATCACCGCAGAGAATAAAATCATTAAACTTATCCAGGCTTCCGCATTTCATGAAGACATTCAAGAACTCAGCGGGGGGAGGAAAGTTCACAATAGAAGCAAGCTAAAATCTCTTGATCCGTTTATCGACAAAAATGGAATTTTAAGAGTCGGAGGCCGGTTGAACAATGCACAGCTACCATACGAGCAGCAGCATCCGGCAATCCTTCCCCGATCGCATCGAATAACGACTCTTATCATCAACCATTATCACAATCAATACTATCACTCCGGAATACAAACCACACTATACTCGATTCGTCAAAAATATTGGTTGATTGACGGACGCAGTCAAGTTCGAAAGATGATCCGAAGCTGCATCACTTGCTGCCGCGCCAATCCAACAACAATAGATTACACAATGGGAAATCTACCAAGAATCCGAATAACGCAGGCGCGACCCTTCCCCAACGTGGGAGTGGACTATTGCGGTCCATTTTTTATAAAGGAGAAAAAACATAGAAACCGCACCAAGGTCAAGGTTTATGTCGCAATATTCGTCTGTTTAGTAATTAAAGCAGTTCATTTAGAAGTGGTCAGCGACATGACAACTGAAGGTTTTTTGGGGGCTCTGAGACGGCTTATCGCTCGACGCGGAAGGCCGCAGACCATCAGTTCAGACAGCGGGACCAACTTTATCGGCGTGAACAATGAATTAAAGGAGCTATATGCCTTATTCAATTCAGACGCGCATCAGACGAGTACCACCTCCTTCCTCGGAGAACGCGGAATAAAATGGAACTTCATTCCTCCGCTCTCGCCGAACTTCGGCGGGTTGTGGGAATCCACTGTAAAGATTTTTAAACATCATCTTAAACGAGTAATCGCTAATGAATTGTTCACGTTCGAAGAATTTAATACACTGACCATTGAAATCGAAGCCATTCTGAATTCACGCCCATTAACTCCTCTTTCTACCGATCCCAACGATCTATTAGCTCTTTTTCCCGGTCACTTCCTTATCGGCGATGCATTAACGAGCTTCCCCACTCCGGACTACGGCTCAACGCCGACAAATCGTCTCTCTCGATGGCAACATTTACAGAAAATCCGACAAGATTTCTGGACCAGATGGCACAAGGAGTACCTGAACGAGCTCAACGTCAGGATGAAATGGACCAAAGGAGAGCCGTCAATCAAGAAAGATGCCATCGTACTCCTGAAGGAAGATCATCTGCCACCCATGCAGTGGTCATTGGGACGCGTCATCGCAGTTCATCCTGGCGCGGATGACGTGGTGAGAGTAGTGACGGTGAAGACGGCGAGTAGTGAATTTAAACGCAACGTAAGGAGACTTGCTCCTTTGCCAGTGGACGAAGAAAATATTATTTAAAGGACAATAAGTGACTATTTCGTATAGTTGATCGGAATCCTCTCAACGGGGGGAGTCTGGATCGTCGATGACGCCGATACGCCCGTATATGTGTAAAATATAAATAATTAGAGAATAAGATACACTCACACAATACACATACACAACACGACCAGAAATAACGAAAAACTTCACAAAATATTCGTGAGTAAAAGATTGCATATTCTCGACTTATTGCCGGATTTTCCCGTTCAACAAAAATTCAATACATTTCAAAATATCCATTCAATCGCGTATTTTCCGTGAGTCTCGAAAGAGTTTACGTTATATACAGTGTAAAGAAGATTTTCAGTGTTTAGCACACAGATGTTTTATTGCCGCAAAAAACCAGAGTCCATCTCTGGCGACCAAATGTTTTATTACCCTTTACCGTTAGGATTGTCTCCGCAGGTAACGCGACGAGACGCTCCGTGCCAGTTTGCGGGGGACGCTACCCGTGAACCAATCAGAATAAATATTCGATCTTGTGAATTTTTGACCAATGAAATTACGCGATACAAACCCTTAAAGGCTTCCCCTTCTACTTGTGAAAAAGAGGGAGGAAAAATTGAGTAGTTGTCTGTTTTGCATTTTTAGTCAGTCTTCAGCTACTAGTTGCCGAGTCAACTTAAAATATTTCACCAAGTTAAATTCTGACAGTTGCCGAGTCAACTTCAATATTAAACTTAAACTATTACGACACACATAACACTTGTATCACGAAATTAACAGTAGAGTAAAAAATACAGTTCATTATTATCGTTATAATTGAATCTCCGCATTCATTTATTTACGCGAAACAAGCTTGCAGCCGATTAATTTCCCCTGCAGCATATACTGTAAGAAATCGTCGCAACAGCGCACGTGAATTTACGACTCACGTAGATGATAAAAAGACAATCGCGAAATTCGACAGTACAAATGTGAAGTAGGTAGAAAACATTATAAATTCTATGGCTTTGATGGTTTCATCTAGTGGAAATTTGGTTGAGAATAAATTTGATCTTTTTTGCGAACTTTGAATTACTAGTGTTAATGGAATATTTGTGTATAATGATGTGACGTCGAAGGAAACGAGTTTATAGTTATTTGGGATATTAATGTTAGTGACAATTGATTTGAAAGAAAAGCTGTCTTTTATGTGTGAGGAAGTCGTGTTTATTAGTGATGAAAGTTTTGTTCGGATGAAATCAGCAAGTTTATGTGTAGGACTATTGATGGAGGATACTATTGGTCTAAGAGGATAGTTTTTTTGTGTATTTTTGGAAGGCAGTATAGGCGTGACAGAGTGCAGTTTTCTACTTTAAGATAGTTGTGAGTCATTTCGTCTATAATTTTTAATGTACGCCATCTGGTTAAAATGTTATTTATGCCTTTTTGTAATTTGTTAATAGGGTTTTTGTTCGTTAATTTGTATGTTGTTTGATCAGCAAGTAAATTGAGAGTTTTGGTGATATAATCAGAATTGTTAAGAATGACTGTTGAGTTGCCCTTGTCTGCTCTGGTTATTAAGAAATGCTGATTGTATTTGATAATTTGGTTTGTGTTGAAGAATGGTAAAGGAGTATTTATTTTGTCAATAACTTTAGTGAATTTTGTTCTGATTTTATCTTGTATTGGTTTTTCTAATAAGTAATTTATTTTGCATTCAAATTCTGAGATTGATTTATGGATATAGTTTTTGATGTCTGATCGATTGAGATACGGAAAGCAAAATTTCCCTCCGAGTGATAGAAAGGTTGAAATATGTGAAGGTATGTCTGTTTTGGATATGTTTATTAGCCATCCTTTAATTTTGTTTCTGTGAACTGTTTGTTTTATATTGTTCATTGGATCTGTGTTTTGGTTGTTATTAATATCATCGAGATTGTTTGCGGTTGTTGGATTTAAGAAATTGACTATTTGTGTTTGTTCTGTTCGATTTTGATAATGTGCGTTTTGTTCATTAATAAGTGACTGTGATGAAATTGTTCTAAGGAATTCATCATGGTTGAAGATGTGTTTATGTATATTAAGTGTTCTTTCTATTCTCAAGTAATTTAATTTTCTTTGAAGTTTGTCATAGAGTGTTTCGGAAATTCTGTTTAATCTGATGTGTTCGAATCCAAAAAAAAATTCCTTGATTGTTTTTGGAATTGTGTTGATAATTTCAGTGTTTTTCTGAATTTGTTGATTGAGTATTTTGATTCTGTAATTAAGATCATCTATTTCAATATTTAAAAGAGATTTGTGTGTTTTATGTGTGACTTTTCTAAGTTTGTGATTGTTTTTGTTGTTGAATAATTGGATGTTGTTTAAATGTTGTGAGTAAATGTGTTTTGGTATTAGACCTTCTTTTCTACATTTCAGTAAAAATCGAAGTTGTTAGTGAAGACGAGTTTTCATGAAGAAGTCGCGTTTCCATTTCTTGAACGCTGAGAAGGTGATGAATCCAAAAAGTCGTAAAATCTCGCCAAAGAAGGTCATTGTGTCAAGTTTATAGCCAGTAGATTAAAATTGTTGATTCGTTGAGCGGCCGTGTAGATAAATATGTTGTATGATGAATCGGCTTCAATTCGGCCAATAATTCCAGGTGTTATCGGAATGATTTTTTCACAATTTTTTTTAACGTTTCGATCCTGTTTAGGATCCTCTTCAGAAGTTTATTTACTCTATAAAATTTGTGTATAATGTGTTAACATGTAAACGTATCATAATAAATAATATGTAATTTGTACTTTGTAAATTTGTTATTTTTAGGTTAAGAAATATATGTCACAGAGAAATTGAAATTTACATTACCATTATATAAAAGATATGTAGATGATATCATCATTGCTCTTCCAGAAAACAAAATCAATTCAACTCTAGAAATTTTCAACTCATATGATACTAAATTACAATTCACAATAGAGATAGAAACAAACAACCAAATTCCATTCTTAGACATTTTACTAATCAGAAAACAAAACTCAATTATAACAAATTGGTACAGAAAACCAACTTGGTCCGGCAGATTCATCAATTTCTTTTTACATCATCCACTTAGCCAAAAAAAAGGTATCATCTTCATGTTAGTAGATAGCGCAATCAAACTTTCACATCCTTCTTTCCACCAAAAAAACCTTGAACTTATCTAAAACACCATGATTCAAAATTGTTACCCAATCTCATTTACTGAAAAAACGATAAAACATAGACTATCAGAAATCATCTCAAATTCAAACAATAAAAATAACTTTGACTGCTCCAGATTAATAAATCTGCCATATGCAAAAAATATCCATCATCAATTAATCCGACTTTTTCAACAATATAACATAACACTCGTCACAAACAATAGACACAATATCCAATCAATCATCGGCTCCGCAAAAGACGAAATTGATAATTTAAACAAATCCAACGTTGTTTACGAGATAGAATGCAACGATTGAAACTCAATCTATATTGGTTAAACCAAAAGATACTTAAAAACTAGAATTAATGAACACAAAAATAACTTAAAACACACTAATTCACAACACACTGCTCTTGCAAAACATGGTATTGAAAATAAGCATGATTTTAAATTTGACGATGTTAAAATTTTTAATACTGAAGAATGGTAAAACGACTAATTTTAGAAATGATACAAATTAAATCACACTTGAACGCAATAAACTTTAGAACAGATATTGACAAGCTCAGTCGCATATATAACACAATATTATAATCGCTTAAAATTATTTAAACCTCATACACATACACACACACACAATTTGATTTAAACACTAACAAATTATCACCATTTACTTTATCTTTTAATCATCAAATGAAATTTAAACAAAATTTACTAAAAATTTAATTTAATTTCCCGAATCAATATAATTACACACATAAAATTATATACATACGGCACTGACCCAACGAATTCTCACATTCCCCTTTCTCTTTGTAGCCATCTCATGTCAGTTATTCTCTCTATCGATCAGAGATCACACGCGAAAAATGTAAAATTATAAAGTCTTCGAGCTTTTAAAGTGCATTTCGAAGAATATCAACTTCAGAACTGTAATCGGTAATTATCACACTTACATCTACATTCAACATCTCACATATTCATATTTATCTAAAAACGTCTCTTATTTACATAAATTTCATCGTGAATGAATAATTCATACAGATTGGAACGTTCACGAAAAAATGATCGTTTTCATAAATCAACTACATTCAAATCATGGAATTGATTGAAAGATATCCATCTTCCTACTCGATATTTCAATCTTTATTGACTTACATCAATAAAGCAATAAGATTATCTTCGAAATCCACAATCATGAAGCCCGAATTACACATAGATTTCAGGTTAGTCGTTGTGACATATTTCTTAACCTAAAAATAACAAATTTACAAACTACAAATTACACATTATTTATTGTGATACGTTCACATGTTAACACATTTTACACAAATTTTATAGAGTAAATAAACTTCTAAAAAGGATCCTAAACAGGATCGTAACGTTAAAAAAAATTGTGAAAAAATCATTCCGATAACATCAGGAATTATTGGCCGAATCGAAGCCGATTCATCATACAACATATTTATCTACACGGCCGCTCAACGAATCAACAATTGTAATCCGAATAATTGGATTACGGATTGAATTTGTAATCTGTAATCCGAATAATTGGATTACGGATTACATTTGTAGCCTTCAATCCAAAAATTGGATTACGAATTACATTTGTAATATATAATCCGAATAATTGGATTACGGATTACATTTGTGATCTGTAATCCGAATAATTGGATTACGGATTACATTTGTAATCTGTAATCCGACTTATTGGATTACGGATTACTTTTATAATCTGTAATCCAGATAATTGGATTGCGGATTAAATTTGTAATCTGTAATCCGAATAATTGGATTACGGATTACATTTGTAATCTTTAATCCAAAAATTGGATTACGGATTACATTTGTATTCTGTAATCCGAATAATTGGATTACGGATTACATTTCTGATCTGTAATCTGAATCATTGGATTAAGGATTACATTTGTAATCTGAAATCCGAATAATTGGATTACGGATTACTTTTGTAATCTGTAACCCGAATAATTGGATTACAGATTAAATTCGTAATCTGTAATCCGAATAATTGGATTACGGATTACATTTGTAATCTGTAATCCGAATAATTGGATTACGGATTACAGTTGTAATCCGTAGTCGGACGTAATCGATTACGAAAGTAATCGATTACTGCCCATCTCTGTCTCTGAGACATCGAGCCTTATTTTCGACTCAACCCGTGTAAAAAAAAATAGGTCTATGTAAATACGCGATAGATCTACGAAGGGCCGTCTATGCCAAGTCAACCAACTGGGACGATTGTAGACTTGAATGTGGCAATGAAAATCGAGAAAAGAAGTCTATAATCAGTGTACATAAATCTTGATAGACGTACATAGACTTTTTGATTGGACCCAGTCGGCGTCGTCTAGGTATATCTCGATAGATCTACGAACACCATTTGATGTACAAATGCCGATTTTGATATCTGATATCTACATAAATCTTTAAAAACGTACATAGACGACCTTAATTATCCAATTTTTCATCGTCATTTCGATATCTACGTGGATCTATAAAGATCTACGTACACCTTAGTATTCTAAGCTCCACGTAAGTCTTCATATACCTACATAGACCGCATGATTTCTAAAATTCTGCATCGTCGTTGGAGATCTATATAGATCTTTATAGACATGATTTATTATTTCGTTTATCGATCCACGTAGATCTTGATAGATCTATGTAGATCATGATAGACATCGCTTATCATTTCGTCTATCGATCCACGTAGATCTTGATAGATCTATGTAGATCTTGATAGACATAGCTTATCATTTCGTCTAGAGATCAACGTAGATCTTGATAGATCTACGTTGACCAGTTTCTCGTACGAAAATTTCAACTTTGATGACCACATGCTTTACTTTCTATTGAGAACAACGTGGCCCGACTTACAGTAGTATACCAATTCAGTAATACTCAGCGGGCTGCTGCTCTCTACAAAATATGTCCGCAGTCATCGAACCCGACATTCCCGATTACAGAGAATCGAGTTATATATAGTGAAGTATTGTTTAATGTAATTTTAGTACATCATGTATACTTGTGACGATGAATTTTAGAATTTTTATAGTTTATACCCACCTTTATTTCTCGAGTATTACTTTATTACCTTGCAATCCGGCGTCGTCCGTATGTTCTTTTCGTCGCCCTAGCGGAATAAAAATGTTAATTTTCTTTATTATGAAAGTTTACAGCACACATCGGTAAGTACATCGGTAAGTATTACAGGCTAGATATTTTTTTTCAGGTTCATTTTGCGATATATTCATTTATACACAAATGGTGAAGAGTATAACATATATATATATATAGATGCAACAAATAATCAAACAATTTCACAAACATTTTTCCTAATATGTTAACCATTATAACGAACAATACTCATTCGATGTTTATATAAAGATCATGTATTCAATAGCCATCAATATAACATTTATGTAAGAATGTAGGCAACAAGAATATACATTCATTCGAATTCTATTTCATTTACTGGCTCAATGACATGCAGCTCGTGGTTTATTTCAGTATGGAAACAAACACTCTTTAATTTTGAGACCGATATCGCAAGCATTTCTTCGTCGTTTTGCCGATCACAAAGAAAAATTGAATTAATTTGAGAATTTGGAAGTGAAGTACTGAATGTATTAACGGCATTTAATGGAACCAATATTGCTAAAAATTTGGAGTCATTATCGCAATCTCTACAAATACTATCGCATAAACAATCACATAGCTTTATAAAAGCATGGACAACGCCTATGCGATGAACAGCGTTCAGATCGAACGTCACGAATGAAGAGTTATATTTTTTCAAGCGCGTGTAGCTTTCCGAGTTATAAAATATCCCATTTTTCAAAAATCTCGTGAAGCTATGCATCATGTTTATGTTGTGTATACCACTTCGAACTAAAGCGTTTTGAATTTGGACTGTGCAGGTTGCGAGTTTTGTTAATTTTCCGACGATAAACGATGTGTCCGCGATTCGATAAGCTTTTCTTCTTCGCTTACTCCATGTTGCAACTCTATCGCAAAACGTTTCAAGATCACTTTCAGGAACTAAATGTTTCGATTTGAGTTCTCCTAAGTTCATGAAAATGGATACGGAAGAACAAATTTGGAGTGGAGCATAACGAGTACCATGGACGAGACTTTTTATCATACCATTGGCATCTTCAAATGGGAAACATGATGTTACCCACAGTGGACCGAACTTTTTTACAATTTCAGGTAGGTGCAACAATAAATGTACGTTAGAGGTCATGTTTCGAAGTCCGTATAAGCTTTCGAATCGTTTGACGTATTCGTTAAGAGCACGTGAGGCATCGTCTATCATCCCGTGTGATATGCTCGATTGATTTAATATTGTTATGGCAAAAACAAGGAGTTTATGATGGTCAAAATATAATGGCTCCATGATATCTTTCAAGATTGGTACTGAATAATAGAGAAGCCAAATCTTATACTCTGACGCTTTCCAGTAAGCCATGTCAGAGATTTTTCTAACAATTCTTTGCGTCATCGCTGGAGGTGCGACCGAGATTCTTCGGTCGACAAGATCTCTAAATCGGTACAAAGAAAATTTACTACCAGCATACAACGGATCAAACAACAGTGTCATAATTTTTTTTGCGATGCCTAAATAAACGCAGTGCATGACATCAATGGATGTCGTAGCGATATAATCGTAACATATTTGGCTTATGACTGTCGGTCCTTTCACACCATTGATTGGCTCGTTTTTTCGGATCGCTTCTCTCGCATTGTCCACACACTCACCAGAAGTTCGTAAATCTAAAGTATCTAAATACTCATACACTTGGACGTTATCATGCCGTTTTGTTTGAATTTTACATTTAGGACAGCCAAAAGTTGCATTGTACTGCTGCATGTTTAGGAACAAAGCTTTAGCAGGGGAATCGCATGTGCCGCACATGAGGATTCCTCTAACTCGCACATGGTTTGGTTCATCTGGGATCTCAAAATCGATTCCTCGATATAATTTAAGGAGTGGTTCTCGAAATGTTTCCGCGAATAAAGTTGCTTCGGGTTTTTTATTTCCAAACCAAATACCGGCAAGAATAAGATTTTCCCGTTTCATCCGTAGAGTATAAGGCAATTCATTTATAACAAAATAAAACGGCCAAATATTAAATTTCGATGATTTGAAAAGAACAATTCCGTCAGAATTCCAAGTGAGAGAAATGTTTGAAGGATTCGACAGAAAACCATTCTTTGATAGATGTTTATAAATTTCACCATCGTATATATCTTCCAAATTATCAGCAACTTTTTTTTGTCGAGTGAAGCGATGGTTAAGATTTCTATAAAAACCTGGCCGTTTAAACAACTTTTTCATTTGGCTTAGAATTGGGATTTCAAGAAAATAACTATTTTCCGTATTTCCCGCGCAAGTATTGCATCGTGAATTTGACGACAATAATTTCGAAAAACATGATGAACAATAAAAATGTCGAATAATCGGAGACCTGACATCGGCGAAGAATTTTTTAAAGTGATAGAGCGTTTTACAACAGTGATTCGGTGGTGGACAATGCAAAGAAAGTAGCGACAATAGATCAGCTAAGCACGCTCCTGTAATTTTGTGTCGGAGAGCAAATACCAAGATGGCAAGGATGCTTTGTGCAGCAGTTATAATTGCTCCGGGAAATAGTGGACGATCGTTGTTGCCTTCGTCGTCTTCGAAATCGTCTTCCTCCGCTTCATCCGTAACGCAGTCTGATTCTTCGGTGTCAGTATTTTCTGCATTTCCAGAGAATTCTGATTCGTCATCACTGCCATTTATGTGCCCGTCTTCTGTAAAAAGAAAATAATATAGATGTCGTTTTCGGAGAGATCTTCGGTTATCATACAGCATGATAGATGTCAGATATTTGCATGATAAGTACAAACACACGACACGAATCGATGTACATACACACAATATGTACACTACCGGCGGAAAGTTTCCGGAGAAAACTTCAAAAAAGGTCTCGAACGTTTTTTGATGTTATTTCGCTGGAAGCCAACGTAATCTAATTTAACAAGCGGCATTTTAAAGGGGACGAATTCGGCTTCATTCCCTGTATTTTTAATTATTTTTACAATTTGTTTTTCAATTGAGACTCAATTTTGAAAACAACTTTTATCACCTTTTTCCCTCTCTTCAGGTACACGCATTCTCTAGAGGAATTTTTTTAAATGTATTTTTAGAATTGGATTCATAGAGGGGAAAGTTTGACCTTCAATTTGCTTTTTGAAAAAACTTTGAGCGATTTTTTATTCAAAGGTTATTCCATTTTTTGTGAAAAAAGAGGAATAACGTTGGGAAAATATCGCTCGGTTTAAAAAAAAAAGAAATTGAAACTCAAACTTGCTCTTTATGAATCTAATAGTAAGAATGTATTTTAAAAATTCTCTCTAGAAGATGGGTGCACCTGAAGAGAGGTGAAAAATACGAAAAACAGTTGTTTTCAAAATAAAGCCCAAATCGAAAAACAAATTGTAAAAATAATTAAAAATACAGGAAATGAAGCCGAATTCTTTCTCTTTAAAATGCCACTTGTTACATTAGTTTACGTTGACTTCCGGCGGAATGATATAAAGAAACGTGAACTTATTTAACAAGTGGCATTTTGAAGAATTCGGCTTCATTTCTAGTATTTTTTACTAATTTTACAATTTGTTTTTCGATTGAGACTCAATTTTGAAATAGTATTTTGTGCACCAAGGGCCAGAGATATGTCTTTCTGTTGAGCGTAAAGTTTGCTGCACGAGCGAAGCGAGGGCAGCAATCACGCGAGACAAAAGATGTATCTCATGGCCCGTGGTGCACACGATATTTTTTTTCCCGCATGCACGATTTGAGTGTTTTTCGCTACATGTGTTGATGCTTAAAAAGTGGCCTTTTTTGACAGCTAATGGTGAAAACAGACGAAATCGGTTCTCTTTTTTCCCCGCCGGGGCGAAAAGAGTTCTTTTTTCCCCGCCGGGAAAAAAAGAACTGATTTCGTCTGTTTTTACTATTAGCTGTTAGAAAAGAGCTACTTTTTGGCCATCGACACATGTGGCGAAAAACACGACAATCGTGCATGCGCGAAAAAAACAACTTTTATCACCTTCTTTTTCCCTCTCTTCAGGTGCACTCATTTTCTAGAGGAAATTTTTTAAATATATTTTTAGGATCGGATTCATAAAGGGGAAAGTTTGACCTTCAATTTGCTTTTTTTAGAAACATTGGGCGATTTTTTTTTCCAAAGGTATTCCCTTTTTTGTGAAAAAAGAGGAATAACGTTGGATAAAAATCGCTCGGTTTACAAAAAAAGGAAATTGAAACTCAAACTTGCCCTTTATGAATCCAATCGTAAAAATTCATTCAAAAAATTATCTCTAGAAGATGGGTGCACCTGAAGAGAGGGAAAAAGGTGATAAAAGTTGTTTTCAAAATTGAGTATCAATTGAAAAACAAATTGTAAAAATAATTAAAAATACAGGGAATGAAGTCGAATTCGTCCCCTTTAAAATGCCGCTTGTTAAATTAGATTACATTGACTTCCGGCGGAATAACATCAAAAAAGGTATCGAACGTTTCTTTGTATCATTTTACCGGAAGTCAACGTAAACTAATTTAACAAGTGGCATTTTAAAGAGGAAGAATTCGGCTTCATTTCCTGTATTTTTAATTATTTTTACAATTTGTTTTTCGATTTAGGCTCTATTTTGAAAACAACTGTTTTTCGCTTTTTCCCCTCTCTTCAGGTGCACCCATCTTCTAGAGAGAATGTTTAAAATGCATTCCTATTGAATTCATAAAGGGAACGTTTGAGTTTCAATTTCCTTATTTTGAAAACCGAGCGATTTTTATCCAACGTTATTCCTCTTTTTTCACAAAAAACGGAATAACTTTGGAAAAAAATGGGTCAAAGTTTTTTAAAAAAGCAAATTGAAGGTCAAACTTTCCCCTTTATGAATACGATCCTAAAAATAAATTTTAAAAATTTCCTCTAGAAAATGCGTGCACCTAAAGAGAGGAAAAAAGAAGGTGAAAAAAGTTGTTTTCAATATTGAGTCTCAAACGAAAAACAATTTGCAAAAATAATTTAAAATATAGGAAATGAAGCCGAATTCGCCCCCTTTAAAATGCCGCTTGTTAAATTAGATTCCGTTGACTTCTGGCGAAATAACATCAAAAAATGCTTGAGACCTTTTTTGAAGTTTCCGGAGAAAACTTCGAAAAAGGTATCGAACGTTTCTTTGTATCATTTCGCTGGAAGTCAACGTAAACTAATTTAACAAGTGGCATTTTAAAGAAAAAGAATTCGGCTTCATTTCCTGTATTTTTAATTATTTTTACAATTTGTTTTTCGATTTGGGCTCTATTTTGAAAACAACTATTTTTCGCTTTTTTCCCCTCTCTTCAGGTGCACCCATCTTCTATAGAGAATTTTAAAAATACATTCTTACTATTGGATTCATAAAGGGCAAGTTTGAGTTTCAATTTCCTTTTTTAAAAAACTGAGAGATTTTTTTCCAACTTTATTCTTCTTTTTCACAAAAAAGGGAATAACTTTGGAAAAAAAATTGCTCAATGTTTTTTAAAAAAGCAAATTGGAGGTCAAACTTTCCCCTTTATCAATCCGATCCTAAAAATACATTTAAAAAAATTCCTTTAGAAAATGCGTGCACCTGAATAGAGGGGGAAAAAGGTGGAAAAAGTCGTTTTCAAAATTGAGTCTCAATCGAAAAACAAATTGTAAAAATAATTAAGAAAACAGGGAATGAAGCCGAATTCGTTCCCTTTAAAATGCCGCTTGTTAAATTAGATTACATTGACTTCCGGCGGAATAACATCAAAAAAGGTATCGAACGTTTCTTTGTATTATTTCACCGGAAGTCAACGTAAACTAATTTAACAAGTGGCATTTTAAAGAGGAAGAATTCGGCTTTATTTCCTGTATTTTTAATTATTTTTACAATTTGTTTTTCGATTTAGGCTCTATTTTGAAAACAACTGTTTTTCGCTTTTTCCCCTCTCTTCAGGTGCACCCATCTTCTAGAGAGAATGTTTAAAATGCATTCCTATTGAATTTATAAAGGGAACGTTTGAGTTTCAATTTCCTTATTTTGAAAACCGAGCGATTTTTATCCAACGTTATTCCTTTTTTTTCACAAAAAACGGAATAACTTTGGAAAAAAATGGCTCAAAGTTTTTTAAAAAAGCAAATTGAAGGTCAAACTCTCCCCTTTATGAATCCGATCCTAAAAATACATTTTAAAAATTTTCTCTAGAAAATGCGTGCACCTAAAGAGAGGAAAAAAGAAGGTGAAAAAAGTTGTTTTCAA
The DNA here is from genome assembly GCA_946863875.1 of Alloplasta piceator. Classification (NCBI taxonomy): domain Eukaryota; kingdom Metazoa; phylum Arthropoda; class Insecta; order Hymenoptera; family Ichneumonidae; genus Alloplasta; species Alloplasta piceator. The sequence continues at coordinate 24,112,962 of OX333079.1, forward strand.
TATTGAGTCTCAAACGAAAAACAATTTGTAAAAATAATTAAAAATATAGGAAATGAAGCCGAATTCGCTCCCTTTAAAATGCCGCATGCTAAATTAGATTACGTTGACTTCCGGCGAAATAACATCAAAAAATGTTTGAGACCTTTTTTGAAGTTTCCGGAGAAAACTTCGAAAAAGGTATCGAATGTTTTTTTATGTTATTTCGCTGGAAGTCAACGTAAACTAATTTAACAAGTGGCATTCTAAAGAGAAAGAATTCGGCTTCATTTCCTGTATTTTTAATTATTTTTACAATTTGTTTTTCGATTCGGGCTCTATTTTGAAAACAACTGTTTTTCGCTTTTTCCCTCTCTCTTCAGGTGCACCCATCTTCTATAGAGAATTTTAAAAATACATTCTTAGTATTGGATTCGTAAAGGGCAAGTTTGAGTTTCAATTTCCTTTTTTAAAAAACTGAGAGATTTTTATCCAACTTTATTCTTCTTTTTCACAAAAAAGGGAATAACTTTGGAAAAAAAATTGCTCAATGTTTTTTAAAAAAGCAAATTGGAGGTCAAACTTTCCCCTTTATCAATCCGATCCTAAAAATACATTTAAAAAAATTCCTTTAGAAAATGCGTGCACCTGAATAGAGGGGGAAAAAGGTGGAAAAAGTCGTTTTCAAAATTGAGTCTCAATCGAAAAACAAATTGTAAAAATAATTAAGAAAACAAGGAATGAAGCCGAATTCGTTCCCTTTAAAATGCCGCTTGTTAAATTAGATTACATTGACTTCCGGCGGAATAACATCAAAAAAGGTATCGAACGTTTCTTTGTATTATTTCACCGGAAGTCAACGTAAACTAATTTAACAAGTGGCATTTTAAAGAGGAAGAATTCGGCTTTATTTCCTGTATTTTTAATTATTTTTACAATTTGTTTTTCGATTTAGGCTCTATTTTGAAAACAACTGTTTTTCGCTTTTTCCCCTCTCTTCAGGTGCACCCATCTTCTAGAGAGAATGTTTAAAATGCATTCCTATTGAATTTATAAAGGGAACGTTTGAGTTTCAATTTCCTTATTTTGAAAACCGAGCGATTTTTATCCAACGTTATTCCTTTTTTTTCACAAAAAACGGAATAACTTTGGAAAAAAATGGCTCAAAGTTTTTTAAAAAAGCAAATTGAAGGTCAAACTCTCCCCTTTATGAATCCGATCCTAAAAATACATTTTAAAAATTTTCTCTAGAAAATGCGTGCACCTAAAGAGAGGAAAAAAGAAGGTGAAAAAAGTTGTTTTCAATATTGAGTCTCAAACGAAAAACAATTTGCAAAAATAATTTAAAATATAGGAAATGAAGCCGAATTCGCCCCCTTTAAAATGCCGCTTGTTAAATTAGATTCCGTTGACTTCTGGCGAAATAACATCAAAAAATGCTTGAGACCTTTTTTGAAGTTTCCGGAGAAAACTTCGAAAAAGGTATCGAACGTTTCTTTGTATCATTTCGCTGGAAGTCAACGTAAACTAATTTAACAAGTGGCATTTTGAAGAAAAAGAATTCGGCTTCATTTCCTGTATTTTTAATTATTTTTACAATTTGTTTTTCGATTTGGGCTCTATTTTGAAAACAACTATTTTTCGCTTTTTTCCCCTCTCTTCAGGTGCACCCATCTTCTATAGAGAATTTTAAAAATACATTCTTACTATTGGATTCATAAAGGGCAAGTTTGAGTTTCAATTTCCTTTTTTAAAAAACTGAGAGATTTTTTTCCAACTTTATTCTTCTTTTTCACAAAAAAGGGAATAACTTTGGAAAAAAAATTGCTCAATGTTTTTTAAAAAAGCAAATTGGAGGTCAAACTTTCCCCTTTATCAATCCGATCCTAAAAATACATTTAAAAAAATTCCTTTAGAAAATGCGTGCACCTGAATAGAGGGGGAAAAAGGTGGAAAAAGTCGTTTTCAAAATTGAGTCTCAATCGAAAAACAAATTGTAAAAATAATTAAGAAAACAGGGAATGAAGCCGAATTCGTTCCCTTTAAAATGCCGCTTGTTAAATTAGATTACATTGACTTCCGGCGGAATAACATCAAAAAAGGTATCGAACGTTTCTTTGTATTATTTCACCGGAAGTCAACGTAAACTAATTTAACAAGTGGCATTTTAAAGAGGAAGAATTCGGCTTTATTTCCTGTATTTTTAATTATTTTTACAATTTGTTTTTCGATTTAGGCTCTATTTTGAAAACAACTGTTTTTCGCTTTTTCCCCTCTCTTCAGGTGCACCCATCTTCTAGAGAGAATGTTTAAAATGCATTCCTATTGAATTTATAAAGGGAACGTTTGAGTTTCAATTTCCTTATTTTGAAAACCGAGCGATTTTTATCCAACGTTATTCCTTTTTTTTCACAAAAAACGGAATAACTTTGGAAAAAAATGGCTCAAAGTTTTTTAAAAAAGCAAATTGAAGGTCAAACTCTCCCCTTTATGAATCCGATCCTAAAAATACATTTTAAAAATTTTCTCTAGAAAATGCGTGCACCTAAAGAGAGGAAAAAAGAAGGTGAAAAAAGTTGTTTTCAATATTGAGTCTCAAACGAAAAACAATTTGTAAAAATAATTAAAAATATAGGAAATGAAGCCGAATTCGCTCCCTTTAAAATGCCGCATGCTAAATTAGATTACGTTGACTTCCGGCGAAATAACATCAAAAAATGTTTGAGACCTTTTTTGAAGTTTCCGGAGAAAACTTCGAAAAAGGTATCGAATGTTTTTTTATGTTATTTCGCTGGAAGTCAACGTAAACTAATTTAACAAGTGGCATTCTAAAGAGAAAGAATTCGGCTTCATTTCCTGTATTTTTAATTATTTTTACAATTTGTTTTTCGATTCGGGCTCTATTTTGAAAACAACTGTTTTTCGCTTTTTCCCTCTCTCTTCAGGTGCACCCATCTTCTATAGAGAATTTTAAAAATACATTCTTAGTATTGGATTCGTAAAGGGCAAGTTTGAGTTTCAATTTCCTTTTTTAAAAAACTGAGAGATTTTTATCCAACTTTATTCTTCTTTTTCACAAAAAAGGGAATAACTTTGGAAAAAAAATTGCTCAATGTTTTTTAAAAAAGCAAATTGGAGGTCAAACTTTCCCCTTTATCAATCCGATCCTAAAAATACATTTAAAAAAATTCCTTTAGAAAATGCGTGCACCTGAATAGAGGGGGAAAAAGGTGGAAAAAGTCGTTTTCAAAATTGAGTCTCAATCGAAAAACAAATTGTAAAAATAATTAAGAAAACAAGGAATGAAGCCGAATTCGTTCCCTTTAAAATGCCGCTTGTTAAATTAGATTACATTGACTTCCGGCGGAATAACATCAAAAAAGGTATCGAACGTTTCTTTGTATTATTTCACCGGAAGTCAACGTAAACTAATTTAACAAGTGGCATTTTAAAGAGGAAGAATTCGGCTTTATTTCCTGTATTTTTAATTATTTTTACAATTTGTTTTTCGATTTAGGCTCTATTTTGAAAACAACTGTTTTTCGCTTTTTCCCCTCTCTTCAGGTGCACCCATCTTCTAGAGAGAATGTTTAAAATGCATTCCTATTGAATTTATAAATGGAACGTTTGAGTTTCAATTTCCTTATTTTGAAAACCGAGCGATTTTTATCCAACGTTATTCCTTTTTTTTCACAAAAAACGGAATAACTTTGGAAAAAAATGGCTCAAAGTTTTTTAAAAAAGCAAATTGAAGGTCAAACTCTCCCCTTTATGAATCCGATCCTAAAAATACATTTTAAAAATTTTCTCTAGAAAATGCGTGCACCTAAAGAGAGGAAAAAAGAAGGTGAAAAAAGTTGTTTTCAATATTGAGTCTCAAACGAAAAACAATTTGTAAAAATAATTAAAAATATAGGAAATGAAGCCGAATTCGCTCCCTTTAAAATGCCGCATGCTAAATTAGATTACGTTGACTTCCGGCGAAATAACATCAAAAAATGTTTGAGACCTTTTTTGAAGTTTCCGGAGAAAACTTCGAAAATGGTATCGAATGTTTTTTTATGTTATTTCGCTGGAAGTCAACGTAAACTAATTTAACAAGTGGCATTCTAAAGAGAAAGAATTCGGCTTCATTTCCTGTATTTTTAATTATTTTTACAATTTGTTTTTCGATTCGGGCTCTATTTTGAAAACAACTGTTTTTCGCTTTTTCCCTCTCTCTTCAGGTGCACCCATCTTCTATAGAGAATTTTAAAAATACATTCTTAGTATTGGATTCGTAAAGGGCAAGTTTGAGTTTCAATTTCCTTTTTTAAAAAACTGAGAGATTTTTATCCAACTTTATTCCTTTTTTTTCACAAAAAAGGGAATAACTTTGGAAAAAAAATTGCTCAATGTTTTTTAAAAAAGCAAATTGGAGGTCAAACTTTCCCCTTTATCAATCCGATCTTAAAAATACATTTAAAAAAATTCCTTTAGAAAATGCGTGCACCTGAATAGAGGGGGAAAAAAGTGAAAAAAGTCGTTTTCAAAATTGAGTCTCAATCGAAAAACAAATTGTAAAAATAATGAAAAATACAGGAAATGAAGCCGAATTCTTCCTCTTTAAAATGCCACTTGATTCATTCACAGCTTGCTTATGGAGGGAATCCAATGGGAACCAGAAAGAAATCATACAATTAACAACAAATTTTTTAATTTCTACGATTTTTTAGCACTTTTTAAAGTTTTGTAAGCTTAGGACTCAACTATACTGATTCGTTAAAAACTCAGTGCTAAACATGAAAGCCACAGCTTTTAAAAATATCGAGAAAATTCAAAAGAAATATTAACTAGGATTAACTCAAAAAATAGCTGTTCATGAAGAATGTCTTATATTTAGTTTACCTTTTGGTTCTTCATGAATTGTTGCATCGTTGTCACATTGTTTGTAATCTTCGATATCACTCGTACTCGTTGTTGAGGTACGCATCGAACACGCACTATTCATCAAAAGCCTTTCATCCACTTCATCTTCCGAGCTAGATTCTTGACCAGCAATCACGGTCAAAACGCGATGCTTCGCGCTTTTCGAATATTTTTCGAATTCGAGTACTCGTTTCGACATAATACACTGAAATTTTGTTTATCAAGGTTAAATATTTAATATTCAATATTTAGTAAGAAAATTCCTTACCGTTCACGTTTTACTTGAAGTCAATTTTTAAATGTTGACACACTGCTGAAGATAATCAATGACATAAAGCCGCTCCGTGAAAAATTTTCTGATAACATTCATATGTTTGAAACAGCAGCGTTTGATCGATTGGCATAGAAATCGTGTATCGATCTTGTGTTTTGTTTAATTGGCTTTAAACTTATTAAACAAAATACAGCGGTTAGTTTGACAGCCTCGTATCATGGAGAAATTATGCGACGAAGAAAAATACGTGTTGGTGCTGTGGATGAGTGGGTCGAGAACAACAAGCGTTGTTAAGGCCACGGATATAAAGATCGGCAAGAAAAACGGTGTATCCGCGAGATGGAAAAATAAATTTTACCCCGTGAAAATATTGCGTGAAAATGGTGAGTACTAATGAATTTTTTCTTCATCAGCTGTCAACGTAAGTCGTGTATCAGTATCGATTACTAATTATTTTATTCAATTTGTTATTTTTACAGTGATCGATCCATCATTAGTGTTCATAAACGAAATAATGAAGTAATCAAATATTTTTAATATGAAAATGAAAATATTATTGGAACTTTAAACTCAATTTCTTAATTTTTGTTTTTAATATTTAAACGAAATATCGTCCCCTTCAAAATAAAGTTTGCCAAGAAATGACTAAACGTTTCAAATTTATTTATAAAAGCTGCAGTATATGAATAAGATACTTTTGAATTTTTAAAAACCAATTTTATTCAAAAATTAGTTGAGGCGATGAAAATTTCCAAAATTTTGTTCGCCAACTTGTTTCCTCGTATGCAATCTTTAAAGATATATTTTCGATAAAATTTTAAATGACTTCAAATACGGACTACTAATTTAAACGTTATACCGTCAGACTTATCGCTATGCGATGTCACATTACGTCAATAAACGGGTACGAGAAAAAAGATTTTAAAACACGATAAAATGAAAACTATAAAATAGTGAAACAAAATTTAATTCCTTTTATTTTCATGAATGGCAGGAAGCAAACAAGAACTGGAGCGACTTCAAGTTAGCACGGACGGACAAGCGTGGACTCCGGGAAAGAATAAAACTCCACCATATCTGGCTGTCGAATTCGAAAAAAAAAAATTGAAATTAAAAAGAAAAAATGATCATGAAATGCAATCGGAGGTACGAAGAGTTGCCGATGCCTTACTGCTCAAAAAAACAAACATATTTGACGAGGATGAACCCATTTATCTTCATCAAAGTGAGTGAAAATCTCTTCACAATGACGATAGGAAAGAAGGTTCAAAAAATATGGAAAAACTAGTATATCGACAAAAAAAATGAAATCTTTTACCGAAATTTCGATTAATCTTGTGACAGAAAAAAACGAGGATTACAACAACAGCGAAAATAGAAATACCGAGAACGACGAGACGAATGATCTCGATGGTGAGAAAAATGTTGCTTTCGATAATGAACCGGATATGAATTTGCTCCATGAGAACCATATCGATTCCGATAATGAAGGCTCTATCAATTCGAATCATGAAAATAATGCGGATGCTCATGAAGAGAACCGCGGACTTAGTCGAAGACTTTCTTACACGGAAGCCAGTTCAACGCAGCAACTTAAAAAAGATCCCCAGAACAAAGATGTGACTTCGAATTGCGAAACATGCGCGGCTTTATCGAGAGGTATTTATGTTCTTAAGAAGGTTCGGTGGGGACTATGCTAGTCAGCTATGAGTCTATTTTGTACTGCAAGACCGCTGCATTTTAGATCAGTAGATATAGTCTACTTTTCGAAAAATATTTTTTTACGCATTGAATTTCTGGATTCCTTTTATTTTTACGATATTGATAGAAACGTAATAATATCCGACTTGACTTCAGTGGTATGTCGTATCTTCGACGTTTGGCATCGTCGCATTTTTCATGACTAAATTGCGTTACTGTCCCATCGTGTAAATTCCTACAACATGTTTGTCTATCTGGGATATATATATACTGGCAGAATAATTGAGGTGCCTTAGTTATTAAAAAAATAATAAAAAAATTTACGGCTTCACACATCCATATTTTTATCTCGTGTAGAAAATGTCCAATACGAAATTCAAATTTTCACGGGTATGCGGCGTTGCCACACCTCAAGCAAGATGGTTGTCCCACGTCACGGGAGTCTTGCTCCACGAATATTTTTGACATTTTCGACTTCATATTTGCAAATTTATTATTTATTACGCGATAAACTCTCTAATTGAAGGTGTCTTTTTGATCGCACAGATTCAACGAATACAACCGTTAGTTTTCTTTACGCGTATCTTGGCCCCAAGTAGCATCAAAAAATCGATTTCTGAGTGGAAAACGAGATTTTGTCGCTCACGCGTAGTAAATTCACTGACTTCAATAATTAATATCTCGGGAACAATGCGATACATCTCGTGCAAACTTTGCAGTTGCATGTATGAAGGTTTCGACAATTATATTTAAAAAATTGGATTTTTATCTTGGAGTCGCTACGATCACCGAACCTCCTTAAAATGTTATTATTTTTTTTTACATAGCGATAGTTTGAGCGATCGCTGGAAGTTCACGCATGAATAATAGTATTTTGTGCACCAAGGGCCAGAGATACGTCTTTTTGTCGAGCGTGAAGTTTGCTACACGAGCGAGGCGAGTGCGAAGCAACCACGCGAGACAAAAGTCGTATCTCTGGCCCAGTTGCACACGATATTTTTTTTTCGCATGCGTGATTTCAGTGTTTTTCGCTATATGTGCTGATGGTTAAAAAGTAGCCCTTTTTTAACCGCTAATTATGACTATCAGCTGTCAGAAGAAGGCCACTTTTTGGCCATCGACACATGTGGCAAAAAAACACGAAAATCATGCATGCGCGAAAAAAAAAATTCCTGCAATCTTTAAAGTGAACAAAAAATAAAACGTTTTATCCAATGTATTCATGTAAAACTTCTCTTGGTCAGACTACCCGATCATTAAAGTATTTTTGGAACACCAACTCGAGCATCTAAGGAGTCGAAGCAAAACAGCAGAAGGAGAACCAGCGATCACAAAACAATATTCATTGCCATTTCCCGGAAAAGTAAGAGAAAATTACATTGATTTTTTGTGATAAGAATTCTAATTTTATATAAACGGTGGTATTTATTTCTTTAGGTAAAGCTGTTGGCAACGACGGAGATATACATTAGCAATTTGGATTTAGAGCACGTGACAAAACGGTACAAAAAAAATCCGGGTGAAATGACGCGACGATTACTAAAAATGATAATTGGAACTGACGCTTTAAAAGGAATGACAAGAACTGGGAAAAACAACATGCAACAAATTCCTTTTCAAGTTTACAACGCTGTGAGAGGTGAGTAAAATAAGCTCCAACGTAACAATAGACGATTTTAACGAAGCTCGATTTTGATAAATAATTTTGGCTCATTAAGCCCCAGTACACGCTTAAGTAAACGAACCTGGTAGGAGTTATTTTACACTGAAAAATAAAAGAATTAACGCCCAGTACACGCTCAAATGAACGTCCCTGGGAACGTCCTTACTACCCTGAAAAAAAATGTCAACTCCAGTGCACGCTCAAATGGGCACGACTGGAATGATTTGTATTAGCGGTATTAGCCTGAAAAAAAGTTTCTCAAATACAAAAATTGTAGAATAATCGATTAAAAATTATTATTACAATTGTAAATGCATAATATATCTATATTTTTCAGAGTACGTCCAGACCAACACGAAAAAAAGATTTACTACCGATCAATATGATCGCTGCATTACGCAAATGTGCAATACCCTTCGCCGACCACAATCTAATGATTTCCGAATTAAGAAAAATAGAGAAGAAGTAACTGAAGAACAATCTTTAGATTCCAATGACAGCGATGATGAAGAAGGTGAATTTGTTCCTCTGGCATCTCCTATTAGATTAAAAAAAAAGATGGTACAGGAGAGAGAACACGCAAAAAAAGAAGAGACAAGCAGACAGGAAGGGAAGAAGGAAAGAGCGGAAAGAAAACATCAAAACTCCAAAGCAATACAGCAAAACGGGAATGACGAGGCAAAGGTCCGCGAAACAAAAAGTGAGACAAGCTCTCAACAAAAATTCAAAGCTTTGACGATAAAATTAAAAAATGAAAAAAGAAGACAAGCAATAACACAAGAGGAGACGAACAATGAGAATGTTGAAAAGAGAAAAAACCAGCCTACAGAAATAAAGCGTATTGAGCGAGCATTGCCGTTATTCGAAAAACATAAAAATTTTGAAGAAACTGGAAGGCAGGAAAATTTGAATTACGATGAAAAAAGAAACGATGAAGAGATGAGTAAACGCGAATGGAAGGACGAAAAAAAAGACGGAAAATGTTGTACACAAGAAGATGGTACGGAAGAATGTGATACACAAGGAGAAAAATATGGCCATAACGAACGAAAAAGTAGCAAAAAAAAAAAAAAATAGTGCGAGACTCGATGGGATACGACTTATTCAAAAACTATAAAAACTTTGGACGACACGGAAAAGAGGGAGAAAAATTGAAACACGAGCAACAGCAGGAAAGAAGAGACAGCGACAGAAGAAAACGTAGCTTGGGCGATGAAAACGACCGATGCGAGCCGAAAGAGAAAGAAGAAAGAAAAAAGGAAAAAGAGCACATAATATTTGAATTATTGAAAAAACAAAGTAATGCGAAAGGACAAGAAGATGGAAAAGTAATGTCAAAATTTATTGAACGAGTAAATTCTAAAGAGGATAGCAAGTGCAACTACAAGAAAGAAAGAAGACACCATGATTGGGAAGAATGGAGCACAGAAGGAGAAGAACACAACCATTTGGAGCAGAAAGATGGAGAAGAAACAGAAGCAGAACTACGGGAACGGTTAAGATATGAATATATAATGAGGGAAAGAGGATGGTCGCAGAGTACGTCAAAACGTGGAAGAAACGATAGTCATGAAGAAGACAATAAACCACCGAAAAAGTTCCGAAACTCCTGCACTCAACAAATTACATATTATTAATAATAACATGAGTATAATATTCATTAAATTTAACCGATTATGATACAAAATCAAGATGGCAGAAAAAAAAATTATTTCATATAGCTACGTCATACCATTAACTGAAAAACAATCAAAAAATACTTAACAAATGCACATGAAAGCGAATATTCAAAAAATCATGTTTATCTTCACTAATGTACATACCTGTTTTTGCTATGAACGTTTTTTCGTCAATAAATAATGGATTTCCCTCACAAGGACGAGAGCGCCGATGGATTAAAAGGTAAGGTAATACAGGTATAAACTATAAAGATTATAAAATTCATCGTCACAAGTATACATGATGTACTAAAATTACATTAAACAATACTTCACTATATATAACTCGATTCTCTGTAATCGGGAATGTCGGGTTCGATGACTGCGGACATATTTTGTAGAGAGCAGCAGCCCGCTGAGTATTACTGAATTGGTATACTACTGTAAGTCGGGCCACGTTGTTCTCAATAGAAAGTAAAGCATGTGGTCATCAAAGTTGAAATTTTCGTACGAGAAACTGGTCAACGTAGATCTATCAAGATCTACGTTGATCTCTAGACGAAATGATAAGCTATGTCTATCAAGATCTACATAGATCTATCAAGATCTACGTGGATCGATAGACGAAATCATAAGCGATGTCTATCATGATCTACATAGATCTATCAAGATCTACGTGGATCGATAAACGAAATAATAAATCATGTCTATAAAGATCTATATAGATCTCCAACGACGATGCAGAATTTTAGAAATCATGCGGTCTATGTAGGTATATGAAGACTTACGTGGAGCTTAGAATACTAAGGTGTACGTAGATCTTTATAGATCCACGTAGATATCGAAATGACGATGAAAAATTGGATAAATAAGGTCGTCTATGTACGTTTTTAAAGATTTATGTAGATATCAGATATCAAAATCGGCATTTGTACATCAAATGGTGTTCGTAGATCTATCGAGATATACTTAGACGACGCCGACTCGGGTCAATCAAATAGTCTATGTACGTCTATCAAGATTTATGTACACTGATTATAGATTTCTTTTCTCGATTTTCATTGCCACATTCAAGTCTACAATCGTCCCAGTTGGTTGACTTGATATAGACGGCCCTTCGTAGATCTATCGCGTATTTACATAGACCTATTTTTTTTTACACGGGAACCAATTTAAACATGAAAAAACAACTTCATCTGAAGAAAGCTTTCAGTATCAGTTTTACCGAATAACAAGCCCACCTTTCCACAACTCTACATGAAAAAACTCTACCGCCCGCTAATTTCACCAGAATACAGTGTCAGTATAACATCTCTAACGTATACGGCTTCTCTTTACATGAAAATTAACTTTCTGCGATATTGAGCTTTATTTTCAACTCATTCGAAGCAAACACAAAAAAAACAAGATCACCTGAAGAAAGCTTTCGGTATCAGCTTTAGCGAATAACCAGCCCACTTTCAAACATTTCTACCTGATAAGAGTCTACCGATTGATAGTTTCACCAGATTAGTGTTAGTATTACATCTCTACAGTATACCTACGGCTTGACCTTACATAAAAATCAACTTTCCGGGATATTGAGCTTCATTTTCAACTCAACCAAATTAAGCATAAAACACAACTCCACCTGAAGAAAGCTTCCGGTATCAGCTGTACCGAATAGCAAGCCTACTTACAAACAACTCTACCTGAAAAAACTCTACCAGCCGCTAATGTCACCTGAATGCAGTGTTAGTATTACATATGTACCGTATACGACTTCACCATACATGAAAATAAACTCTCCAAACGTTAAGCTTCATTTTCAAATCAAACATAAAAAACGAAGCCATCTGAAGGAACCTTTCGGAATCAGCTTTAACAAATAAGCAGCTTACTTTCAAACATTTATACCTGAAAAAGCTTTACTGATTGCTAGTTTCACCAGAATACAGTATTAGAATTACATCTCTACCGGATACGGCTTTACCATCCATGCAAATTTACTCTCTGAGATATTGAGCGTTGTTTTCAACTCAACCAAATCAAACATAAAAAACAACTTCACTTGAAGAAAAATTTCTGTATTAGCTGTACCGAATAACAAGCCTATTTTTAAACAGCTCTACCTGAAAAAAACTCTACCAACCGCTAATTTCACCAGAATACAGTGTTAGTATTACAACTCTACCGGATACGGCTTCACTATGAATGACAATCAACTCTCTGAAACATTGAGATTCCGACAAGTGAAGCGTACCGAATATCGAGCGCATCTAAAGTTGTCTTCTATCGTGAAACAACTTCTGAAAAACACACACCTCTTAGTCAGCAATAGTGATATACTCAGTCTTTTTGCATCATACTTATGACGCAAATAAGACTGCCTTTTAATGGGTGAAATACTGTAAAACACCAAGCGGCTAAAAACAAGGAATCAAGTTGATCAATTTGCCGTCATGTAAAGTATAAAGGGGGTGGGGGGCGTAAGGGTTGTGATAACGCCTTGTAAAAAATTGTATACATAGTTATATCCATTAACAATAGATTTTTGCGCGCTTAGGGACCACTCGAAAAAATAATGGCTGAATTAGTCTGAAAATCCCATGTTATTCAAATGGAAAACAAAACGAGCTTACAGGTACGTCTTTCTATTGGACTACAGTGCTGGGGTTTTGCACACATTTTTATTTATTCATTTTAAACCTACCTGGCGGGCTTGTCGAAATTCGTCAACACCCCCATTAAGGACCAGTCTAAGTATAGATATAAGAATAAGTACAAGTAGGATAGTATACTATGATTTCTACGGTGGAGTTATATACGGTAGTCATGTAAATGTACTGAAAAAATTATGCAGAAGAAAAGAGAGAATAGAGCGTGGCTAGAGCAATTTCGCTGAACGGATAACTCTTAAGGTCGTTGACGGAAAGTCACTTAGGAGAAAAAGGGGAGAAAAGGGGAGTTGACAGGAAAAATGCGTATTGTGCTCAGCGAAATTTTTTCACACTTTATGGAATCGATTACCCAAGTTATTTTCCTGTCCAAAGTAATATGAGAAAAATGCTCTCGCGTATGGAAATTCTCTTACGACGATCACGCTTTTTTTCTTTTACCACAGAAAGTGACAGAACCTGTACGCTCAAATTGTGCGTGATGAGGATCAATTCAATGCATTTTAACGAAAATTGTAAGAAAATGTATGCGTAAAGATGGCAAAGTGGAATACAAAATTTTCCCTTGTCCCAAGTGCACTGTAATCTTTATCCATTTTCTCTTGTTTTTTTTTTTTACTGACTTGAGAGCGGAATAATTTTTACGTAATAGCACGGAATACGCGAAAAAAAATATTTGTAAAGAAATAAGGATGGGGATAAAGGGTTGTTTTTTTTTCCTGTCACTTTTATTCTCAATAGGGATAAGGAGGTAATCTTACTTTGATGGATTTATATTAAGTCCCAAGAGATCTCTGGAGTAGAAATTTTTGTACTTCGTTGCCCGTGATCACGACGACATTAATAATGATGATAATTATTATTTAATTAATTTAGGTTGAGAGGAGGTTTATAGTTTTTGAGCTTGAAAATTTTGTATGTTAATTTTTGTACAATATTGTGGCTGTTGAGGATGACATACAAAACGATAGACATTTTGCCAGTGAGGTCGCTATGAAATTCGTACAGGTATCGGAAATGATTTGCTCCCCTGCAAGTTTTAGTGATAGATGTGCTTCTAAAAAATACTCTTCGAGTGTGGACAGTCCGGGATAAAGATAAAATGAGTAAGATAATACACTCAGTCAAAAAATTAAAAGAAGAGAAAATTTTTCGAGATTTTTCAGCGATTTTCCAAAAGCTGTAACTTTGTTAATTTTGGTCGTAAAGATTAAAAAAAAAGCATTCTGAAGCTTGAATCTTCTAGTTTTGGAATCTTGAGTCGAAAAATGTTGTGGGCATCACCTTCGACGCAGTCGAAAGGAATATCACGGTAGAAATTTTCTCGAAAATTTTGCTTTTTTCGAAACAGTCGATAGGCTCCAAAATTTTTTTTCGAGCTTAACTAATTTATGAATCGTTTAGCTGGAGTCTTTGGCTTCAATTTGTTTTTTTTCTTCAACAACTATTTTTCGCTGAGATATCGGCGATTGAACAAAAATTTGACTTTTTTTTTTAAATCTTCGATATCTCTCGAACTGATGATCGTACAGCGAGTAAACGGTGGGTTTCGGAAACTTAAATCTACCCTCTATAAGTACCTATTACTGTCATAAACGAAAAACAATTGTTTGCATGCTTAATTTTGACTTGAAAAAGTAAAAAAATAGCTTTTTTTCTTGTTTTAGAAAATCTACTACAACTTTGCAGATATTGCGAAAAATACCAATGTTTGAAGGTTCTTTTTTAGCTCAATACGTACCTGGAAACCATGCCAATTTTCAAAACAATCGGTCGAGCCATTTTTTGTGACCGAGTCACCAAACTTTGAAAAAAAATTGAAGAAACACGTTTATTATCTTTAAAAAAAAAAAAAAAAAATTTCTTTGCAAGATATGCAGAATTCAAAATTTCACTATTTTTGTCAATTTTTTAAGTTTTTTTTTATGTCTCGAAAACTATTATAGTCACAGAAAAATCGTTCTGGGTTGGTCTTAAAGAGGGAGCTATGAAAAAAAATATTCCGAATGTTTTTTTTGAAAAATTATGAATGTGGAGAATATTGAATTTTTAAAAATCGTAAAAATCCACGATCAACATTAAATTTTTTGTTCAATGTACTTTATGTAATACCTTGTACTGATCGTAAGAGATCCTGAAATTTTCAGAATAGTGTTTTTTCTTTCAAAAATATGAATTTTTGAATTTTGAGCAGTAAAAAATTCAATTAATGACACAAGAATGTAAAAACAGGCACATAATTGATAATTTGCGTTATTATTTATTTGGTAAAGTGTTTTACGCATTTCGAGCGTCAAGTTTGCAACGTAAACTTAATATTACATGTATATTAAGTTTACGCTTGAAACGCTTTGACAAATAAATAAAAACGCAAATTCAATTATGTTTCTGTTTTTACATTCTCATGTTATTAAATGAAATTTTTACTGCCTAAAACTATAAAACTACATGACTGCTCAACTTAACTTGGGGAGGTAAAAAAAATTTGTTTTTACCAAAATTCAAAAATTCACATTTCTGAACAAAAAAACACCATTCTAAAAATTTCAGGATCTTTTAAGATCAGTATAAGGTATTATGTAAAAAAAATTGAACAAAAAAATTGTTGTTGAGCGTGAATTGGTACGATTCTTAAAAATCCAAAACTCTCCTCATTCATCATTTTTCGAAATTTATTTTCAGCATCTTTTTTTCATAGCCCTAAGTATACTCTTTAAAACGAACCCGGAACCATTTTTTCGTAACTATGATAGTTTTCGAGATATTTAAAACATAAACTTGAAAACCCACACAACAATACTACGTCCCAAGTACATCTTTCGGACATCACGTTAATGGTCCCGTGATAGTAATGGGATGGTCCCATGGGATTCCCATGGGTTCTAAAGTGTCCGTAGTGATTACCGGAATGGGATCGTCCTATTATCGTCCCAGGATGTCTTCGGGACTTCTCTTGGACTGCAAACACAGCAGAGTGGAGATATCGATAAGATATTATCGAGAATTGGGTTTTTGAACAAATTTTTTTTGCCATAAATCGAAAGATCATATATATATAAGTTTTATAATAAAAATATTTTTTTTTCGTTGTAATTAAAAAGTTATAACAAGTTGAAAATAAATTTTTGAACTCGGTACCGAAAACGTGCCGACAGTTCCCGAGCCAACCCGAGCACGAGTGACGTCATAATGTTCGTGTCTACTCCATCATTACATGCAGTTTATACGGCATTTCAACGTTTCATCAATTAAATCTTGATATTATCGTCCATATATATATAAATTTATTAGAAATCTCAAATCTTAAAAGTTATCGTGCTTGTTTCGTATTATTATGTACGAATAATACAAAAACAACTCCCCAAACAATGTTTTTGAGGCCAGGCTAAGGACCCTCTCTCTCGCTCTCACGGGACCCCTATAGAGGCGCTCTCTCTCGCACTAACAAGAGCGGAAAGGCGGGGGGGGGGGGGGGGGCACAAAATGAGAAACGTCGAAACCCATGGTTTCAAGTAGTGTGCAGCATAAATCCCGAAACGCCATCAAATTTATTTACTTGAAAAAATTAGTTGTCACAAACAATTTTTGGCACTAAAAGACCGTATACTATCGTGGAATTATTTTACGGGGAGTGTAAAGGTCAACATAACCTCAAAATTTATTTAACCTATTTTTCTCAGAGATGGCTTAATGGAATAAAAAAAAGAAGAGTAGGGGCGCCCGTGTCATTAATGTGTACAGGTGGCCCAACTGTTGTTTTTTTATTTTATCAAGCTATCTCCGAGAAAAATGTCTTAAAAGTTCTAGCTCTGTCTCTCTCGCACTCGCGAGAACGGAAAGGCGGGGGGTAGGAGTTTAGCCGGGCCTTAACATTATGACGTCACAAACAAGACGACCAATCATGGCGCGTTTAGAGTCACGTGATTATTTTTAAAATTTTATCAATTTTCAATTGCTTCTAATAAAATGAAAAACAAATTTTTTCAAATTTTTTGCGTCGTCTATCAAAATTATTTATAATAAAGTTTTAAAATACATTAAAAAAATTAATTTTTTTTTTCAAAAACCCAATTCTTAACCTATTAACGACCAACAATCGTAACTTTTTCTATCATTTTGAAGTCAAATTCTCATCATTAAACAATAAGGATTTTCGAATAGAAAATATAGTCTCTAGTACTTTCGAGTGTGCTCTTTCAGAAGCCGGGGTTAAAATTGAGTTTTGTGTAGTAGAAAAAAAAATATGGCCGCGTTTGAACAAAAAAAACTCGAAAAAGCGAAGGCCTTTCTTCAATATTTTTTTTCTCAGAGAAGACGCTCGAAGATCTTCTCTTTTTTTCAACCATGAGTGCATAAAATGGTTGTGATCAAACTACGTATTTTTTAAATTTGTAGTAATCAACATTCCCCCCCCCCCCCCCCCCTCAAATGACGTTCTTCACCCCTTGAGCAGCGAGAAAAATTTCACGCCTCGCGTAAAAAAAAAAAAATCGGACCTTTCACGAAAATTGTTGTCCCGGCCCAGATAGACAGCCATGATTATCACGCCGTGTATACATTTGACGAAGCAAATTTTCCAGTATATTGGCTACATGTTGTGATGCATGCCCATAAGCTCATTTAGTATGATGAATTTACAAAACACTTCGATCTCATCGTGTCGTTTACAAATGCATCATCCGTTGACTACAAGATGAACTCATAAGCCGGTAAATTTACATTCTGCAATGAATATTTGCAGATGGATATCATATGAAAGCCATTCAATGATTTTGTTTGGTGTATTCACTAGGTTAGCATTGAAAGTATACATGCTATGCATGTAATATAATGGCGTTATGCGTGTTTCTCAGTTATACATTCGATGAGCGCAATATGAAGGCTGCAAAATCACTGCAAAATGACAGCATGTTGTGACAAGCCTCGCATCTTTTATGCAAGTCCAAAAAATTCATTATAAAGTTATTAGTAATATGTTCACCAACATCTGAGAATTTTTGCAAATCACGGCCGCCATATTGAATTTAAAAAAATTTTTTTCATTTACTTAGAAAAAAAATTATTTTAACTAATTTTTTTTGAATGTCTTAATTTTTTTGTTTTATATTTCAGTTTCATATAAGCAAACAAACTTTTACAAAAGTTGCACTATTTTTCATCATTTTTTTTTATCAAATAGAACCCCCATTTTGAATTCTACAAATTCTTCTATAGATTCGATTGAGACATCCGAATTCGCAAAACAGTAAAAAAAACTAAGAAATTGACTTTCACGAATATCCCATTTTTTTTAAATTTTGGACGCCATATTGAATCGTCTATTTTTTTAATTCTTTATTTATTAATTACTTTCATTTTTAACTGTATATATATAATATTCAAATGTGACTCGTTTTCCCCGGCATGTCACCACTGATATATCATATAAGTGAAGAAAATTCATAAGTACTCGGTACCGTAATATGTAGCGGTATAGGTTGTTAGGTAGGATAGATAGGCAGGTCGCAGGTTCAAATCCCACTGGAGACAGAAGAAATTGAAATATAATGAAATTTTTATTTTCAAACATGAACTGCAAAAATATAAATTACAGTTTTCACAGAAAAGATTTGTTCTTATTGGACAATTGGAGCAGCGTTTTCGTTTATTTTGTATAATCGTTTTGTTTTTCCCGTTTTTTTTCTTACTACGATGAATATAACTTTTAGCTATCGACATCACAAATTCTTTAGTTTCAACTTTTTTATCATCTCCCCCAGTTGCGTTGAATATCACCACAGAATTTACTATGGCAGCCTGGATGAGCCTCATAAAAACTACCCATGTCCATTTTTTCGATCGAATACTTGGCAGCACGTTGTTATAGTGTTCGTCATGAGCATCAACCCCATCCATGAACCGATTGTAAAGATAAAACGCTTGGGGAAACGTTATCTCGATTTTGGCTTTTTCTTTAGAATCGTACCGCTTTGATGCCAATAATGGAGTAACCCCTGCAGCTGTAGATAAGATCGATACTAATTTTGAATCCAATACAGTGATGTAATTGATTCCACTGTTTCGGTCATGCTTCACTGCATATGTTCCTCGTGGAGACTTCTTAGCGGTGACATTTTTTTCAAGTACTCGATTCTCTCTAACAATTCCGTGAATTTCAATTGCAATCTCTTCAAATGTACAACAAGATCTAAATTTGTGAAATAGTTATCAAATAAAGATGATACTGAGAAACTTTTTCAGCAGTTGTCATTTTATTCTTTCATTTAAATTGAAAAAAGTCCCAAACAGTTCTACTGGCTCGCATTTTCGAATTTTACGCTCTTGAGATGTAGACAATAGTATTTCATTTTCAATATTATCAGAATGGTTTTTTCACCATTTACCCATTGAAATTCATGATCGTTTTCCAGCTTAGCTTGATCTGCTTGGTAACTTTTTGAAGCTCTTCTAAAAGTGACACTCGGTAATTGTTCATCACGGTTTAAATCAGAATCGGAATACGAATCGTCTGAAGGACCGGAATCACCTGGATTTGGTATTAGAACAGTTTCATCATCTTCTGAAGTATATTTTTCATCACCAGAATCATGAGAAACAGCAGGTCTCGGTTGTTTTCCCGAAATTGCGTAGGTCAATATAACAAATAGTCGAGATTTTATATAACTTAGTTGATTTATATGATTCAAAGAAATTCGCTTCAAGATTTATCCGATACAGAAGATTTTGCGCCTTGACAAAGTATCGATAACATATATTACAAATGTACTGTGACGCGATTTTTCATCCGCTACGTATATGGGCGCGCCAACGCGAGAGATACCTCACGATGCGGACATAAATTGAATCGATCACCAAAATTAAATGAATTTTACAAAAAAAAAAACTAAAAACCCCGAATTTCCCAAATTATTGCACAGCCGTACGAGGGTTAGGCGCCAGGGACACGATAGATATATCGTGCTCCACCGTTCCGAAGAAACAGCTTATTTATTTTTCTCCCTCGACGGCACCGGCCAAGAAGCGCAGATTTCCGCGTAGCGCCTTAGACACTGGCCGCTAAAAAATTACTCTAGGCCAAATGGTAGAGTGGGGGATTCTTTGGCTGATTGAATAATTCGGCAAACGATAATCCTACTCATTTTACAATAATTTTAATTCTTCATATGGCCCGAGGCCTCGAGATCCATCTTAAAATCAACGATAGACGTCTGAGAATTTAACAGTAATTTCACGCAAGCTACGCGATCAAGAATTTAGAACGAATCTAACGAGAGAATTTACAATGAGCGAAATCTTGGACTAGACGTTCCGTACGCACAAAAATACCATAACTTACGCGTAAATTAACCTAACCTAATACACCTTAACCTCAACTACATAATAAACGATAATAAAACATAATCCGAAAGGTACGACCGTTAATAATGGTTTTCCCTAAAATAATCGTTTAGATACCGTGCGTCGTTGCGGGATCCCATTTCCACCGAGCCATACGATAGCCGACGACGATCAACGATAGCCCACGATAACCACGGTAACCACGATAGCCACAATAACCAATGGTAACCATGATATCCATTGATAGCCACGATCACCAACGATAACCGACGGTAGCCACGATATTCAACGATAACCACGATAACCAACGATAGTCCTCACTCGCGGTAACCCTTATTCTACGAAGCGCACGATATCCGACAACCATCTTATTCCATGCCGATTATATCCGAAATAACCTAATTTTACCCTGTAGAAACTAATACGAGAGCAACATATTTTGGTGACGATAACGCGGTGGCAATTCCGTACTTAAAATCATACTAACTGAATCTACTACGTCGATAATACTGCCCCACGGCTAAAAACGACAAAAGAATTCCCCAAGATACAGCCACACGGCCAAATGAAATCAAAGAACACCAAAATTACAGCCACACGGCCAAATAAAAGCAAAGAACGCCAAATTACAGCCGCACGGCCATATAAGTACGGAATGGCCCCCTTTACAGAGACATTAAGAACAGCTTACCGAATTATGCTATCGCAGGAACCCACATGTCCTCACTCACACAGAATTGACTCGAAAATATAATATAATGACGAAAAAGAGGTAATACAAAAGAACAATGAACTTGAGGACCAAAACGATGACGCATGTCGCTCGTAGTCTCCCGGAACGCAGAGTGCCGGTACGACGGTGATCCACCAGTGTTGCCAGAATGAAATTTCTTGACGTGCTAGATGGCGCTACAAAACGTACTAGAATCCGAACTTTCGTACCAGAATTCAAATTATGGTTGATTATTTAATATTAAATTAATGATCGACAATTTTAAGGCTCTGCGTTTGCAGTTATTATAATTATACATATGGAACGGAAAATATGGATGTGGGAAGGGATAATTTGAATAATTAGGTATGACACATCGCGTATATTTAATATATTTATTTTTATCACAAATCGAAATTGCTAGAAATCATTCATTTCTAATACCACTTTTTCTATTATTTTATAATTATAAAAAGGTTATATTTATATTTTCTATACAACACTTATCGAGTTGGAAGTCTTATATGACTTCATGAGAATATGTTTTCAATAAATATAAAAACAATGCATTGTGACGGCCCTGGCAAGCCAGGGCGTCCAAAGCGCAAGCGACGGCCCTCATCATCATGCAAAAAGCACGAGATCCAGCAACCAATGAGCAACAAGCCGCGGAATGGCGACACGAAGCACCAATCCGGAATACAGCGACGTCACCTAGCACGAATCCGGACATCGGAAAACCCACGCGATCTGAAAAGGCAAATCAGAAAATATTAAAAATACGAAATACACACCAAACACTAACACAATGACGAGGATGGAACGACCAGTGAGGAAAAACGAGCATCGGGGAAAACGGGTATAAAAAGGCGACCAAAACCGAGGAAACTTACTCGAGATCGAGCCATACGACGAAGCTATCCTCTGGCCTCAGGTAGGGGGATAGTCTGGAAGTAGGCGGAATCAAAAAGAAAAAAGGAGAAAAGTCGCTGCGAAAGCGAACAGGAGAGGCGATAAGTTCCCGGCGCAAACGTATGCAGCGAGAAGGAGAGGAGGGGAGAGACGACACGTCACGACATACACACACACTATCACAAAAAAATCACTAGGCCGATTTTAAGCCCAAAGGAACAATTTGGAGATAGTAAAACTACACGAACACACAGCGGAGACGAGCCGGAACAAAGTAAAAATCCCTCAGGTCGGAGAACGGAGCGTGAGCCAAGAAATCACGGCCTTAACGGGAGCAAGGGACACACACACGCACCACCACACATCCACGGCCACCCGCAAGGGCCATACGTCGACACCACACACAAAGGACGAAGAAAACGGGCATCGGCGACGTCCACGGCTGTCCACGAGAGGCCAGACACACACACGGCCGACATTTATTACAAGAATACACAAAAATACACTAAATAAACCCGAAAAACACACCAAAAGGCGACGACGTGAGAAAGCACGCCGTCACCACACCACGCACCGCCGCCATCTTGTGCCGAGTATTCGGAAATCGATCAAGCATCGACCACATCGATCCAGTGGGAACCACAGGGAGAGCGTTGGCCAATCAGAGCAGCGCGACAGTAAGGAACGGTGGAACGAGGGAGAACAGCAAGGCGCACTTCCCCCCACCACGCAGCCCGCTCTAACGGAGAGCATAGAGAGAGCGCCTGTGAACCGGAGCCCGCGCGCACAGCACGAGAGCGCGGCCAACCCATACGCCGCGAGAACGTGAGCAACCCCCACTACGCAGCCCGATCTAACGGAGAGCATAGAGAGAGCGCCCGTGAACCGGAGCCCGCGCGCACAGCACGAGAGCGCGGCTAACCCATACGCCGCGAGAGCGCGAGCAACCCCCACCAAGCAGCCGACATTCGCGAGAAGCTGAGCGAGAGGATCACGAACGAGAGAGGGCAGCAGTGTACAACGGCCAGCCAACCACAACACCAAGCCACAAGCCCGCCAAAATACTATTATTTCGAATCAACCTATTGAACATACGGCTTCGAAACTTGTACAGAAACAAATAAATAATCGAAACAGATCAGTTTAAGTCAGAAAATAAATAAATTTGGGAATTTGGGGAGTTTCACCCTAAACTTGGTATATCACGCTTTACTTTCGAGTCGGGATCCGAATCCTGGCGGTACGTCATCGCACTATCGCATAAATTAATGCTAACGATATTCGCTACCGAAAGTCAAATCGTTTTTTGATTTGTTCACATAATACCACGTAAAACGCGAGAGCGTGAGTTTTGAAATTATGGATCTCATCTGGATCAATGTTTCCACTCTTTATGAGCAATTCCGTTTTCGCTCCGAAATATATATTTTCCAGAGGAATGAAGTTTCGTGGATTGCTGAGCTCGACTGCTTCGAGTCGGACGTTATCGCGATAATCTTTTCTCACGTAATTACGGAGGATATTACCATAAAGGTCTCTTACTCGAGTCAATAGTAAGTCTGACTTCAGCTTTTCCGCTTGAAACTCGAGGTTCAATCTATTCACCGTATCCAGAATATAGGAAAGAAACGTGAAATTGATTTTGAACGCCGAACTCTTCAGCTGAGAGAGAATTGTCCGACTGACGGGAAGGTTATATTCGAAAACCTCGTTAGTAAAAAAAGAGGTAAGCGCTTCCCAATTCTCTAATACTCGATCGACTGCTGCCTATTATATGGGAGTAAAAAAACGTATCATTGTTAAGCCACATTCGAGAAACAGTTGACAATAATCGCGGGCGATAGTTGGAAAGCACCTAGAAATTCTAAAAGTAGCAGGAATTGGAAAACTGAGTTCTTAGTAAACAACTCGAATACTTAGTGAGTAGGTCAAGGAGGTCAAGTACTGACTTGGACGGACAGTCATCTCGTTTGACTGGGGTGGAGCAATTTATGTGGTTTCAAATTAACAAACGCCTGGAACTCTTGGAACTTCTCCAACCTTTTGCTACTGTGCGAGAAATATTTATTAATAGACCGGATCATTTCTTTAACACTTTTGGGCAACTGTTGTTCGGCTGCCGAAGAGCCTAAGTGGAAGGGGTGACAAACACATCCCAATACAAATACGTGTGGTCAAATCTGCTTGGACCCTATCTGCGGCGAACCCTATCATGTTCTCGATCGGAACTGCCAGACTTTGTAGGTGTTTGGTAACGCCGTTGAAAAGATCTTCTGCGGTGCAGCTTGTAACTTTGATGAGACCAAGGAAATTATCCTTGCATTTCTCAATGCTCTCGTCATAAAATCTCACGACGATAGCGAGACATTTTTTGGTGTCGATGTCCGTCGTTTCGTCAATAATCAAAGAATATGCGGTCTGTTTGAGCTTCTCCGAAACTTGCGTCATTTGCTCAGCCGCAATACAATCTGTTAAATTCTTTGCTTTTGTACGACCACATTTCAAGGCCTTTGCGACATCTGAATTCGGACACACCGAAGCAATGAATTTTGGGAGATGATCCATTAAAAGAAATGGCAAGTTGTGCCCATGAAGAAACATGGCCATTTTTAATTCTGACGTCTTCACCACTTTTTCTCGATACGCTGATTTTCAACACTGGTCATCACCCATAGATGTCTCTATCGTTGCAGTCTTCTCAACCTTTTTGCAATTCGCCTTGTGCGATTCGGTATCCTCATGCCTGTCTAAATGACTTTTCCCTCCTTTCATCGGTTTACCGCATGCCTTGCAGAAGGCCGTTGACTTTCCCAACTGCATCCGCATTTCGAGCCAGCGAGAGGGTGCCAACTGGCTCCCGGGCAAGTGGAACCTAGGACAACTGGCTTCAAAAATTTACTGGATCCGAAGGCATACTGGATCTCGGGAAATGCTCGGCTTTCCCCCCGATTCGAATGCTCGGCTTTCCCCCTTTTCCCCCTATTGAACAAGACCCTTTTTCGTATACCTGCTCTCAGCCGCTCGTTGTGGTTCATCTCGCTCCATCGGTCCTTGCACATTCTCTCTCTCTCTCTCTCTCTCTCTCTCTCTCTCTCTCTCTCTTTTTCTCTCCCACCTTTCTTACCCTTTACACGCTCCATTCTCCACAATAACGCAACGTTGCAGGATCAACCACGTGGCCGCGGGATGACACATACATTTTTTTAAAAGTCCTCATAGATACAGTGCTACGATAAAAACAAATTGTTCCGTACTGCAAATAAACATTTGAAAGGAAATATTTTATTCATGACCAAGTACTTAGAATCAATTTCAGAAATCTAGAATAACCCCACAAGATCGTTTTTCAATAACTCTTGCACCAATATAATATGAAACTAACAGATCGTTTTATGTGTATAAGATAATATCAAAAAAGTATATACCGTAGACGCGCAATGGGCAATGAGACATGTTAATACAATTACGGCTTCATATAAAATATTTTAATACGTCATCATTTAAAGTGGGGCAGAATGTTTTTTCTCGTTTTTGGCAAAATTTCAACCGACTTTGAAAACTCAAAAAATTATATTGGAGTAAATCTCGTTATCTTTCGAACAAGGCTAGGTGGAAAAGAGCCACTTTTTTTATTTTACAGTAATTTAAATTACCCTTGGTTTTACATTACGATTTTTGAAAGAATGAAGGGGTTATGATCAAAAGAAATTGAAAAACAATCAATAATTACCGCGTATATCGAGACTCTGACTTTTCAAAAGCGTCACTTTGTGGATTTTATAGTACTTCATATGACCGTTATTTTTGCATTGCGGTTTTTGCAATAGATGAGGGGCTATGCACACAAAAAAAGTTCAAAAAAAAAGAACTACTATGTCTATCGCGATTCCGACTTTTTAAAAAGGTCACTTCCGTTATTTGACAGTATTCTTTATAATCCTTATTTTTGCATTGCAATTTTTGCAATTTTTAAGGGGGTATGCACAAGAGAAATTTAAAAAAATCAAGAACTACCGGGTCTACCGAGATTCTAACTTGATGAAAAAATCCCTTTTGTTATCTTACAGTATTCTTCATCATCCTCATTTTTGTATTGCGGTTTTCCCAATAATTAAGGGGTATACACAAAAGAAAGTTAAAAAACCAATAACTACCGTGTCTACCGAGACTCTGACTTTTCAAAAGCGTCACTTTTTGTATTTTACAGAATTTAATATTACCGTCATTTTTGCATTGCGGTGTTTGCAATAATTAAGGGGGTATACACAAAAGAAAGTTCAAAAAATAGAAAAACTACCGTGTCGATCGAGATTCTGACTTTTCAAAAAAGTCGATTTTGTTATTTTACAGTATTCTTTATTATCTTTATTTTTGCATTGCGATTTTTGCAATTTTTAAGGGGGGCGCAAGATAGAAAATAAAAAAAATCAATGACTCCCGTGTCTATAGAGATTCCGACTTTTCAAACGAGGTCACTTTTGTTATTATACAGTATCCTTTATCATCCATATTTTTGAATTGAGGTTTTTGCAATAATGAAGGGGGTATGCACAAAAGAAAGTTTTAAAAATCAATCACTACCGTGTCTATCGAGACTCTGACTTTTCAACAAAGTCACTTTTGTTATTTTACAATTTTCTTCATCATCCATATTTTTGCACTGTGGTTATTGCAATAATTAAGGAGATATGCACAAAAGAAAGCTTAAAAAATCAATAACTACCGTGTCTATCGAGATTCTGACTTTTGAAAGTAGTCACTTTTGTTAGTTTACAGTATCCTTTATCATCCATATTTTTGCATTGCGGTGTTTGCAATAATTAAGGGGGAATACACAAAAGAAAGTTCAAAAAATAGAAAAACTACCGTGTCGATCGAGATTCTGACTTTTCAAAAAAGTCGATTTTGTTATTTTACAGTATTCTTTATTATCTTTATTTTTGCATTGCGATTTTTGCAATTTTTAAGGGGGTACGCAAGATAGAAAATAAAAAAAATCAATGACTCCCGTGTCTATAGAGATTCCGACTTTTCAAACGAGGTCACTTTTGTTATTATACAGTATCCTTCATCATCCATATTTTTGAATTGAGGTTTTTGCAATAATGAAGGGGGTATGCACAAAAGAAAGTTTTAAAAATCAATCACTACCGTGTCTATCGAGACTCTGACTTTTCAACAAAGTCACTTTTGTTATTTTACAATTTTCTTCATCATCCATATTTTTGCACTGTGGTTATTGCAATAATTAAGGGAATATGCACAAAAGAAAGCTTAAAAAATCAATAACTACCGTGTCTATCGAGATTCTGACTTTTAAAATAAGTCACTTTTGTTATTTTACAGTATCCTTTATCATTCATATTTTTGCATTGCGGTGTTTGCATTAATTAAGGGGGTATATACAAAAGAAATCTTAAAAAATCAATAACTACTGTGTCTATCGAGATTCCGACTTTCCAAAAAAGTCTCTTGTAATTTTACAGTATTCTTCATGATCCTTTTCTTTGCTTTGCGATTTTTTCAATAATTGAGGGGGTATGCACAAAAGAAAGCTTTAAAAATCAATAACTACCGTGTGTATCGAGATTCCGACTCTTCAAAAGAGTTTCTTTTGTAATTTTACAGTATTCTTTATGATCCTTCCCTTTGCATTGCGATTTATGCAATAATTGAGGGGGCATATACAAAAGAAAGCTTAAAAAATCAATTACTACTGTGTTTATCGAGATTCCGACTTTTCAAAGAAGTCACTTTTGTTATTTTACAGTATTCTTCATGATCCTTTTCTTTGCCTTGTGATTTTTGCAATAATTAAGGGGGTATACACAAAAAAAGCTTAAAAAATCAATAACTACCGTGTCTATCAAGATTCTGACTTTTGAAAGAAGTCATTTTTGTTATTTTACAGTATCCTTTATCATCCATATTTTTGCATTGCGGTTTTTGTAATAATTAAGTCGGTATGCACAAAAGAAAGCTTAAAAAATCAATTACTACCGTGTCTATCGAGACTCTGACTTTTCAACGAAGTCACTTTTGTTATTTTACAGTTTCCTTTATCATCCATATTTTTGCATTGCGGTTATTGCAATAATTAAGGGGATATGCACAAAAGAAAGGTCAAAAAATCAATAACTACTGGTTCTATCGAGATTCCGACTGTTGAAAGGAGTCAATTTTGTTATTTTACAGTATTCTTTATCATCCATATTTTTACATTGCGGTTTTTGCAATAATAAAGGGGGTATGCACAAAAGAAAGCTTAAGAAATTAATAACTACCGTGTCTATCGAGATTCCGACTTTTTAAAAAAGTCACTTTTGTTATTTTACAGTATTTTTCATGATCCTTTTTTTTTGCATTGCGATTTTTGCAATAATTGAGGGGGTATGCACAAAAGAAAGCTATAAAAATTGATAACTACCGTGTCTATCGAGAATCGTATTTCATCTTACCTTCATTTTCGCATTGCGGTTTTTGCAATAGATACGTAGCTATAGACAACAAAAAGTTAAAAAAAAAAATAACTACTGTATCTACCGAGATTATGACTTTTCAAAAAAGTAACTTTTGTTATTTTACAGTATTCTTCATGATTCTCATTTTTGCATTCTCTTTGACAATTTTTGAGGGGGTATGCAGAAAAGAAAAGAAAAAAAATCAATAACTATCTTGTCTATCAAGATTCTGACTTGAAAAAAAAATTTCTTTTGTTATTTTACACTATTCTTTAGTATCCTTATTTTCGCATTGCATTTTTGCATTTTTCAAGGGAGTATGTACAAAAGAATATTTAAAAAATTAATAACTACCGTGTCTATCGAGACTCTGACTTTTCAAAAACGTCACTTTTTGTATTTTAGAATATTATTGATCATCCTTATTTTTACATTGCGATTTTTGCAATTTTTCAGGGGTTATACTATACACAGAAGAAAATCAAATAAATCAATAACTATCGTGTCTATCGAGATTCTGACCTTTTTAAAGAGTAACTTTTTTATTTTACTGTATTCTTCATTACCCTCATCCTTGCATTGCGATTTTCGCAATAATTAAGGGGCGACAGACACCATATTTATTGATTTTTTTAATTCTCTTCCGTGCATACCCTCTTCATTGATGCGATAACCGGAATACAAAAATAACAGTAATATAAAATACTGTAGAATACAAAAAGTGACGCTTCTGAAAAGGCAGAGGGCAGAGTCTCATTAGACACGGTAGTTATTAATTTTTTTAACATTTTTTTGTGCATACTCGCTTAAAAATTGCAAAAATCGCAATGCAAAGAAAGTACACACTTTTTTGATATTATCTTATACACATAAAAAGATCTGTTAGTTTCATATTAAATTGGTACCAAAGTTATTGAAAAACGATCTTGTGGGGTTATTCTAAATTTCTGAAATTGATTCTAAGTACTTAGTCATGAATAAAATATTTACTTTCAATTGTTTATTCGCAGTACGGAACAATTTATTTTTATTGTAGCACTGTATCTATGAGGAACTTTAAAAAAATGTATGTTTCATTCCGAGGCCACGTGGTTGATCCTGCAACGTTGCGATATTGTGGAGAATGGAGCGTATGAAGGGTAAGAGAGGTGGGAGAGAAAAAGAGAGAGAGAGAGAATGTGCAAGGATCGATGGGGCTAGATGAACCACAACGAGCGGCTGAGAGCAGGTGTACGAAAAAGGGTCTCGTTCAATAGGGGGGAAAGGGGGAAAGCCAAGCATACTGTTACGTCTCGCGACTTTCGGGATTTCCTTGTCGTTCTTGAGTTTCCCATATCGGAAGATTCTCGAGAAAAATACGAATGAGAGAGGAACACGGTCGAGGCAAGGGTCCATTCTTTCGGTGTGGCCATATTTCCACCAATTTTCGACCACTCAAATTACCATGTGGACAACGTCAACGCCTGGTTAGTCACGTATCGATTCAGACCACCGAGGAGAGTCTTAAGCGTGTTATTATTACGCTTAAATAAAACAATCTCAATCATCGGTTCGAGAAAACATCCGCCGGAGTAACAAAACTCCACGATAAATATCGATAGGCCTTTGTGGAGCCGGGCGACACCGAGCGTTGAAATCTTAGAGAGCGCGTGGCACACACACTAGCCTAGCGTAGCGTTGAGACCCTCACGCACACCGAGTGCAGCTACACCGACGTCGTCGTAAATGAGGCACCGAAAAATTATATTAGTACGTACGGCCAGTGGTTCTTCCTTTTCATTTTATTGGCATAATCAGCCTGAGATCCCGAAAGATCGCAAAACCGGACAGTAAAAGTAAATTCAAAATTAGTATCGAGCATGAAAATTACATAGCTTGGGTCAGGTCATTCGAAATAGAAAATAAAATTATTTTAAGACGCAATAATGCGAAGGAAAAATTTCTCTTGAGAGTTTACAGACGACAGTTGAGTTTTTGGAAAAAAAAGGATATTGCAAAGATTTATTAGGGTAGAAAAGAGAGGAAAAAAATAAAAAGGGACATGTATTGAAAATGATAAAGGAAAAGAACACCACTGTCTCTTGAAAAGGTCATACACGTGGCCCATAGCAAAATTAGTCACGCCTTGCAGAGAAAGGAATTACCCAAAGATAAAGCACACTTCAGTGCAACCCGATATGTATGTATAAAAAAAAAATCCTTTCAACGCTCTATCTCAAGATATTAAACGAAGAAATGCTATCGACATATTGCAAACATCCTAAGCTAGTAAATCTGTCAACTTTAAAAAAATACAAGACCGTTCGAGAAAGAATTGAGAGGACGCTGGAAAAGAGTCTTTGTCCAAGGGCCCGAGGAAATTCCCTCGCGCCCCGCGGACGGCACGAGGCCCGCAACCCTCATGCGTCGTTTCGCTCTCTCTCGCACAATGAGTCGCCACGGGGGACACGCCAAATTTGGGCATAGATAATATTCATAAAAAGCATTGTTAAAAGTTGCAAGTTAAAATTATAAAGCAGTTATAAAACTCAAGAGGAATTTTGCCTTAAAAGTAGGCGTGCGATTTAAGTTAATTATAAGAAACGTGCGTATGAATGAATGACTAATTTCAGGTAAAAAGATCAGGTAAACTTCTGAGAAATAGAATTTGAATTACCCAAAAATAAGAGGAAAAAATAAAACAAATTATTACATTTTACAAAAGTCTAAAAACATTTTTAAACATTTTCAATAATCAGTTCTTTGAAAAATACAAATTCTATTTCGTCAAAATCATAATAACAAGAAATTCAAATTAACAAAAGTAATTATTTAATAGAATTATTATGAAATTGAATTATTTAATTATAAACAAAACCAAAAATAGTTTCAGAAAAATGCACAACCAAAAATTTATATTTCATTTAAAATAAATAAACAATTTACACTCAGGAAAATTATTTCGGAAATGACAATAACATAATTACCAAAAACAATCAGGAATAAAAATTTGAAAATTAAAACCTTATCAATTAGAGCATTTTTCAAATTAACAATCGTTCAAAAATTAAAACAATTAATTTATCAATTCATTTTTAAATTTATTATTCGAAACCGTTTGAACAAATTAAAAATCTCAAATTAAAGCTCACAAATATAAAATATAAAAAAGTATTACAATTACAATTATTCAAAAATATATATATTCATCAATAGAAATTATTTAAAAGAATTTAACAAATGCGTTCAAACGAATTATCCATTCGAGACTCTTTCTCATTCCCTTATAAGGAAATGATATGAGGAGCTTTATAAAGCATAGGAAATATAGTGCAGTAGAACAGAGAAGGAATGGAAAATATGAAAATTGTCACAGGAAAGAGAGAGAAGTAACCATAGTCAAAAATCGAACCAATCAGAAGAGCTTTAGATCGAGAGAGTATGAGAAGGCATGCAAGAGTGAAAGAGAACGAGAGGGATGGTCAAAGCCTCGGCGGTGGGGCCTAAGCGTAGCGAGAGCCCAAACGAGGGCGGGAGTAAGTGGGAAAGAGAATGAAAGAAAGAGACCCCTCGACTCTCTGTACACGCGAAATATACGTAAAAATTGGAATTAAAAATTGCAAATTGTTTTCAGATAATGCAGAATGTACAAGAATGGAAGTATGAGTGAAATTTAGGTTAAAGTTAAGTTTAATTATCATTTAATCAATGCGAAATCAAGATGACCGGTGAGGTGGAGGGGAGCTCTAAGACGTGCAACGTCTTAGGAACCAAGGGACAAATTGCCCCTTCCCCAAAACTAAGCTTGTCCAAAGAGTATAAAAGCGCGAGTCGCACCAAGTAATTAAGACATTGATTTCGAAAATTTTGCACGGTCAATATCGTCCACGACAGTCATCTCCGCGATTTCAAATTTCATTTATTATCTTTGATTAAGCTCTCAACTCGTGACTTCGGTTAAAGCTTCAATTTTATATTCCCTTCGTTTTAATCATTTTAATCATTTTTAGACATTATATAGACTTTAGTGCGTGCTCAAATTAATCATTATCAACATTATTTTTACGTTATCCCGGCTACGGTTAAGAAAGACTCATCGGTGAAACGTCGTTTAATTCCAATTGTGAATTGTGCGAAATTAATTTGTGTTTAAATATATTTATAATTAACGTTCTGTGGAACTGTGACTGTTCATTGTGTGTGCATATCGTCGCTTCCGATCCCTTTGATCCATTAATCGATCGTTTTGGGTTCGTGTTTCCATCGCCTCAACGACATTTTCAACTTTCGTTGTCTTCATCGCTGGGATTGATTGATTCTTGGATCTCATCATCTATCATCTTCATTCGTCACCAAGTTCGAGTTCGTCTTCCATTTCTCAATCCCCAAAAGAGAACAGCAAGAGTAAGTACAATTGCAATGTGGTCATCGTTAGAAATTAACCCTCGAGAGAACATACTCTCGACTCCCATCGAGGACGGGTCCGCAATGGATTTTCTGTCCCTCTAGGGCAATCCTTTGAGTTTGATAATTAAATTTTGTCGAAATTAAATTCAACCCCTTTCGCGTTTTATCGGAAGTTTTCATTAAAATTCTGACACCCGTTATGTTTCTGTCGCGGTCCACCTTGCACACAATACACGGGGTGTCTATATTCATTCAAACTTCCTTCAATGTATGAATCCGATATTTTTCAATTAAAAATTGCTCTTTTGTTTCTGGTTATATTTTTCATCATTAACTTGATCTTAACTGGGTTTTTAGCATTTAAAGACGAGTCGTTAGTAAAAATCTGGCGCGTGTAGAATCTTTTCCTAAACTTAAATACATTTTTACAAAATGACCAAACTCGAGGAAATAGCTGTTTGGATAGGCATGGTCACGATAATTGTTTTGGCAGTCGCGATTTTCGTTATGGGATACATTCTTATCACCGGTAAATTCCCGCGTTCAGAGACAAGCGATGGACAATCCCGCGTTTACTTTCTTCGTGATGATTCCACCGAAGTTTAAATTCATGTAATTATTTTCTCATTCAATCAATCAATCAGACAATCAATCATTCAATTGATGAGACTTTGAATGAAACTTGCGAGAACAATCTCTTCCCCCTTCGTTTCCAATCTCAACATGAAATTCCATAATTAAAAGTAATTTGTTTCGAATCTCCGTTTCTGGAAAATTCCCCTTTTTACAATCATTCGTGATCTTAATTCCCCTTTAACATTCACGTTTTAAATCTTCAAAAGCCTTTGTTTTAAAAATCAAACTCTTATCCTTCTTTACTTTCTTGCAAAATAAGTTATTAAATCATTGAGACATGTGGTTTCTAAACGAATCGCGAATAATCGCCCTGATAACAATTAGTATTTTATTCATAATTACGGTTCTTGTTTGCCTGATTTCCTTCCGAAAAGACCGAAAATGCATCCCTATAAAAATCGTCTCACAGGTTAAATTCACCCCTTCCGAAACCAATCATCCTGAACAATCACGCGTAATGACAACCGCTGTTTAAATTCTATAATCATCCAATCGATAAGACAATTAATTCAACCTACTATTATTCTAACTAATTTGCATTCAGAAATTTCACATTCTTGATTCACTTCTCCCCACTATGTCCAATCAATTCACGCCTATTATGTTTATTCCGGATCCAATCCCCGTAATCGTCGTATCAATCGCGTCTTCATTGAGAAATAATATCCAACCCTTCGAAGTACCATTTAATACCTGCAGGGTAGTCTGTCAGCCCCAATACATAGTAATATATTGCCTTGATAATTAACTCCCAATCGAGAAATTTCCAATAATAGTTAATTTCAACCAATACGATTCCGTTTTCGGAAAGTTATTACATTCCGCAGCCTCGCAACCGAACGCTATCGAGACAATTACCCTTGTTTAGTTCAGATTTTTCCTTTATTTTCTTCCGTCATTTAAATTCAATCCCAAGAATCAATTCCGTTCTACATTACAAACCGTCGGCCCCCGGCGAATCAGTTGTTGGTACAGGCTACCATACCGGCCAGTAGCTGATATCAAAAGGCCCCGAAGGTTACACAAAAATCACACACGAACAAATCCGAAGGTTCTGACGGGTTGGATCGGCTGACCCAGGCAACCTTGCCAGTCAGTGACTAACCACGAAGGTGATTCCCTAGGATTACACACAAGCTCTGGGACCCGGAACACACAGTTGTTGGTACAGGCTACCATACCGGCCAGTGGCTGCTGATGTGAAACCTCTCAGAGCAACACAAATACTACTCAATCCGAAAACCTCCTCAAATATTCCTGATTTTATCTCCTAAAAGATGATTATCTGTAGGAGGATAATTTTCGCTCGTGGATGGTTTTGGGTTGGCTGCGGAGGAATATTTTTCCGCTTTGAATAAATTCTACTTGAATAATCTTCCACTTCAAATAATTTTAAATGAATATTTTTTTTTTTTTTGGCCCTTTTTAATAATTTCAAACGTTTGAAGAAAAGTAAATCTTTATCGGTGATCAGCTCTTGGTAATTTCCAGAGAAACGATTCTTGCCCGAAAAATGGATCTGTTATAAAAAGGAAAAATCCCTCCATTATGTACCCTATAATTGAGCTTCGAATTTCGGCTCATTTTATGATTTTTAGTTTGGTCTTTCTGGTCGCTTAACATGTTTATTCTATTTCAAAAGTCAAAAGGAATCCATTCCCGTTAAAATCGTTTCGCGTGTAAAATTCTCCCCGGCTAAGAGAAATCACCCGGTTCAATCCGGAGGAATTGCAGCAGCGGTTTAATCGAGATCCCTGTTCATGCGCGACCTTTATAATTTTCGACTATGCAATTTTTCGACATATTATTTTTTTTTGTTTTGTTGTGTTGTCGCAATATTCCCACGGTTCAGTTACAATCCGTTATTTAAGACACCGAGCTCAATAAAATACACTCTCACGGCCGTCCTGAGCAAATTTCCGCGAGGTTAGGCTCGAAAAGGCCACCTGTCCAACATAACGCAGTTCTTCCGAATAACGAGTAAAGGAAGGGTTTTTCTCTTCTTGACCGAGATGGAAAACTCGCCGGTTGGGACGTAACAATACTAATCGGGACAGTTTTCCCGAGATCCAGTATGCCTTCGGATCCAGTAAATTTTTGGAGCCAGTTGTCCTAGGTTCCACTTGCCCGGGAGCCAGTTGGCACCCTCTCGAAAAAGGGTCTCGTTCAATAGGAGGAAAAGGGGGAAAGCCGAGCATACGAATCGGGACAGTTTTCCCGAGATCCAGTATGTCTTCGGATCCAGTAAATTTTTCGAGCCAGTTGTCCTAGGTTCCACGTGCCCGGGAGCCAGTTGGCACCCTCTCTATATTTTATCTATATTTATAGATAAAAGAGTGTGTGCAATCGTGTGCGAGAGTGTGCAATCGTGTGCCAGTGTGCGCAAGCGCGTGCAAGCGTGTGCGAGTATTTATACGATGTATATTAGGGTGGTCGTTATTTTCCTCTGTATAAAAGAGTGTATGTGTGTGTGTGCGATTGTGTGCAGGTGTGTGCGAGTATTCATATACCATGTACATTAGGGTAGTCGTTATTTCACGTATCAACTTACATTTGGGTTGTCATTTAAGATTCGAATTTTCTTTATTATTCATGTATATGTATTTATAAGATGTATATTAGAGTGGTCATTATTTCAGGTCTCAATTAATATTAGGGTGGTCCTTCGAGAATCGATTTCTTTGAATAATTATAGGTATACGTATTTTTATATACATATTTATAAATATATACATTAGGGTGGTCGTTATTTTGGTTTTGAATTTATGTTAGGGTGGTCATTCGATATTTGAATTTTCTTTATTATTTATACATATGTATTTATAAGATGTACATTGGAGTGGTTGTTATTTCAGGTCTCAATTAATATTAAAGTGGTCCTCCGAGATTTGATTTCTTTAATTATTTATGTGTTTTTGCGTATTTTTATATACATATTTATTAAGATATACATTAGGGTGGTCATTATTTCGGTTCTGAATTTATATTAGGGTGGTCATTCAAGATTCGAATCTTCTTTATTATTTATATATATGTATTGATAATATGTATATTAGAGTGGTCGTTATTTCAGGTCTCAACTAATATTAGGGTGGTCCTTCGAGATTCGATTCCTTTAAATATAGCATTATCTACATGTATGCAGCATATCTGCATATCTAGCATTATACATATGTAAGATTTTCTATACATGTAGATCATCCATGTATATATATATAGCATAATCTATATAAATAGCATATCTATGGATATATAGCATCATATATAGCTAATAAACCAAAATCTAACTTCAATTTTAGGTCAAACCAAGATGAAACTTTATAATTTTGTGTTATATATTCATAGATGTGCTATATGTATGTATATATGGTGTCGGGGATATCTCAAG
The DNA here is from genome assembly GCA_946863875.1 of Alloplasta piceator. NCBI lineage: Eukaryota > Metazoa > Arthropoda > Insecta > Hymenoptera > Ichneumonidae > Alloplasta > Alloplasta piceator. The sequence goes on from OX333079.1 coordinate 24,149,632, forward strand.
ATAAATAAATAATTAGACCCAAAACAAATTAAATTAAATAAATAATAACAAATTGAATGAATTTTATTCAGTCACGTATTAATCACAAAAAAAACCAAATTATTCAATCGGGCGCCAGCTAGTTTTACGGTCCAGCAACCGGTACAAAAGAAAAAGGAACGCGAAGAAAAACCATGAATAATAATAATAATAATTCCCGAAGGATTGCAAAACAAATTACACAATGATAATAATCCTCAATACTATATTAGCGCGAAGAAAACAAAAGAGATACAAAATGGACGACAATGTTTCGTCGCGCGAACAAAGGAATGACGCAATAGAGGTAAGGGAGGGGGGAAAAGGGGATACGGAAGGTCAGGGACGGTAAATCTCGATTTTTCTCGTTAAATTCTTACTCAATATCTCAGGGTTATATTATTCGTAGGTCCGCCGTCACTACGACCTCTTAATTATTACCGCGATACACAATTTACCACGTAAAACTACAAAAATCACGGGTAAGCGAACACTGCGAAAGAAGGAGAGGGGGGACTCTACGACGCGTACGCCACGACACCGCAACAAAATTTCGATATAATACTTTCGGGGAAATAATCGTTCTACTCACTCTTTTTCTCTTTTCCTTCTCACAATACTTCTTTCGCTATTTTCTCCTTCTCTTTCTCGATATTTCCTTTCCTGCTTCCGTCTTTCATTCTCCTTTCTTCACTCTCAAATTTACTACGCAAAAATCTCGAGGAAAAGCACGTGTGGCTTCGCTAATGCGTGGTCTCGGAATGAGGCCAAGATGGCCGCGATTTCACTCGATGATCGAATCGATGGGCAAGGGGGTATAGGAGAGGAGAAAGTCGTCTTCTTCATGTCGCGTTCCGCGGTGAGGGGAATGAGGAGGAGAAAGGTTTTGTAGTTCTCCTTGCCGTCGCGGCGTGGAGCTCGATGTACTTGACGGTCCGGTGCTGCCACCTTGTACCTTCATGCCGAAGCTGCTCGCTCGCTGACGATCGTCTGTCTCTCTCTGTCTCGTGATGCTTTAATATCCGCTATCACTGGGCTCAGCTCGATGAAATATTTTCTGATTTAATTTCCCGAGGCTCAGTCACCGTTTTTATCGGGACGTCACCCTGGAAAAATATCATATGGTCATCCGTAATCTCATCCGATCATATCTACAGATTTGTCAGCACCCCAAAAATCCGCCTAGTGGCTACCTCTCGTACAAACGAACTTGCCCCTCGACGTTTATAACCTTTCCAAGTTCGTCTATGTTTGAATTAGTTTGATATTCTTATTACTCCCATAAAAAAGGGTCTTTTTTCTTTTACCTTCTCTTAAAGAAAAAACGAAGCTTTGAGAAATTGTAGACTCCATGTATGTAGCGACATTCAAAGATTGAAATGTTACAAAATATTGTGTAAATATATATATTTTTTTAAATTATTTAATTCAAATACAAATTTGCTCAGTTTGCAAAAATATGAATTCATATTAAATAAAAATTTATTAGATCACAATATATTCCCACTACGTATATTTAAAAAAAAATGTCGTTGAAATGAATAAAGTCGTATTAGGCCGGCCTACAACTGAAAAAAAATTATTTGGCTGGTACTAGGATTTAGTTAAATGTACTAGCTCTTTTTTCTGGGTGTACCGTCTTCCCTCTTCAGTATGTAAAAATCACACTAAATATTATAAAACTACTACTACTGGTAAAATCTGGGCATATTAGCTCAAAAACATACCGTTGTTTCATTAATAACCAACCAGGTACGAATAAAATCTCTGGCGTTAAGCGAAATTTTCGTGATTGTGCTAATGGTAAACGTACTTGCATTAAAGCAAAATCGATATCTTTATATGAAATTATTTTTTTCAATATAAATAATTGATGAAAACTTTTGTTGAACAATATTAGTATTAAAATATAATTTATAAAATTAGAAATTTCTTTAAATTACATTACTGAATAATCATCCCCAATAGTATGAAAAATAATATCAGATTTTCCGCATATTTTGAAATGAAAGACAAAATTTTTATCAGTAAATAGTAAATAATATTCGAAGAAAATGTGAAAAAAAATCAATTTTACTTTTTTTTTGACTATGTTGCACCAAATAGATCAAGTTGAAAATTTTACTGTATTAAGAAGAGCAAGAAAGGAGTTTTCTGTGAAAAAATTCGTGATTGACACACGAAAGGAACATATTTTAAAATAGCGACAAAAACTTTTTTATTTTATTTTTTTTAAAGTAATGATTAAAAGCTTATAAAAAAAATTACTTGTCAACGTCTTTTATTAGTACTTCATAGCAAAAAAATTTTTGTAAGAAAATATTCTGTAGAATAGATACAATAAAATAAATACTGAAAAACATGTTTTTTTAAATAAAATTTTCAGTTTTTCTAAAATTTTCAGGAAAATGTTTTTTTTTCAATTAGAAACCGATCAGCCATGTGGGATTTTAAAAATCGCTGGGGGCAGATTTCACGTGCTTATCCGGCTATAGGGGAGACCGGGGACAAAAGTAACAGGGTACAGTCGTAACATAGCGAATATCTCCCAAACTATAGTAGGTACCACCGTGTCCCGCAGGTACATAATGCGTCTTGCAGTTCCTCATATTTGGTTACTAGGCTAGGAGACATCCGCACTAAACAGACTTGACCAGAGAGGTATATTGATATTGTCAGGCCCAAAGTAAACTTTTGCGGCTTTCGATAGACACGATTATTTTGATTACTGTGGTACATATAGTCATAATTTTTTTTTTTCATAAGCTCTCTTGGACATTTTTGTATCAACTTTTGCGGTTTTTAAAGCCTCCAGCTTGAGAAAATCAATCAGATTCTAACCTTGAAGTATAAAAAACCATCTGGGGACAATTGTAACAATTCTGCCGGGGACGGTTGTAACAGTTTGTCGGCTGTCAGTTGTCATGATAATTTCACATCTAAACATTGAATCTAACGTCAAATGGACCTTTTTTTAAGTTTCTGTGTGGAAAAATGCCTCTGCAACGCATAAGAATCACGCAACGAGCCTGTGCCGACATATCAACGTACGAAGAAGCGTATGAAAAGATCAGAAATGGAAAATCTGTACAGCCAACCATGGCACGTATCTTTGGGTTGAACGTCATGTTTCTTTGAAAAATTTGGTGTGTCTGAGACTTTATTCAATTATTTCATGATTTTTATCAACACGATACGATTATTTCCATGTGTTAAGATTTTATCATTGTGGCCGTAATATATATCTCTGTGATAATTTTTTATGTTGTAATAATATTATATAATATTGGTCACAATGAAAGATACAATTTTGTGTTAATAGGAGGCTAAATACCGACACTAACACCTCGAAATTGCCATCCTAACTTGCTCTTATACAAATGTATGGAATTGAATAAAATTTTAACAACATCATCAGAACAATCGCAAGCATGGAGCCACACTAAATTTTTTTCAAAAAACAAAAAAAAATTTACAGATTCACTTACCACCAAGAAACTGTAATTGTAAAACTTAAATTATTAAACTTTTACTGCATTTCGGGTAAAACCAAGAGTGAGGCTCCATGAAGAACGCCATGATGCAAATATCTAGACATTTTCAACATTATTTTATCAATATGACACACCTTAAGTTTGGATGGCGCATCAAGAGATAAATATCGATAAATTGTAGTTTTATTGATGGATTCTGACGAGTAACCTATAATATTTAGGGGGCTCGAATGAGTTCGTTGGCATTAGCTGTAACGCATTTTAGCCTTTCAATTTTTAACTAATTGTTAATTAATTTATCCCCCTCTTAATTGTCAAAATGTAATTAATTTTCATCCACGGTTGTCAGAGAAAGACTGGACGACGATGATACGTCGATAATGTAGGGATTGAATGAAAATGGTATTTAGCCTCCTCTTAAAATCTTATGTTACAACTAGCCCCATCGGTCGTTACAACTGTGCCGATCGACTGTTACAACTGCCCCGGGGTAGGGGACGGTTGTAACAATTTCTTACACTTTCTACAAAGGCCTATACTTTTTTTCAATTCTAGTTACAGACTTCAACATAGAACCATTTTGTAGACCATTAAATGCTCTATGCAAGGGTATACGAGTGATTTACGTAAGCATTATACTTTGGGCCCAGGAAAAGCCAAAATACAGAATGTTACAATTGTCCCCGGTCTCCCCTACCCTTTGATAGAAATTAAAAGGGGTCGATTCCAACTATTGGTCGATGTGACATGGAATGACCCATACATTTTACAACGATAATCGACAATCATTAGGTATACAATCTTGCTTTCGCTGTTTTCCTATGGATGGCTTCGGCGGTAAGTGGTGGTGAAAATGAATAGATCATAGACGTCATACAATGAGCTTGAACATCTGTCAACACAATCTCATAAAAACATTTATTGACATAAATTAACTCTGGATTTGAAATGTCAGTTTACCAGCCAAATTCTCATCATTTACGGCGGGTTTTGATTTTCCGCTTTGATATGAAGAAATCTGTAGCTGGAGCTTATCCAATGCTCTCAAACCTGTTAAAACCAACTAGAATAATCACAGGCGATCAGTATCAAACGCAGTTCATGCGTTTGAGCCGAGCATTGAAGGACAAACGGCCGCAATACAACGAGAGACACGATAAAGTGATTTTACACCATGACAATGTCGACCCCATGTTGCGGAAAGGGTCAATACATACTTGAAAACGTCAAAATAGGAGGTCCTAGCCCATCCACTGTTCTCTCCAGACCCTCTGTCTGTCACTATCCGTGTAGATATTTCAGTAGGAAAAAACTTCTGCCCCTGACTTGCCCTCTCTAACTTATGTAGGGGAATGATCCGCCTATCCTAAATATTATTCCCTACTATTATTACTACATAATAATTATTACTAACTGGCCCTGTTATGCCACGTAACACCTGGCTGGCTATTTTCGGATCCGGTGGTCATAAGCCGGCCCCTATGACGATATGATCCAGCCCTTGCAGGACCTGATCAGACCCCTGAGATCTTCAGAATCATGCCCTTGAAGGCCCTGATCACGGCCATGAAGTTCCCGATCATACACCGAAGCGCTTTTTGATCAATTAATTATTACGAGGAACTCCTTTTTCGATGTATGCATCTTATTATTATTTATTGCGAGACAACCCTTTCTTAGGGTACACTTCTCGTTTGGCAATCCTCGATTCCTCGAAGAGAATATCAGTTTCCGAGTGAACGCAAATTCTCTACGAGAATTGAATAAATAAATACAATTGCATAAGCCGGTAAGAACTCCTTGTGTGGATTCTTCCGACACCGACTTCTGCTAACATCCGTGCTCGCATCCGTCTATATAAGCATACTCTTCACATTATCCGCATGGGAGTTCAACGGTTGCCGTCCTGCGACATCTCGCGCCAAGTCTTGGATATAACGCGACTCGGTTCGTGGTGATAATAATAATAACCCTAATGCAAATAATGAATAAATAATAATAATAATAATAATAATAATAATAACAATAATAAACGAGGCAATGATGGTTAATTTACTATTATTGTACCATATTTTTATATTACGAAAATACGATTTTGATAAGTTCACAAAACATGTTCAGGACCTGCTCATTTTTTGGCCATGCGATGAATGAACTGAAAGCCGATAAAAAAATAATTTTATTGTAATAAATACTTAGGAGAATCCAATAGTTTCCACATCAGAGCTCTGTCAGGGTAATAACAACAATATGTTGCTTAAAAGTGTAAAAATAATATCACCAGAAACTGTTCATATTCTGATCATGCAGGGCAGTAATAAATAAGTGATTATTTCAATGTAATAACTATAGGGGCCAGGTCGTTAAGTTCCATGTCAGGGCCCTGCCAGGAAAATCGGATCAGGCAGGGCAGATCAGGGACAAGAATCAATTAATGGTTGCCCTATCACATTTCTCCACGGGTTGTTTCGATCAATGGTACAGGCCCTGGTTGACCAGCACGACCAGTCCTATGAAGAAGTAAGAAATCGAATCGATTCGTGGAACACCCCGAAAGATGACCCGAAACATGGAAGAAAGTCGTGACCAGCGATGGAAAATACTTTAAATCATAAATGTATAGCCAGTTTTTTACAATGAAGCCTTGAATTTCGGGGAAAAACGGCGGAAGCAAAGCTGTACACGTAATATTATTTTTTATATCGATGAACAAGAGACTGTATAAAAATAGTACATTACGATACGAGTGCGATGAAACTTTTTCTCGACGAGTGTGAGTTTGCAGCATGAGCCGAAGGCGAATGCTGCAATCACATGAGTTGAGAAAAAGTTTCTCGCACGAGTATCGTACAAAATTTTATCGCACGAGTGCGTAAAGTGCCCGCTTCTCGGCTTCTCGCACGCGCAGCGAAGCGAAGCATGCGAGAAGTGGTCACTTTACGCATGGAGTGCAATAATAGTATATTACGATACGAGTGCGATAAAACTTTTTCTGACGAGTGTGGGATTGCAGCATGAGCCGAAGATGAATGTTGCAATCACACGAGTTGCGAAAATTGATTGCAGACGGTGTGGAATAAATTTCATTAAATACGAAAATTCGTGCCAATTGTAGGATTCATTATTTTAGGAGAGGAAAAAGTCGATAAGTCAAAATTGTTTTTACAGAATATCGGTTCAATTACATGGATTTTCGTAAAATCGTTTAATCGATGAATCGAATATGTTATTTTAATTGTATATTAGGGTGACTCGTTTCAGGGCAACTTTTTGTTTTGATCCATTGTGCCCGAAAACCTTTAGTTGATACCCAAAAACGAAGTTTCGTGAAAGGGAGGTGTTTTCAAAAAATATTTAGAGGCCGCGAATCAAAATTGAAGGTTTCCCATTTGATTAGCATTGGAAAAAAAAAATTCTCATTATTAGTGTCATTATTCCGCGAATTTTGATATCGCGACATTTTCCAAGTGGGTTCTTATAGGAAATATGATACTCTACAATAATGTTCCTTGAGCCATGTCAGTAAATTCAACCGTTTCAGCGGTATCATTATTTCAAGTGAATATTGTATGAGAATACCTATTCAAACGGTTGTAACGCCTAAGCTATTAGATATATCGAAAAAATTCAAATGAGACCTTTGTAGAGGAAGTAATTTGCTACAAAAAAAGTCTTAAAAGCCGAGCCCGTGAATTTAACTTTTTCTCAGGTATAGGTGTATGAAGTAAAATGAATAGATATTTTTTTGTTTTATCCAATGAAACCAACTCCATTTTCTATGAGATAGCATGTACAAAATCATCGGAAAAACCATTCAACAAATGTTACAAGGAATTCCCTATGCAAATAAATCAATAAGATAAAAACAAAAAATCTCTTTATTTTACTTCATCCTCCTATAGCTGAGGAAAAGTTGAATTTACAGGCTCGGCTTATCGGAATTTTTTGTAGCAAGTTACTTTCTCTACAAAGTTCTCATTTGAATTTTTTCAATGTATCTAATAGCTTAGGCATTACAGCCGTTTAAATAGATATTTTCATACAATATTCACTTGAAACAATGACACCGCTGAAACGGTTGAATTTACGGACATGGCTCAAGGAACTTTATTGTAGAGTATCATATTTTCTATGAAAACCCACTTGGAAACAATCGCGATATCAAAATTCGCGGAATGACAACACTGATAATGAGATTTTTTTTTCAATATTAATCAAATGGGAAACCTTCAATTCTGATTCGCGACCTCTAAATATTTTTTGACAACACCCCCCTTTCACGAAACTTCGTTTTTGGGCACCAACTAAAGGTTTTCGGGCACGATGGGTCAAAAAAAAAGTTGCCCCGAAACGAATCACCCTATTGTATTTATATTTTTTTTAAATCTAAGGTCGACTATAATTTTTGTTTATAACTTCAAGGGAATAGCTAAACAATAGAGAGACGGGCCGCGAGCGAGTCGAGCGCGTTGCACCGAAGAGTAGGGGAAAATCATAGTAGGCGGTTGTTTAAAAAAACAAATGTAGTAGTCAAGACGCACAGTAGGAGAAAAGCCCAAAAACCTGGCCAAAACCTCAAATGACCTTTGACGGGAATGAAAATTGGCTTACAGGGGTTCTCAAGGTCGCTGATTACGAATCTGAAAGCCAAATTATCGTAAACAAAATGGCCGATCCAATATGGCTGACATGAATGTTAAAAAGTTGCCAGATGTCGACAAAAATTGGTATTTACGGGTTTTCAAGGTCGCTGATTACGAATCCGCAAGCCAAATTATCGTAAAAAAAATGGCTGATCCAATATGGCCGACATGAACGTTAAAAAGTTACCAGATGTTGACAAAAATTGGTATATACGGGTTTTCAAGGTCGCTGATTACCAATCCGATATCTATTGTTTATAACTTGCAACAAAGAGCTTACAGCAAATTGTTATAAACAAAATGGCCGAGTATCCTGCTAAATAGATAAATTCTGTGAGCTTGTTGCCACCTCGTTCTCATTTGATTGAAGAGTATCGAAAAAGTCTGTTTCGAGTCCTCAGGCACTACAACTGTACGTCCGGTGTCCTTGGAAATTTTTTCTACCATAAATTCGATCAAGGAAGCAAATTTATCGGATAAATGCTCGCTGATTATCAGAAATACTTCTTTCCTTGTCAGCACCAATTCTTTGTAACCGGATCCTGTAATAAAGACATAAAATTGTAGAAAATTGGTGTTAAAGGAAAAGATAAAATTTTCAATTAATACAATAACTTGAACAATGTACATTATTTTACCAAATAAATAACCGCAATAATTGAAATAATTTTAAAAAAATTAGACAGAAAATGTTGACATGGATTTGGTTAAAAGAAAGCTTTGCTTACTATATAATATATATATATATTCAAATATTTTATTTGAATGTTATAACATTTCATTCATATTTAAGAAATTTGTATGTGGTTGATTTTAATATGTATGTATATATATATATATATATATGCATACGTATATATCATAATTAAATCACAGAAAATTTATATATATTGTGACGTGATTTTTTGGAATCACGGCCACAAAGCCAGAAACGCTCTCGCAAAAACTGTAACGTTCCCGGTTGGCTGCCCGATTCAGTACGGTCAAGAACACGTGTTCTCGCTCAGTCACGTTTCGAGCACGTGACACATGATTTTGGTATTGATTCGGCTGAGAAAGGTTCAGAAAAGATCGCGCGCTCGAATCCGTCGGAAAAATATGTCTCCAGGTAATGAGTTGCCCGACGGAGGAGAGCGCCCGACGAGAAGTCTCGGTGGAATTGTCAGAGGTCCGGCTGTAATGCCGGCGCCCCAGCGTAGAAGGAATCACGAGCTGGAGAGCAGGCGGAGAGTGTTACGGGCAATGGCTGGGAAGCATTGCGCCGCGTTAAGTAGAGTAGAGCCTTGCTTTCGCTCGGATTCCAGGGGAAGCTGCCACCGAGATTCTTAACACGTTACCGAGGATGATTATTCTCCAATCACGCTCTCGGAAACGTAAGAAAGAAGAATAACGAGGCAGCAGCTATCGGTCAGAGAATTTGGACGATTATCCAAATTCTCGACAAGAGATTAAGAGAGTCGGTCTCCGTTCGTCGTTGAGGCAAGACCTCCTGCTCCTGCTATTGTGTTGGCTTGTTGTCACTCGGTCTCGCTCTGTATTGTTCGCGCTTCGCGTAACAGTGTCTCGCTCTCGCTCGCGTGTGTGATACGCGCGCCTCGTGTCTGTGTGTGTTCGAGTTTGTCACCCGTTCTCGCGGGGTGATTGCGAATAAGAATCGCACCGTTTTCGATGAATAATCCTTTGGATTATTCAAGTGCAGTGTGCGATGCACCGGCGCTGGATCCCGGTTTCGCAAGGAATGGCTCTCGCACCTCACCGAAAGGATTACTCTTTTCAGGTGAGTCGGTTATCGTTTTGGTTTCGTCCCGTGTTGGAAATAGTTCTCGCGCTACTTGCTGACATCTAACTCCGACCCTCTCTACCACAACCCGCATCCTGAGCGGCCGCGCATTTCCGCAACCGCTCATCCCCGTTCGTGCGTTCCGTCCGTTTGTTCTGTCCTGTTTCGTCCGTGCGGGAATCGAGTTCTTCCCACTCGATTCCCAGGTGCGGGAATCGAGGTCTTCCCACTCGATTCCCAGTTCAGTCCGGTTAGCCCACCGGCGAAATAAAAAGTGCAGTCGTGGAGTCGAATCCTTCCCACTCGACTCCCAGGTATGACCGGTTTGTTAATTCCGGGGAACCAAAAATTAACTGGCGCCCACCAGGAATGTTTGGGACGTTCCGGGCGGGGGTGACGGCCGAAGGCGACGGATTCGGTATCGTCTCGATCTCGTCAAATAAAGAAAAGAAATCCGTCACAATATATATATATATATATATACACATACATATATATTAAAATAATTTATTTCAAGCGTATAACAGCCGTCTCGTCCGTTATGATGCTACTTCACCCATTCTCAGGTAGAGGCACAGAGGCTACTCAATAGTGCCGCGTGCACGCTCGGCTACCGCACGATGCGAAAAAAATCATAACGGACAAGACGCACGTTTTCCGCAGGTAACTCTTGTAAATTTCGAAAGCTTATACATTAAACTAAAGGCCGAGACTAGGAGCTTTGCAAAATGTGACAAAATATATAACTTTTCGGACCGTTGAAAATATAAGTTTTCAAAATTATTCAATTTTATTTATGCCGAAGGCTATACTACATTTCAATCATTTATACATAAAGTTTAGATTCAACCGATGTAAAAATATGTTCTACATACCTCCAGAAGTCGTATCCATGCTGCAGAATTGAAATTAAACCCGTCACTTTAAAGTTATGGGTTTTTGAAGTCAGCGTTATTTTCGTCTGTTCAGCGCGTGACACGTACACTCTTCACGAACACTAACTGTCAACTGACGCTGCGGCGCAGGTATACACTTAAAGGGCTTTCCCTTCCACAATAGAATGCAGTTACTAGTCCTCTACCTGAATGACTACTCAACTGACCCTATTTCGAAAATTTATTTTTTGGGGTTTTGGCCAGGTTTTTGGGCTTTTCTCCTACTGTGAGACGTTTTTCTGTCCGAGACGGAAGGAAAATAAATTTTCTTTTCTGAATTAATGAATTCGGCTCAGTTATTTGAATTAATACTTTGTCGACATCTTTAAGCTTATGTAAATCAGAAGTTGGATCAGGAATTCAGAGCCTGCAGTAAACATTAGGGTAGTCCTTATTTTTGGTATTTTCGAATTTTACTGCTCGCACCAGCTAAAAAGATTACTAATGTATATCAAAAAAAGTACGTGAAAGACGCAGCCTCTGAGTTAATTTTAAAGGGAGCCTTCAAAGGAGTGAATTTTTCCATTTAATTAACATGAGCGTGTAACGTCCGGAGACGTTAAAATAAATCGAGCCTAAGCGTCTAGCGGCTAACGCTTTACTCTATTGACTATTTCATCGCAACAATTGTAACGACAAATAATCGGGGAGTGAGAATGTTTGCTGAAAGATCGCCAGAGACCTTGTTTTATGAACTGGTTATTAAATAGGTCGATTATAATAAGAGCCTGAGAATAATATTATGTTCCAGTCGCAATGGATGTTTAGGTTGAATACTTGCAGGGGATAATTCCGTAACTGCACTGGAGATAAACCCGGATGCATAGGCTGTTAGTCGATTGAATTGTACACCGAGTGATAGTAGTTTCTAATTAAATACCTTGATCGTTGCCTAGTTGATTGTTAGTTCATGGTTGACACCAGATTCGAGTTGACACTGGATGTTCGTCTGGACGAGGTTAATCGTTGATTAATGGTCGGTACTCGATTTTAGATTGACACTTGTTTATTAATTCGACGATGAAACGTCAGATGTTTTCAAGTTTCGTACAAAAATACAATTTCTTTGAGAATACAATTTAATTTATAAATTGACGTGGTAATAATCTTCGCGGACAATTTCGATTGAAGATTAAAGTTTTTAAAGATTAAAGACAACCCATCGTTCGCGACGCAATCAATTCCGAAGTTAGACGCAATCGCGGACAAAATATGTTGATTGATTTTAAAGAAATATAATGTAATAAAAATCGTAACACGACGCAATCAATTCCGAGGCTAGGCACAATCGCGTTACGAGCAGAGGTTCACCCTGGTCTACTTATGGTCGTGGAATAGCAATAAACGTGAAAAATCGGTAGTTTATATAACCCTAAAACTCCCACAACACTTGCCAGTTACATTATCATTTTTCTATAGTATAAATTGCTTTGTTATCGGTTTCTTTGATGTCATACGTTTATCACTGAAGGCCCCAAGTGTCGTGATCGTCTCTTGGCTGGTTGTCAAGTTGTTTACTTAAGCCGGCCTTCTGATAAGGCGCGCTATGTACGGAGAGACCTGCGCATGGTCCGATCATTTATTACAGAAAATCCGGCTTCCGCTTCGTCTCGATCGCTCTTAATTCTGTCTCTTTTCATCGTGTTTTGTCAAATAGAAAATTCGAATGCTCCGCGTGAGGAAAATTATGTATTGAAATGTAGGAATAACGAGCGCGAAGCAGAGGCCGTAATATTGGAGTTTCCGGCATGCACGCGTAGCGTGAATCATCTTCGAATGTATCGCGTTATACACACGGCCGGAGAAAAGACTCAAAGTCGTTGCGAACTTACTCATCTGAACGAAATAATGTCGTGAAACAATTTTCGTTTATATATTAACTAAATCAAGGCGGTGGCGGAGGGTCTAAATAAATTGTGCAATAAAGAAAAATTACGTCATACGTGACAAGCGTATGGACCAGTTGCGGTATATTTTTTTTCCGATTCAATATTGCTCCGAAAAAGTTTGAAACTTACTGAGTGTCTCTATTATAGTTATAGGTACTTCAGAAAAAAATAAGAGATTTTTAACGATACATGTTTTGTACGAACTGCTTGGTTAACATCAAATATTATTTGAACTGCTTGAAAAAGGAAATAAATAAATTCCACCGTTAAAAAAAAAAAAAAAAAATTATCAATCGGAGCTATGATTTTTTATTGCGTAACAATTTGGATTTTACAATTTTTGAAGTAGTACATATAAGGCATTCCATACGGTTTTGAACGATCAAAAAGTTGTCCGCCCTCAAAAAATTTGAAATTTTGTCAAATTATTTGATCATATGAAAAAGAGTAGTGTAAATTTTTTCAAAATTTTTGGATCCTATTTTTTTGAGTTTTGCAAAATTTCAAAATTTTCTAAGTACCGTTATATCTTGAGAACATACGATTGAACAGAAAAATATTTCAAACAAAAAAGTTGCAGTTTCACATAAACTTTGTGCAAATTTTTGTTCGAATCTTTTGAGTTTGAAAAATGACCATTTTCATCGAAAATAATTTTTTTCGGTCGGTATGCTACTTCCGATTTATCTCAAAAAATTCCAGAAAATACTCTAAAGTGTGTACAATAGACACGTATTTTTTTCTAGATAGCGCGATTAGTCGTTCCAAAGCTATGTTTTGTTTTATTATTAGGATTTTTTTTTTTTTTTAGAAAAACCAATTATTATTAAAAATTATTACTGTTATCGATGTTACCTGAAAAATGTGAGAAAAATTTGGGAGAGATTAATTTCTAATAATAATTGATTTTTCTAAAAAAAAAAAAAATCATAATAAAAAAACAGTGCATATCTTTGGAACAACTAATCGAGCCATCTAAAAAAAATATGTGTCTATTGTACACACTTCAGAGTATTTTCCGGAATTTTTTGAGATAAATCGAAAATGACGCACCGACCGAAAAAAATTATTTTCGTATATTTTTGATGAAAATGGTCATTTTTTAAACTCGAAAAATTAAAAAAAAAAAATTTCACAATGTTTATGTAAAACTGCAACTTTTTTGTCTTAAATATTTTTCTGTTTAATCGTATGTTTTCAAGATATAACGGTACTTAGAAAATTTTGAAATTTTGAAAAACTCAAAACAATGGGTTCCAAAAATTTTGAGAAAATTTATACTACTTTTTTTCATGTAATTAAATAGTTTGACAACATTTCAATTTTTTTGAGGGTAGACAACTTTTTGACCGCTCGGAACCGCATGAAATGCCTTGTATGTAGTATTTAGAGAATTGTAAAATCCAAATTGTTTCGCAATAAAAAAACATAACTCTAATTGATAGGAATTAATTTTTTTTTGTAACGGTGGAATTTATTTATTTCTTTTTTTAAGCAGTTCAAACAATATTTGATGTTAGCCAAGCGGTTCGTAGAAAACTTGTGTCGCTAAAAATCTCTCATTTTTTTCTGAAGTACCTATAACTATAATAGCGACACTCAGTAAGTTTCAGATTTTTTGGAGCAATATTAAATCAGACAGAAAAAATATACTGCAACTGATCCATACGCCCATGTTAATTGAATGGAAAAGATCACTCCTTTGGAGGCTCCCTTTAAAATTAACTCACAGGCTGTGCCTTTCACGTACTTTTTTTGATACACATTAGTAACCTTTTTGGCCGGTGCAAGCAGTAAAATTTGAAATTACCAAAAATAAGAACCACCTTAGTAAACATGTATACCCTGGTTGAGTAAGATTTTGTGGCTCGTATCGTTCGCGTCGGTTGCCACATTAAGTCGTTGGCCGTATCGAGCACGTGCGTGAAGGAGAATCGTGATCATTTTTTGTGGAAAATCGGTGTGAAGAGAACTGTCGGTAAAGTCGTGGATAATGAATCCGCCGCAGTTTAAGTGTATCGAGCTCAAGCTCGAGTTAGAGAAGTGCGGTTTATAGACATCGGGTCCTAAAGGAAGGTGGATGCAAGAGGTTATCGGTCGATGAACGGCTGCTGATGCCGTTGAGCACGCCTCAGACGATGACCTTGAGGACGCTGATGATGGAGATGGTGTAAGGAACGCTCGTGGAGTTCTAACGCCATCGTATGGAAACAACGATTAGCTAACACGCAATGAACCAGCGCGTCGTCGAGAAACAATGGAATTCGAATTTATGCGTTACGAAAATGGGCTTTTGAGGAGAGAGGTGGAACTTGCGAGGCGCGAGGCGGACTATTTACGTAGAAGATCAACTACGCCATCCGAAGAAACTCGCAGAAGACAGAATATCAACTCCATGTTGGATTTGGTAGCATTCTTTGATGGGAGCGCTGCTACATTTCGCAAATGGGAAAAACAAATCCGGTTGTTGTGTGCGACTTACGAACTCGATGACGACCGTGCAAAATTACTCATTAGCAACAAATTAAAAGGTAAAGCCAAAATTTGGTTCCAATCGAAGGACATGTTTTCAATGACACTTGACGAAATACTCGGTGGCCTGAAAAAAATGTATGACCATCGTCCCGTGCGTGTTGCACTATGTAAAAAATTTCAAGCTCGAGAATGGAAATCGACGGAAAGCTTCGCTGATTACTACCACGATAAAATCATTCTCGCGAAGTAAGTGCCAATTGACGACGAAGAAATGGTAGACTACCTTATCGACGGAATTCCGAGTGAGCATCTTCAAGATTTAGCGAAGTTAAAAGAGTTCACTAAAAAAGAAGATATGCTAAGAGTGTTCGAAAAAGTGTCGTTGCGGCCGAGCGCGAAGAATCAAAATCGACGTGATACGTGGCCGAGCAGATCAGGGACCAGGACGTCAGACAGTGCTCAAAAGAGCGTCGAAAATACGATGACAAGCCGACGCAGCATGATGACGAAAAACGTAAAACTTCTCGGTGTTATAATTGTAACAAATTAGGACATTTGGCTACCAGTTGTGAGCAGCCAAAGCGTCAGAAAGGGTCTTGTTTTACGTGTGCCGAGATCGGTCACATGTCAAAGGACTGTCCGACAAGAAAGAAGACATCACAGGTGACGGTTGTCACTGATGCCGATCCAGAGAACGAAGTCACTTGCCATCGTCGGAGCGAAGGAAAACGAAGAAGAGACGATCTTCCGAGATATCGAGTATCAAATTAGCCGTCAGGATATCGATTTTAAGTTCGTAGCGAATACGCTGCTGGATATTGGTGCCACGCTTAGCTTTGTGACAGAAAGCCTGATAACCAAACAAGCGATCGAGTTATTATATTCCGATAAAGATTATCACGGCGTTAATCGTCCGCCCTGGCGTATTGTTGGACAGGTGCAATTGAATATTCGACTTGACAAACAACTTAAAGAAAACGTGATTATTCTCGTCGTTCCCAATACGACGATGACATGTCCTATAGTATTCGGTCGCGAGATCTTGAAAATGTTTGGTCTGAGTTTGAGGAGAATGGTTGAGCACGTGATTGATGAAATAATGAATATTTCTATTAATGATAGTCGTGATGCAGTTGCAGAATCGTTGAACATTAATCTGGAACTGCCAGTTGCGATGGCGTCAAAGTTAAAAGAACTTTTTCAGTCTGAGTACGTTACTCCTGCGAGATCAAACACTACCAAAGGAGATATGGAGTTAAAATTAAAAATGAAAAATCCGCAGCCATTCCATTTCAATCCGCGTCGATTATCGTATATCGAAAAACAGAATCTGCGAAAAATGTTGGACAAACTTCTCGGGGAAAACATAATTCGGCCGAGCAAATCCGAATTCGTTTCGCCCATTATTCTCTCAAAGAAAAAAAACGGTGAAAATCGACTTTGCGTCGCCGTTTTAAACAAAGCCCTCTGCAGAGATAATTACCCGTTGCCGGTTATAGAGGATCAGATCGATATGCTCAGAGATAAAAAATCTTACAGTGTACTTGACTTGAAAGACGGATTTTTCCATATACGAATGGCAGAGGAGTCGGTACAGTATACAGGCTTCACTATGGTTCATGGAGCTTTCGAGTATCTAAAGATGCAATTTGGGTTAATTGTAGGGCCGTCCAGATTTCAAAGATTTTTGAACGAAGCGTTAGACGAGCTGATCCGGTCAGGAGATATTGTGGTGTACATAGACGATGTATTGGTCGCGACTACTACGTTGGAACATCATTTCGCGGTACTCAAGCGACTTTTTAAAGCTTTAGTCGAGAATCTGTTGGAGCTCCGGGTGGATAAATGCAAGTGTTTGTATAAAAAAGTCGAGTATCTGGGGTACCAAATATCCGAAAGTGGGGTTAAACCCAATTTGCAAGGAGTCGCTACGATTGAGAAATATCCGATCCCTCAAAATGTAAAGAGTATTCAGTGTTTTTTCGGAATGATCTCGTATTTCAGAAAGTTCATCGAAGGGTTCTCTATCATGGCAAAACCACTCGATGATTTAGTTCGCAAAGACGTTCCATTCGAGTTCGGCGAGACGCAGCTGGAAACGTTTCACACATTGAAGCAAAAATTGATCGAGTCTCCGGTACTTAGCATCTATAGTCCGTACGATGAAACGGAGCTCCATACAGACGCTAGCTCACACGGTTTCGGTGCCGTACTCATGCAGAAGAAAAAAGATCTCAAGTTTCACCCGATATTCTTCTTTTCAAAGAAAACAACCGATACTGAAAGCAGCTATCACAGCTTTGAATTAGAGACTCTCGCGATTATATACGCGCTACGACGATATCGTATTCACCTGCACGGTATAAAATTTAAGATTGTAACAGATTGTGCTTCTCTTAAAATGGCATTGGATAAACGAGAGATAAGCCCGCGTATCGAAAGATGGCAATTGAACTGATGAATTACGATTATGTCACGAAGCCTAGAGCAGGTTAGAAGATGCAGCATGTAGATGCGTTGAGCCGTGCGACAAATATTCTCGTGGTAGAAGATAATCCCCTCGAGTTAAATCTCGCATTGAGTCAAGGCCGCGATCCAAAAATCCGAGTTGCGCGAAAAACTCGAAAAAAATGGAAGATAAATATTACGAGATGCGAAACGGTCTGGTGTATAAAAAAAGGGTGATAATTTATTGTTTTATGTACCCGAAGGTATGGAGAGTCACGTCCTCGCAAATATCCTGACGAGCTAGGACATACCCAGGTGGGATTTAACAAATGGCCCGACGTTGGGCCAGTACTAAATGCCAGGCGTACAGGCTTGGCCCAAAGCTGACTCCCAGTATCGGGCCAGCATTATGCCGGTACTGGTTTGTTAACCTCGGCCCAACTCTGGCATGCAATGTCGGCCCAATACTGGTATTACATGGCGGCCCAACGTTGGCATACAACGCCGGCCCAGCGCTGGCATACAATGCTGGCCCAGCGCTGGCATCAAATCGTGGCCCGGCGTTGGCATTTAATGAGGGCCCTGTACTGGCATCCGATGCTGGCCCGACGCTGGCATTCAATCATGGTCTAGTACTGGATATAAATAGGTGGATATAAATAAATGTTAATGCGGATCGCATTAAGAAATAATTTTCAAACTGTCACGACTCGATGATTTAGAGTGTCGGAATTTATCAACGCCCAATTCTTTAGCTTTGTCGACAAAGACGGCGAAGCACTACACGGGTTTTCTATATGTACGTGCTCCTCCGCCCTCCCACAATTCTCATTGACGTCTTGATTAAGTGATTCGTCATTTGGCAATTCGTCAAGTGATGAAGAAACTACTTCATCCTCGATGTCATCGTTGTCATCTTCGACAATGAAATGCGAATTTTCAAGGTTAGAAAATTGAATCGTTACAATCGGATCCATCAAATCGCGATCATTTTTTTTTGCTTTATCGCCGGTTGTTCTATATCTTCCTCACTGATTATTTTCGGAACGCAATGTTTTAAAAAACGGTATTTTTTCACTCTCGAAATACTGGAACGTGGTTTCAACATTTTTTACGATGATCGAATGACATCTACGTGTGCGAACATAACCTCCTAAGCATACCGAGTGTATGGGATAACCGGGCCTGGCCCAGCACTGGCATAACGGCTGGCCCAGCCGTTATGCCATTGCTGGCCCGACGCTCAGTTTCAGCGTTGGCCCGACGTTGGCTTCAATGGTTGGCCAGACTTGGCCCGAGGTTACAATGCCAGCATCGGCACACTGCGTTGGGCCAATGCTGGGCCATGTGGCAAGCTCTGGCCAATCCCACCTGGGTAGGGGCGCGGAAAAAACGTGCGATGCAATGGATAAGAATTACTGGTTCCCTTAGATGCGATTGAAGGTCAAAGATTTTATAAGGAATTGTTTAAAGTGTCTTGCGTTCTCACCTCACACGGGCCGATCAGGAGGGTTCCTACATAGTATTCCTAAGGGAAATTTGCCCTTCCAGACCTATCACGTCGATCATCTGGAACCGATCGAAAAGAAGCGTTCAGTTAAACAGCATGTTTTAGTAGTCATCGATGCATTCACTAAGTTTACGAAATTGTACGCAACAGAATCAACTTCATCGAAAAAAACAATCGAATGTCTAACGAGCCACTTTGTGAACTACAGTCAGCCTCACACGATCGTATCGGACCGAGAAACTAGTCTTACATCCACTGAATTTCAGGAATTCGTATCCGAACATAACGTACATCACGTAAAAATTGCCACAGGTTCGCCCAAAGCAAACGGACAGGTCGAGCGGGTAAACCGTGTTTTGATACCAATGCTCGCGAAAACTCCGAATATTCGCGACGTCCTTACGAAGGTATATGGGTGGCAGCAAATATTCGTCCTTGGCGCGAACCGAATGTAAAATAATATTTTTTATTACTCATGCGGGAAAAGCGGTATCTTTACGCCCGCTGTTACGGTTGAAAAGTAGCTTTTTGCCCATTTTATAATTTGAGTGCGCAAAGTAAGAAAAATAATAATAACTTGCGTGCGCAAAGTTTACTTTTCGCACGCAAGTTATTATTATTTTTCTTTGCGCACGCAAATTCAGTGCCGGAATTAAATAAAAGAATAACGTTGGTGAAATTCAACGGAAACAAAAACGCAACCGAAATATTAAAGCTGAATTGAGGTTGACGTGACAGATCGTATACTATTTTATTACTCATGCGGTTCTTGTTCTTGTTCAAAATAAATTATTTTCATTGTTCCTTAACTAAGTTTCCTGTATATTTCTTAACTTTTTAGTTATTATTTTTGGTCTGTGGGGGGGCTCCGCCCTCCCAATCCCCCGCCGGGGCTTCGCCCCTGGACCCTCAAGCGAATGAGCGCACTCGCTTTGCTCGTGCGCTCAACTTCGCTTTCGTGGGCAATCGACAACTTGCCGCACTAGTTGCACAATATACTATTAATTACGAAATATCGAGGAAGTCGTAAATAAGACATTGTAATCTGTTTTAAAAAATATGTTCCGCTAACTAAGTCCGGGTTGGACAGGTGGTCAGGAAAGGCCGAACCTGTAAGGAAATAGCTAAATAATAGAGAGACGGGCCGCGAGCGAGTCGAGCGCATTGCACCGAAGGGTAGGGAAAAATAGCAGTAGGCGGTTGTTTAAAAAAACAAATGTAGTCGTCAAGACGTTTTTCTGTCCGAGACGGAACGAAAATAAAGTTTCTTCTCTGAATTAATGAATTCGTCTCAGTTATTTAAATTGATACTTTATCGACATCTTTACCTTATATATCGATGAATCGACAAATCAAATAAAAAACATATTTTGCTGAAAATTTCTTTTAGATGGTAAAAGGTGTGAAAACTCATTGGCACTAGATATATTTCGACGCTAGGGTTTGTGGTAACGGATAATTATCGCAACAAACTCAAGTATTTACCGTGCTAATAAACGTGACTTGGATGTTCGATATCGAACGACCCTCCTGGTAACGTAGCACGGATAGAGAAGAGAAGAACACTCGAGATGGATCATTGAATAATTACTCTCAGTGCAACAGGAATATATAAATTGAAAATAATTATTATCGTATATAGTAGTATAAAACACTATTGTTTCCTCATAAAGAAAGCTTTGTTTTCGTGAGAACTTTTTTTTCGAGATTTTTATGCCGATATGTTCAAAATTTCCCAAAACATCGAAAAATCATATTTTGAAAAAATTTCCCGATGGATGTGTGTGTGTGTGTGTGTGTGTGTATGTATTCTGAGTTCAGATGTAAATAATCAATAATACGCTTCGAGATATAGAGCTGAAATTTCGCAGACTTGTCGAGCACGAATTGCTTTTCATTATAAAAAAAATTTGTTTTAATTTTAACAGGTGTTCAGATTTTATAGACTTTTTTCGTTCTTGCAAGAATGGCGTGAACGCTGTAACATCTGCAATTTTCAAGATATTGCACTCAAAATTTGTACAGAATTAGTAATAGCTATGAAGGTTGTTTGGTATTGAATGTGGTGAAAATCCATCGAAAGATTGAATTTTTATGAAATTTGGAATTTTTCGAAAAATATAGCGTAAATGCTTTAAATTGCATAATTTTCAAGATATTGCACTGAAACTTTGCACAAAGCTAATATAGAGCTGTCGAGGTTGTTCGTTATTAAATTTGACGAAAATCGATGGAATGATTAATTTTTTTTAATTTTTAGTCTTTTTTTAAATAGCCGAGTACAACATTGTACAAAATAGTGAATTTTGCAGATTTGCGCATTGATTACTCATGTTTTTCAAGAGTTAACAAAGCTTCCTTTATAAGGAAGCCAAATTTAATCGCCATACTTTGTGATATAGGAAGCTGTGTGAAATGTGGATAAAGATGAGGAAGCAATGAGAAAATGTACAATTTGCAGGGTTTTATTAAGAAGCATCCCAGTGAACACGTTATGTTGCCGCAATGTAACATGGAAGTTACATGTAATGTTACAATGTTATCCCTATGTAACGTTGCTGTTATATAACTTGCAAGTAACAATGTTATGTAACATTTGTTACATGTAGGTTACACAACTGCAATATAACTTTGTTACATTGCAGTGGCGCAGCATATGTTATATTGCGGCAATATAACATAGAAGTTACATGTAATGTTACAATGTTATTCCTATGTAACGTAGCTGTTATATAACGTGCAAGTAACATGTTATATAACATTTGTTACATGTACGTTACATAACTGCTATATAACTTTGTTGCATTACAGTGATATAATATATGTTGTATTGTGGAAATATACCATAGAATTTATACACTGTAAACAAAGATATGAAATTTCGAACATTTTTACTACGAGGGATCCGGGGTCGCGAAATTAAGTTATGAGGGATAACTTAAGTTATGAAGGCTCAGGTATTCTGGAATACAGATTCGCGAGTTCACATAACTTATGAGGGGTCAGGGGCTCTAAAATTAAGTTATGAGGGGACACTGAACTTATGAGGGGTTAGGAATCCTGGAATTGGGTTTCGCGGCTTTACAAAACCTACAAGGGGTCAGGGGTGACGAAATTAAATTATAAGGGGTCACTTAAGTTATTAGGGATCAGGTATTTTGGAATAAAGTTTTGAGAGTTCAAATAACACTTATAAGGGGTCAGGGGCTCCGAAATTAAGTTATGAGAGGTCAGTTAACTTATGAGAGGTCACAGTTTTTTCAAACATGTTTTGAGGTCTTACATAACTTATGAGAGGTTAGAAGCTCTAAAATCAAGTTATGAGGGGTAACGTAAGTGGTGAGGGATCACTTGAGTTATGAGCGTGCAGGTATTCTGGAATAAGGTTTACATAACTTATGAAGGGTCAGGTGATTCGAATTCGCAAATAAAAAAACCAACTTTCGTGGTTTATTGCTCATTCAAATGCATATACTATTATTCTTTTATTATTATTATTTTACTGTCATTATTATACTACTATTATTTTTTCGGCACTCTAGCATTCATATATTATACAAGTAGAGGAAAGTCATAAGTAGTCGGTAACGTAATCGGTAGCGTGTTGGGTAGATAGAAAGGATGGTAGGTAGGGTCGAGGGTTCGATTCCCGGTCTCTGAGAAAAGTTAGATCGGACAATTCGTGCAGATCTTTTTTTTCCCTATGAATCTCTTTTTGGGGCTGGTAGACTATGCATATTAAATTATTTTGCAAGAGCGATATATTTTTTACAACATGTTTAACAACAATTAATTTTAGTTACGGTAACGTAATACAGTTACGTAACTGTTACGTAACTGTTACGTAACTGTTACGTAACTGTTACGTAACTGTTACGTAACTGTTACGTAACTGTTACATAACGTTACATAACTGTTATATAACAATGTTACATTGCTGAGCAGGAAATTGTAACTTACATGTAACTTACATGTAACGTCCATATAATGTTACATGTTACAAACATTAACATTGCCGTTACATTACTGCAACATTACTGTGTCCACTGGGATTATAGTATTTAGTATTATTATAAGGAAGTATTCTGGTATAAAATTTTGAAAAAATCATTTTTTGCATATTCTTAAAGCTTAGACCTATAAGAATATATCCTTAAAAGGAAATTTGAAAATCCCAATATTTTACGGAGTTATAGTTATCTTAGTGACGTTGCAACTGCGCCCGTCACGTCAAAGCAAATCCCATATAGACGCTTTTCTCAAAACTCCTTTTCTCAACACGGCTGACACGCCCACACAGCAAAATTGATCCCAGGACCATCCTGAAATAGTCCCATTCGTGTCCTGCCAAGATAGTACGTCTTATGAACGTCTATGGGGGGAACCAGTAACATATTGTTCTACCCGGGATTAATATTGGATGTCTTGAGGATATCCTGTCACAACCGTAATTGGACGATCCCAACGCACTCTCTTATAGACGTCTGTGGGAGGTAGTGGTAGGACATTGTTCTACCCGAGATTAATATGGGATGTTTTGTGGATATCCTACCGTCACCGTGTGTAGACGATCGTACCGCACTGTCTTGTAGATGTCTATGGGAGGTACTTGTAGGACATTGGTCTACTCGAGATGAATATAGGATGTCTTCAGGGTATCCTGTTGCAACGGTGTTTAGACGATCCCAGCGCACTCTCTTAGAGATGTCTATGAGAGGTACCGGTAGGACTCCGTTCTACCCGAGATTAATATAGGATATCTTGAAGATATCCTGTCGCAACCGTAATTAGACGATCCCAACGCACTCTCTTATAGACGTCTGTGGGAGAAACTGGTAGGACATTGTTCTACCCGAGATGAATATGGGATGTCTTGAGGATATCCAGCCGTCACCGTGTGTAGACGATCATACCGCACTGTCTTGTAGATGTCTGCAGGAGGTACTAGTAGGCCATTGGTCTACTCGAGATTGATATAGGATGTCTTCAGGATATCCTGTTGCAACCGTGTTTAGACGATCCCAGCGCACTCTCTTAGAGATGTCTCCGAGAGGTACCGGTAGGATTCCATTCTACCCGAGATTAATATAGGATATCTTGAAGATATCCTGTCGCAACCGTAATTAGACGATCCCAACGCACTCTCTTATAGACGTCCGTGGGAGATACTGGTAAGACATTGTTCTACCGGCGATTAATATGGGATGTCTTGAGGATATCCTGCCGTCACCGTGTGTAGACGATCATACCGCACTGTCTTGTAGATGTCTGTGGGAGGTACTAGTAGGCCATTGGTCTACTGGAGATTAATATAGGATGTCTTGAGGATATCCTATCGTAACCGTGTTTTGACGATCCCAGCGTATTCTCTTAGAGATGTATCTGGGAAGTACCAGTAAGACATTGTTCTACGCGAGATTAATATGGGATGTCTTGAAGATATCCTGCCGCAACAGTGTGTAGATGATCCCAGCGGACTCTCTTAGAGATGTCTTTAGGAGGTTAGCCATTAAACGGCGTTAGTTCTAGACTCGCCGCGAGATGGCAAAGGCTCTCACATACGGATCATGCAAATAGAATGCTTATATAGCCGAGTGTGAACACGGACATTTGACATCGAAAGGAGTCAGACCTCAAAAGAGGCCACATTACAAGGAGTACTTATTGTCTCCCCCTGTACTGTACCCATTTTATTGAAATTTAATTAATTAATTGAAATTAATTAATATTAAATCGAAATAAAAATAATTATCCACTGCTGTGTTGGCAGTCTAAGAGACGTCCCGAAGACATCCCAAACACATCCCAGGACGGCAGTGGGACCATCTTATTGCGGCAATCACTGCGGACATTTCAGAGCCCATGGGAATCCCATGGGACCATCCCATTACCATCACGAGACAATTGAGTCAATTGACGTGATGCCCGAAAGACGTACTTGGGACGTATTATTGCTGTGTTTGATAATTCTGGAATATCTTGGTGACGTCTTCAAGAAGTCTCGATAACATCTTATCGATATCTCCACTCTGCTGTATTTGCAGTCCAAGAGACGTCCCACAGTAGGAGAAAAGCCCAAAAACCTGGCCAAAACCTCAAATGACCTTTGACGGGAATGAAAATTGGCTTACAGGGGTTTTCAAGGTCGCTGATTACGAATCTGAAAGCCAAAATATCGTAAACAAAATGGCCGATCCAATATGGCTGACATGAATGTTAAAAAGTTGCCAGATGTCGACAAAAATTGGTATTTACGGGTTTTCAAGGTCGCTGATTACGAATCCGCAAGCCAAATTATCTTAAAAAAATGGCCGATCCAGTATGGCCGACATGAACGTTAAAAAGTTACCAGATGTTGACAAAAATTGGTATATAGGGGTTTTCAAGGTCGCTGATTACCAATCCGATATCTATTGTTTATAACTTGCAACAAAAAGCTTACAGCAAATTGTTATAAACAAAATGGCCGAGTATCCTGCTAAATAGATAAATTAATATATAAAAAAAAATCGTCATAATAAAATAAACGTGAACAGTGTATTCTACGCAATTATTATTTTTATTTCCAAAATACATACGGAACGTTTCAAAAACAGAAAATTTTATTCTCAATCAAAATCGTAATCGGAGTCGGAGTCGGAGTCAGAATCATTATCCGAGTTTGTATCTATTACAACTCCCGGCACGGCTTCAATCTCGGCGCAAAATTCGTCTGCTGCAGCAGTCACTTTAGGAGCGATCAACATCGCTACAGCTTCCGGCGACAAACTCTTCAGCTTCTTCTGTGATTTGATTGAAGAGTATCGAAAAAGTCTGTTTCGAGTCCTCAGGCACTACAACTGTACGTCCGGTGTCCTTGGAAATTTTTTCTACCATAAATTCGATCAAGGAAGCAAATTTATCGGATAAATGCTCGCTGATTATCAGAAATACTTCTTTCCTTGTCAGCACCAATTCTTTGTAACCGGATCCTGTAATAAAGACATAATATTGTAGAAAATTGGTGTTAAAGGAAAAGATAAAATTTTCAATTAATACAATAACTTGAACAATGTACATTATTTTACCAAATAAATAACCGCAATAATTGAAATAATTTTTAAAAAAATAGACAGAAAATATTGACATGGATTTGGTTAAAAGAAAGCTTTGCTTACTATATAATATATATATATATTCAAATATTTTATTTGAATGTTATAACATTTCATTCATATTTAAGAAATTTTTATGTGGTTGATTTTAATATGTATATATATATATATATATATATATATATATATATATATATATATATGCATACGTATATATCGTAATTAAATCACAGAAAATTTATATTTATATATACACATACATATATATTAAAATAATTTATTTCAAGCGTATAACAGCCGTCTTGTCCGTTATGATGCTACTTCACCCATTCTCAGCTAGAGGCGCAGAGGCTGCTCAATAGTGCCGCGTGCACGCTCGGCTACCGCACGATGCGAAAAAAATCATAACGGACAAGACGCACGTTTTCCGCAGGTAACTCTTGTAAATTTCGAAAGCTTATACATTAAACTAAAGGCCGAGACTAGGAGCTTTGCAAAATGTGACAAAATATATAACTTTTCGGACCGTTGAAAATATAAGTTTTCAATATTATTCAATTTTATTTATGCCGAAGGCTATACTACATTTCAATCATTTATACATAAAGTTTAGATTCAACCGATGTAAAAATATGTTCTACATACCTCCAGAAGTCGTATCCATGTTGCAGAATTGAAATTAAACCCGTCACTTTAAAGTTATGGGTTTTTGAAGTCAGCGTTATTTTCGTCTGTTCAGCGCGTGACACGTACACTCTTCACGAACACTAACTGTCAACTGACGCTGCGGCGCAGGTATACACTTAAAGGGCTTTCCCTTCCACAATACAATGCAGTTACTAGTCCTCTACCTGAATGACTACTCAACTGACCCTATTTCGAAAATTTATTTTTTGGGGTTTTGGCCAGGTTTTTGGGCTTTTCTCCTACTGTGCGTCCCGAAGACATCCTGGGACGACAATGGGACGATCCTATTCCGGTAATCACTGCGGACACTTTTGAGCCAATGGGACCATCCCATTACCATCACGGGATAATTGACGTGATGTCCGAAAGACGTACTTGGGACGTATCATTGTTGTGTGGGTGATATTTTAAGTTCTACTCAACCGATTTACTTCAAATTTTTTACCAATCTTCAATGTATAACTCTCTATTGCCCCAGATACTTTAGTGGCAACATTTTTTTTTTTTAGTTTCGCAAAAAAATTAAAAACTATTGAAAAAAGAGTCGCAAAACGCCTCTTTTTGTTCAGACAGCCGCCATTTTGCGATTTTTTTCCGTTTTCTCTGGGGGAGGGGCTGTAACGATATTCTTACTAGATAAGGATCTTTTTTTTAATTTTGGATCGGATTACTAGAAAGGTTGCAATCGTGTCAGCCAGCACACCTATTTTTTTAGCCCAATTATACTATATGTCTCGTTCTCAATGATAGAAATGTAGTCATGCTTGCCATGCCTTACACCACAACGTTTAGCGCATGTTTTTTGAAACTTGGAGCGCTATCTTCATGCCTTACCTTCATATTGTTTCGTTGTGCCGAAACGTCACCACGTTTTTTTTTCGAGGAAAAAATATTTTCATAAATATTTTATAAAAGATCTGTTACATCATGCCGGATCACAAGAAAAGGAAGCATTCACGGTCCAAATCCATAGAAAATCATCATTCCAAAAGAAGAACGGATGATAGATTCGAGGAAATGCAAAAGCGTATAGACGACCTCACGAAAGCCGTGGAAGCCGTGTTGAATGTGCAACAAGCGCAAAACACACCACCCCCGCCTGAGGGGGAAAAATCTTCTGAGTTAACAGTAATAGGTAATAATAAAAATTAAAAAAAAAAAAAAAAAGAAAAAGAAATCTTTGTATGGATAACTTCATTTTTCCACACGAAATTTGAAGGACAAACCCACACGGTATTGTCAAGTCAATAAGACATGTAAATAAGTTATCTGTGTAAAAAATTCAATAAGAAATCAGTATACACAGACTACACGAAAAACATTTCACTATTTTGCCCAATATATACCGTATTGATTCAAGATGACGGGGCCGAGGTCGAAATGAATGAGAAACAGGACGACGGTGAAGTAGAAGAGATCCCTATAGAACAGAGTTCGACAAATGAACAGGTCTTGAAGACATTAGGAGTTGACAGCAGTGACTGTAAATTTAAGACCGTAAAATATCACCCGCAGCTGATGGATACTTGGTTGAAATGGAAAAGCGACGGTTTACCGGAGAAAAACAAAAAAGAAATTTTGGAATCATATAATCGGCAGGGTGATTTTTATCTTGAAGCTCCTAAGGTGAATTTGGAAATTGTCCCGGTAATGACCGAGATCTGTAAGAAAAGAGACCAGCATTTTATAGACACACAAAACTGTGTGGGGACAGCCATCGCTGCCCTCGGTGCTGCAGTCTCGATGATTATAGAGCCTCCTGAAGAGGGCCTGGATGAAGAGGCATTTACGGATTACATAAGTCAAGCTGGTCAAATACTAACGGACGTTTTTCATCAGCAATCTGTGGCCAGAAAATCGTTTATCACGCCAGGTTTGAATAAGGGCCTAAAACCAGCGATCGAAACCACGATCTCAAAAGAATGGCTATACGGAGAAAATCTTAAAGAGAGAATCAAGGATGTTAAAGAAATGGAAAGAGCATGTGCGGAAATTAAGGATAAGCCTGTATCCAAATATGCGATAAAACCTCGGGAGCAGGGAAACTGGAAATACCCACCGGCGCGTCCACGTCAGGTGGGTCAATTTTATTCAAAGAATCGACAACTCAAATTCAAGCCGCGGAACTATGGACCTCCCCAGAGCTCATTCAAGCCAACGCACAGTAGGAGAAAAGCCCAAAAACCTGGCCAAAACCCCAAAAAATAAATTTTCGAAATAGGGTTAGTTGAGTAGTCATTCAGGTAGAGGACTAGTAACTGCATTCTATTGTGGAAGGGAAAGCCCTTTAAGTGTATACCTGCGCCGCAGCGTCAGTTGGCAGTTAGTGTTCGTGAAGAGTGTACGTGTCACGCGCTGAACAGACGAAAATAACGCTGACTTCAAAAACCCATAACTTTAAAGTGACGGGTTTAATTTCAATTCTGCAACATGGATACGACTTCTGGAGGTATGTAGAACATATTTTTACATCGGTTGAATCTAAACTTTATGTATAAATGATTGAAATGTAGTATAGCCTTCGGCATAAATAAAATTGAATAATTTTGAAAACTTATATTTTCAACGGTCCGAAAAGTTATATATTTTGTCACATTTTGCAAAGCTCCTAGTTTCGGCCTTTAGTTTAATGTATAAGCTTTCGAAATTTACAAGAGTTACCTGCGGAAAACGTGCGTCTTGTCCGTTATGATTTTTTTCGCATCGTGCGGTAGCCGAGTGTGCACGCGGCACTATTGAGCAGCCTCTGCGCCTCTACCTGAGAATGGGTGAAGTAGCATCATAACGGACGAGACGGCTGTTATACGCTTGAAATAAATTATTTTAATATATATGTATGTGTATATATATATATATATATATATATATATATATATATAAATTTTCTGTGATTTAATTATGATATATACGTATGCATATATATATATATATATATATATATATATATATATATTTATATATATTTACATATATATATATATTTACATATTAAAATCAACCACATAAAAATTTCTTAAATATGAATGAAATGTTATAACATTCAAATAAAATATTTGAATATATATTATATAGTAAGCAAAGCTTTCTTTTAACCAAATCCATGTCAATATTTTCTGTCTAATTTTTTTAAAATTATTTCAATTATTGCGGTTATTTATTTGGTAAAATAATGTACATTGTTCAAGTTATTGTAATAGATACAAACTCGGATAATGATTCTGACTCCGACTCCGACTCCGATTACGATTTTGATTAAGAATAAAATTTTCTATATTTGAAACGTTCCGTATGTATTTTGGAAATAAAAATAATAATTGCGTAGAATACACTGTTCACGTTTATTTTATTATGATGATTTTTTTTTATATATTAATTTATCTATTTAGCAGGATACTCGGCCATTTTGTTTATAACAATTTGCTGTAAGCTCTTTGTTGCAAGTTATAAACAATAGATATCGGATTGGTAATCAGCGACCTTGAAAACCCGTATATACCAATTTTTGTCAACATCTGGTAACTTTTTAACGTTCATGTCGGCCATATTGGATCGGCCATTTTTTTAAGATAATTTGGCTTGCGGATTCGTAATCAGCGACCTTGAAAACCCGTAAATACCAATTTTTGTCGACATCTGGCAACTTTTTAACATTCGTGTCAGCCATATTGGATCGGCCATTTTGTTTACGATAATTTGGCTTTCAGATTCGTAATCAGCGACCTTGAAAACCCCTGTAAACCAATTTTTATTCCCGTCAAAAGTCATTTGAGGTTTTGGCCAGGTTTTTGGGCTTTTCTCCTACTGTGCAACGTCGAAGATGACGAACCGATCATCGTTCAAGAAATAATTCAGGTACAAAAACCAGCAGGGCGCCTTCGTCACTTTATTGGTGAATGGAAAAGGATAACATCAGATAATTTTATCCTAAATTGTGTTTATGGATATAAAATTCCATTTGTCGAGTTACCACTGCAAAGTCTTCCACCAAGGAAGATAACTGGCTCTGCGGAAGAAAATGAATCAATGCGAACAGAAATTGACAAATTATTAAGTAAGGGAGCGATTGAGGAATGCGAAGAATGCGAAGGACAATTTCTCTCATCCTACTTTCTCATTCCAAAGCCTGATGGGACAAATCGTTTCATTTTAAACCTCAAAAAATTGAATGAATTCATTGACCCGCCACATTTTAAGTTGGAGGATATTCGGGCGGTGCTGAATTTAGTTTCTCGAGGAGATTTTTTGGGAACTATAGATCTAAAAGATGCATATTTCCTTGTCCCTATTCATGAGGGGCACAAAAAATATCTGAGGTTTAAATTTGAGGAAAAGTTGTTCCAATTTTTGTGCTTACCGTTCGGTTTGTGCACAAGCCCGTATGTTTACACGAAAATAATGAAGCCAGTTATAAACAAATTGAGACTGTCTGGTCTGTTGTTGGTTTTATACCTGGACGATTTTTTATTCATCCATAAGAGTAAAAAGTTGTGTGAGGAAAATATGAAAATTACTAAAGAGTTTCTGGAACGGTTAGGTCTTATTATAAATTACGAAAAGAGCTCAATAGTTGCCAAAGTTGCCAATATTTAGGATTTATTATTGATACAGTCCAATTTTCTCTAAATTTAACAGATAAAAAGAAGGATCAAATAGTAAGACTTGCGGATAACTATAAGGTTGGGAAATCATATAAAATCAGAAAATTCGCCGAATTCTTAGGTGTAATTGCAGCAGCATGTCCTGCAGTAGCATATGGGTTTATTCATTGCAAACGGCTGGAGAGACAAAAATATTTAGCTTTAAAATTTAATGGTGGAAATTACGAGGAAAAGATGTATATTGTGAACGATTTAATAGAAGATTTAATCTGGTGGAAAATCAATGCTGCAATTGGTAAAAATCCAATAAGGACTCAGGTCTATGTTCTAGAAATATTTTCAGATGCCTCTTTGTCAGGCTGGGGTTGTTTTTGTAATAATCGCAAAGCCTTTGGTTTCTGGAACGAGCAAGAAAGAAAAAACCATATAAACTTTTTAGAACTGTTGGCAGCTTTTTTCGCTGTGAAATGTTTTGCATCAGAGCTAACAAATTGTGAAGTTTTATTACGTATTGATAATATGACAGCGATTTCATACATCAATAGAGCGGGGGGTGTGCGTTTCTCACATCTTAGTGATTTATCTAGAAAAATCTGGAAATGGTGCGAGGAAAGAAAGATATGGCTCAAAGCCTCATATATTCCATCTATGGAAAATGAAGAGGCGGATAGAGCATCGCGAAACTTAAATTCAGATATAGAATGGAATCTTTCTCAGACTGCATTCAATCAAATTGAAGGTCGGTTTGGTCCAATTGCAGTAGACTTGTTTGCTACAAGATTGAATAAGAAATGGAAAAAATTACACTCGAGATACCCTGATCCAGAGGCGAGAGCTGTAGATGCCTTTACGATGCCATGGGGTGGAGAGAATTTTTATGCTTTTCCTCCTTTTGCTCTCATTTTACGAACATTATGGAAAATAATTAACGATAGAGCAATTGGAGTTGTGGTAGTACCATTTTGGCCCACCCAACCGTGGTACCCGTTGTTTACATCACTTCTTATAGAACGTACAATAGAATTTACACCTAATAAGTTGCTGTTAATATCTCCTTGCAGAAACAAGTGCCACCCCCTAGCATCCCACCTTTCACTAGTGGCTGGCAGATTATCAGGACAGCGTATTTACGGAAAGGAATAGCAGAAGAGGCTGTGGAGTTAATGATCAACTCCATTAATAAATCGACATTAAAACAGTACGAGTGTAATTTGAAATGCTGGTGGGAGTATACGCATACAAAGAAAATTGATATGTACAACGCGAAAACAACGGAGATTATTAGTTTTTTAAATAATCGCTTCAAGGAAGGGGCAGGGTACAGCACGTTGAACACTGCCCGCTCCACAATTACATTAATATCAGCATACGATGTTAATGAGGATGGTTTGATTTCTCGTTTTTTCAAGGGTGTATTTAAACAAAGACCAACCAAACCAAAATATTCTACAACTTGGGACGTGTCTCCTGTTCTAAACTTTATGGAAAAAATGCATCCAATTCCACAATTAAAACTAAAAGAGGCAGCGGAAAAGGTTGCAACGTTATTAGCTATAACCACAGCGCAGAGGCTCCAAACTCTTGCTTTAATAAATATTGAAAATATTATGAAATCAGACACAGGAATAAGTATAAAAATAACTGATCAAATAAAGACGTCAAAACCTGGCGCCTATCAACCGGAGCTGGTACTGCCTTTTTTCAACGAGAACCCAGCTTTGTGTGTAGCCTCAGCTGTTCTAGATTATATAGAGTTCACAAAAACTTTGAGGGACAAAAGTATTAAAAATTTATTTCTCACGACAGTAAAACCCTTTGGTGCTGCATCATCTCAAACCATTAGTCATTGGGTAAAAACCTTGTTAGGAAAGGCGGGAGTAGATACTCAACAGTTCACAGCGCACAGTACACGTCACGCATCGGTATCGACAGCCCACAGACGAGGGGTTGATATTGCGATTATAAGACGATGCGCTGGCTGGACTCCTAACTCTCAGGTGTTTTTTAAATTTTATAATAAACCAATCCAGGTGCCAAATGACTGTTTTATGCAAGCCATACTAAAAAATTGACAGGAATAATGGTCTTTATTTGTTTTGGCCTTGTTAAGTAATTGCCTGTAATTAATCTTGTGTGTTAAATGAAAAATAAAAACAACAAGAAAATAAAAAGAATTATCACACAGACTCTAAAAAACTACATTTCTATCATTGAGAACGAGACATATAGTATAATTGTAGGATCAAACGAGCCCGCCGAAGGCGGGTGAAGTTCCTCCCATTTATGTCCCACAAGAATATCGATATTGATGATGAGTATTATGGTACTGGTTACAGTGAGCAAAATTTATAGCCCACTATCATCTTCAGAAACATGTGATAATTCTGTGCAAAGGTGCCACACAAAACAATATGGAGGTAAGGCATGAAGATAGCGCTCCAAGTTTCAAAAAACATGCGCTAAACGTTGTGGTGTAAGGCATGGCAAGCATGACTACATTTCTATCATCTTCGAACGAGACATTACGTATAATTTCGATCAAACTTCACCCGCCTTCGGCGGGCTCGTTTGATCCTACAATTTTACTAGCTTATAACTTATTTAATTTCCCTTTTTTATCTCGAAAATATTTCTGTTCGTTGTCAAAAAATTTAATAAATAAATGTTGTAAAAAGAATAATGGTAAAAATATTTTTTGTTTTTCTTTATCGAGCTTGACAAAACGCTCAACATGCATGTCTCTAGACCAGAATACCGCCTTAATAGACATATTAGCAAAATTTTCATCAACTTATTGAAAGCTCTTTATCAGCTTATTGAAACTTTGAATTTTTTTTAGTTTTAATATCGATGGTAAATGGAAAAAAATAGTTATCGATTACTTTGACATTAATTAATTTAGATTACAGATTTATTTTTGCTCATCGTTGATTTTACGTCACAACTAACGATTTTCCCAAATTTATTTTCTTCATTGTACAAATTTTTATTTATATAAAAGGATTGGATTGTGTTGTGTTGAAATAGATGTCAGTAAATTCAATTATTATGTGATCGAATTACCTTGATAAAAATAAGAATTGATAAAACGGATATCAATAAAGTTTTTAGAAACCCGATAACGTAATTTAAAAAGTGCGCTTATTGGAATTCCTGTATTGCTAGTTCATGACTTTTGACTATCTCCAAATTATCTTTTTTAGTCAGTAGTTTTTTTAATTTTGATTTTCTCACAGTGGAAGATTTGTCGAATAGCAAAAATGATGAGGAAACAGCATGCAACCTTTCCCAGGATTACTTTCAGTCTAACAATTATATTTGAATACAATAAAATATGCTATTTTAACGATTCAATCTCGTCACTCTGCTAGAAATTTTAAATCGATAGCGGAAAAGCAGGAAAAAATTGATTGAGCAATGAATCAGAATTAATCAATTTTAACATTATTTCTTGAAAATCTGAATCTCATGAGCTATCTCAAAATTTCATAACAATGGTCAATTATCCTTGTCACTTTTAGTGCATTACAGAATAAGATTAGCAAGAGGCTAAACAAGCATTTGCTGAAAATTCAAATACATATTTGAAAAAATTTCACCCGAGCAATTCTATCTGAAGCGCTGATTTTCCCGATTTCGATTTTTCGATTTCGTGCGAATTCGTGTGATTTCTCGTGATTTCACGCGATTTCAAATCTGATTTCATACCGAGGGGGTTCAATGATTTCACAAATGCATAGCCCGTGGGATTTTCCTCTTTCTTCATAACAACCAAGCATTCTCAATGGGAAAACATAAAATACAGAATTTTCTTTTTGGCTTGCTAAAAATGTATCGAGGTGAAATTCCGTTTTTCCATGTCCAAGAAAATTTTTGTTAAATTTCACATTAATTATTTTAAGTCCCAGTGAAATTTTAATCGCTTCTGGAGAATTTCGGGGGGGGGGGGGGATTAATAGCAATCTGAATGATTGAACACATTGTTACAGCGTGAAAACCGATTCCAGCCGAATAATTAACGGAAAGACAAGATGGTTGCGCTTAGCCGTGAACCGCGTTGTTTTGGTCTTTATTCGTCGGGAGTCAAGCTCCGAGGAAAAATCGATTTCGGCGAAGAAAGGTGCGATGATAAATCGCGAATTCTGTGCGTTTCAGAGAGAAAAGGAAGAGTATGCGGTCGCGCGGGAAATGTCGGTATCTCATCGGGATGTAGCCTGCATCAGCGTCGTCTCGATTTTGTGTGCCCGCGTTGTTCACGCACACACTATCGAGAAAAGCACGCTTTCCGCTCAGCGCCGGCGCCGCAAGTGCTCTCTCTCTCTCTCCCTCTCTCTTTCTCTCTCTAACCCCCACTTTTCCTTTTGAGCTTTTGATCAGCCCCAGTGAGCGTTAAGTTCTCGTACGGTTTGCCTCGCGATCTGCGAACGATCTCAAGCGATCCCGCCGAAACTCAACATTGTTTTGTGCAGACAAATAACAACAAATGTACAAAAAATCAACCCAATAAAAAGAATACTGTCAAACTTAAAATGTTCCTGCATGGCCTAATAGTTTTAATTATTTTATCGAAGGAAACGCGATTTTGCCAGAAGACTTTTAATTTCTCGAAATTTTAAAAATCAAACAATAGAAAAATCAAAATTATTGAAATTTTTATGTTCTACGACAAGGTCGATATTTTATCGAACAAGTTGAATTTTTTATTTTGAAAATAGGTGAATAATGCGAATGAAAAATAGTTAAATGAAAATATTAAAAAAAAAAATATACAAAACGAAATGTTATGACTACTTTACCAGTGGCGGTGTAACTGTGAGAATACAGTGCCAAGGATTAACGTCAACGAAGAGTGATGCTGGATTATAGTGAAGTTTCGAAAAAATAAAAGAATGAAAACGAGGATCGAGGACTGAGAGAAACTATGTGATAATTTAATCTTTGTCGAGCCGTATCATTTTTTTTCATTGAGTTTTCCCTGGAATTCTGTTTTTGCGACTGATACTTGCTCAGCATGGCTTTTTTCTTTTCGTTACCGTGGAATTTCGAAATGTTGTAACATTGACCGAGAAAATTTTTTTTTCTCGCGCTTTATTTTTGGCTTTTTTCTTTTCGTTACCGTAGAATTTCGAAATTTATTAACATCGTTGAAGAAAATTATCTTTTCTCGCGCTTTATTTTCTTTCTTTCGCATTTGTGCTTCGTATGTTTGCAAACAAACGCCACGCGTACTCTTATGCGCCATCGCAAACGAGAATCGTCGAAACCTTTTTCAAACTGTGTCAACTTGGATGGATGGAACATCCTCTCGATATCTCGGATACTTCAGGTCCGTGACGAAATTTCACTGCTTATTAACATTACAATGGTTATTGTGTGTGAATTTTTTTTCCTAAGCTAAGTTTCAGCGTTATTAATCGTTGGAGTGTGAATAATCATCGTTCGATCATCCAAGCACAATTTTTCTCCCTTAAAGCGGTCGTCAGCGTCAAAACGGTGATTTTTAATAATAATTTATAATTTTTGTAGAATGCCCGAAAATATGATGTATCGTCCACCATTTGAGTTACCAAATGAACAATTTTTTGGGACTAATTAGAACCCTTAAGGTACACCGGTTTCCTAAAAACCATAGTTTTGAGATTTACACTCTGCGCGTGATTCCGAAAGAACCACTGAACGGATTTTGTTCTACAATGTCTCATTTTATTCATAACGCTTTTTCCGGTGGGATAAACCAGGAAAATGCCTGGAAAGTTCAAAATAGGCTAACAATTTCAAAACAGGCCTGCAACTCTGAAATGAAGGGCTAAAAAGAAATCTGCGGCGTTCATCCTATGGGGAAAAGTGTCACGAAAAAAATGAGCCATCGTAAAGTAAAATCCGTAGAGCGATGTATTCTGAATCACGTGCAGAGGGTAAAAACTCAAGACTAGGTTTTTCAGAAAGCCGGTGCGCTGTAAGGGTTATAACTAGTCCCAAGAAATTGTTCATTTGGTACCTTAAATTATGGACGATACATCATATTTGTAGGCATTCTGCAAAAATGATAAATTATTATGAAAAATCGCTATTTTGATGCTGACTCAACGGTCTTAAGGCATCATTCTGGTTTAGATATTCAAAAAAGGGTTATTTTTGGAAGTTTTTTAAGAACGTATTATTATAGATATTAATATAAAATTTGTTGAGCTTAATAAACACTCTCGAAATACAAAAAACATTTTTTTTTATCTTGAACACTTTTTATACACAAAAATAACAGGCAAACGTAACTCCTCAAAAAGTAAATATGTTGCTGGTGGCGTTGATATCTAGATAACGGCTCATCTAAAACGCAAAACTAAAAAATATTTAGATTCAGTATAACTGAGGCTCTCGCGCATTCAACGGATATTATATTTATTGATGGATAATAGAATGGCGGAGATTTTACAACAAAAAAATGAAAAATGAGTTTTTTTTCACTGTTTTTGTCAAAAAGGATATAGTAAAAATCAAAATTTTTATGAGGTAATATAATGCGTTAAAGCTATTCATGTGTAAAATATGTATATAGAATGCTGTGATCGTTCTAAAATTTTTACACAATACTTTCAGATTCATATATTTTCGAAAAATATAACAAAAAACGATTTTTTGAAGATTAGCTACCTTAAGGGGTCGAGTCAGCGTCTAAGCGCCGATTTTTGAACATAAATATACCTGTTCGTCAAATACGTGTAAACCCGACCAATGTTCCATCTTGACATATGAAATGAAGAAATTTTCGACGCTAGTTGGAACTCTTAAGGTGAAGCGATTCTCTCATAAATCAATGTTTGAGTTTCACTACGTTGTGCACGACCCTGAGCAAATCGCTTGACGGATCTTATCCCACGACGTTTTATTTTCTTCGTTACATTTTTCCGGACTGCTACATGCGGCCCTTTTTTTGTTTGGTCCTTATTATAAGAGTTCCAGGCCATCTTTTGAATATTTGAAACAAAAATTGGGTCGAAAATTCAAAAAGTGGCCCGTAACTCCATAATAAAGACCAAAAAAAATGTGCCGCGCTTGAGCAGCTCCGAAAAGTGTTACGAAGAAAATGAGAAGTCGTAGGATAAGATCCGTCAAGCGGTTTGATCAGGATTGTGCAGAGCGCAGTGCAACTCAAAAATGGATTTATGAGACCGCTCCACCTTAAGGGTTCTAACAAGCGTCAAACATTACTTCATTCGATACGTCAAATGATGGACCATTGTTTTGGTTTACACGTATTCAACGGACATTTATAATTATGGTCAAATATCATCGTATTGACGCTGACTCGGTCCCCTTAATGGAGAATTTTGAATTCGCGAAAGGTGATTCTTCCTCGGGAAATTGCTCGTGATGTATTTTCTTGTGTATTCATTTTTTCGTTCAACTTTG
Source organism: Alloplasta piceator (assembly GCA_946863875.1). NCBI lineage: Eukaryota > Metazoa > Arthropoda > Insecta > Hymenoptera > Ichneumonidae > Alloplasta > Alloplasta piceator. The sequence continues at coordinate 24,188,613 of OX333079.1, forward strand.
CTCTCCCTCCAACATTCGAAAACTTTACGAGAATTCCAGCGAAAGAAAAAACTTTGTCATCATGTTACGGATTCGTTAGGAATTTTCTTGTATTTAACTTCACTCTCTGGCTTTTCTCCTACCGATTTCACAATGAACGCAAACTTTATTCACAGTTTTTCATTTTTTTCCTCTGGTGTCGTTCGGAGGATTTCTTGAGAACTTTTCTTGACTTGCAATTATACAGCTGGCACGTCAGCTCAATTATTTCGAGACACCGTGAAAACATTTAGCGCGTCGAATTTTACCGCTCTAAAAATTCACGGTGTTATAAAAATTCAAATAGTTTCTGTTCCACCGCTGTGGCGACGACTTTTTAATTATTTGTGATAAATATAAAATGCTTTGAGACGCCACTAATTTCTGGGGACTTCTAGATAATTCAGCCATTGCTCACAAATTCAAGATGGAAGCTTGAAAACAATGGGGAAAGAGAAAATCGAATATTCGAACAAATTCGAACAATTTTTTTGTAGACAACTTTCAAAAATGACTCTCGAAAATGAGATCTTGATATCGTAAATTTAAAAAAAAATGATGATAGGCAATCAGATGGAAAGCAGGCATATTTATCTTTTGATTGGAAAAATCGAATGAAGCGCAATGAGGAATCGCATTGTTGCGTCAAATACCCAATTTTTTTCCTCTTATTTCGGACAAACCGCGAATCGGTCCATTTCATATTATACATTGCACTGGAGCGAGTCTTGGATCTTGTTTGGCGCAGAGAGCTACAACGAGCACGTGTTTGGTGTACAAATTGCTTTGGATCACCCCCCCCCCCCCCCCACGGTGGTGCTTTGTCTTCAGAGACTTATGTATAAAGCATTCTTCGTCGAGTGAGATACTTCTTCAAGTTCCGCATTGGAGGAGATAATGGAAATATGACGAGGAGGATGAAAATATGACTCACATTCGAAATTTAAGCTTCTTTACAAGTTTCTTTAATAATTGAAAAATAAGTTGTAAATAATTTAAAAACAAATCTTGAAAACGTAACACAAGAATCTTAGGTTTTGAATAAACTATTTTTTAAGAAGAAACGGCAATGAAAATCAATTTTTTCTCTTGCCTCTAATAGAACGAATCATTTCAAGAATTTGAGGGAGTTAGCCTAATTATTTCGACACTGGAGAATAATATTTCAATAAAAAAACTTTTGGTGTTTTTTTACAAAATATCTTGAAATGCTTGAAGTTCATATGAAAGTTGGAGCTTTCGCAACTCCTGAATTTTAAGGTTGCAGAAAAACGGAAAACCGGGTGAACATGTTTTTGCAACATTTTAGAAATCTAGCTCACGAGGAATTTATGATACACTCTGTATATACATCTCTAGGTACGTGTATCCTTACTCTCACCACTGAGCATCTACTACGTATTACTTACCACAGAGGATGTCCAGCTATAAGACACCAAGACAAAACTCTATGCACGTATCGTTTTGTTTCCCTTTCGAGAATTAGGAGCATGATTTTCTCGTCTTTCTATGATTAAATGGCGTCTTAAAAATTATTATTTTCTGGTGCTTGAAGCCACAAGATTTTCACGATATATCTTGGTATTTGTGATAACTTTCATGGTGCAAAATTTCATAACATTTATATTTTTATGAATAATGTTACGTCGTGGCGTAACATCCCTCAAGAATCAATGAATTAACCCCTTTCAACCAGAATACCGAGAAAATAAATCAAAATTGCAAAACAGCTTGGCGCATACAATCAAAGCTAGTCGATTGATACTCATGAAACCTGAGGAAAAAGGCAGTGATGGCATCTCAGCCTCGAGCCACAATACCGTCGCCCGCTGGTGTTCTAAATTATTCCGGTCAGTCAACTGCATTTTCCTTTCAAGGGAAGACAATCGGGTCTACAATGCCAGGCATATTTAAAGGGCAAGGCAAGGACTATATACAGGCATTCCTACGCGTGTGTTCTGTATGTGTATATGTATATGTACATAGGGTGATAGTTATTTGGGCTTTGGCAAAAAAAGTTCGTCGCCACCCCAAAAACATAATCAAGGTGTATCAAAAAAAAAATCTCTGTAAAGTTTGGAGGCGCTCGGAAAATTGGAACGAGCGCCACCGAGCGATTGAAATTTTAAATGTAAAATACATGTATTTATCACACGCATCAATGATTTTTTTCCGACTCTAATATTAATGAGAAAAATTTAAAACTTGGTACACTTATTGTGCATAGTATGGTGTACAAAACCAAATTTTTTCAATTTTTTTATTCATAATTTTGTTAATGACAAGCTCTGGAGAGATGCCCAAAAAACGAAATGTGGGCATCTCTACAGAGCTTGTCATTCACAAAATTATAAATGGAAAGAAAATTGAAAAAAATTTGGTTTTATAAACCATACTATGCACAATAAGTGTAGCAAGTTTCAAATTTTTCTCATTGATATTATACTTCGAGTGATTGAAATTTTAAATGTAAAATATACATGTATTTATCCTACGCATCAATGATTTTTTTTCTGAGTATAATATTAATGAGAAAAATTTAAAACTTGATACACATACTGTGCATAGTATGGTGTACAAAACCAAATTAAAATTTTTTTTTTCGTTTATACTTTTGTTAATGACAAGCTCTGTAGAGATGCCCAAAAAACCTTTAAAATTTCAATCGTCCGCTGGCGCGTTTTCCAATTTTCTGAGCACCTCCAAACTTTACAGACATTTTTTTCGATACACCTTTATCATGTTTTTGGGGTGGCACAGAACTTATTTCGACAAATTGTCACCCTAATGTCTATATATACTAGAGGTTTTTGCGGCTCGGGTGCTACGCGCCCTCCCGTCGCAAATATTTGGGTTAGGGGGTTTGGGTTTGGAGGTTTGGGTTCTGGATTCTTGTACACGGCGGCGTCGGCGTTGGTGGCGCTGGCAAAATTTTTAAATAATATAGATATCTCTCTATATTACTTGACTTGGGTGACTTCGCCGTCACCCACCACACGGTATCAAAAGAGCAAGAAATTGATTCACGTAGCACACGTAGTTGTAACATACATACCGTGTTTTGGAAAATGCACTACATGATAATAGGGTTTACCATACGATATGGTTATTCGCTTAACCCGCTTCTTCTATTTTACACATTCTATCGTGCACACACTTCCGTACATAGTACATCTTACCATATTCATCCTGTTGACGTAGACATGACAAATATATACTTTATAAAATTATCACAACTGTTCGAAGTAAATCGAAATTTAAATGAAATAATTTTTTTCTTTAATATACAGAATATAGATTTTTAAGCATTTCAATCTTTGAATGTACGGCCACACATATGAAGTCTACAATTTCTTAAAGCTTCGTCTTTTCTTTAACGGAAGGGAAAAGAAAAAAAACCCTTTCTTATGGGAATCCTTTCCGAGAATTCGACCATCTTGCATTTTGCCGCAATGTTCAATGTATTAAAATAATCCATACTGAAAAATAAGGTCATCAAAAATAGACGAGCTTGGAAAAGATATAGGCGTTGAGAAGCAGGTTCGCTTGTGTGAGAGATAGCCACCTGGCGGATTCTTGGGGTACTGACAAATCTGCAGATATGATCGAATGGGATTACGGCTGAATAGGTATTAAGTAACAAGGAATAGAATTTTTCTTCAGCGCCTGTTTCTCGATTACAAGGAATTCAAATAAATAAATATAGTGGAAGTAAAAATCGCCCAAAATTGGATGGAGAGGGAATTTTCTTTAAAGCATCTAAAAAATAATCAAATAAACGATTATAGTACCTACGACTAGATCTTTTTTCTGGGTGTGGTAAACGTTTCTGCGCAAATAGTCCATGAGATCATAGACTATTGCAAATACCATAAAATATTCTTTATAGTCGGAGGTGCAATACGGCATGATAGTCTGGAAAATTTGGTACAGATTTTCTAAGAAAGAACTGTACTACAAATGTAAAACTATAGCAATACTTCCAGTCACGAGTATATACAGCATAGCATTACATAGATAGCAACTGCTTCTCGTAAGCCTTATTAAGTAGCCGTTAATAGTAACCATGCAGGTAGTTAAAAATAAAATAAAATAACGCAATTTTTAATTAACACAAAAATATACCGCGAGTGTCAGTGTTCGAGTCTTTTTTACGACTCAATGGATGTATTTAGTCAACCATACACGTTTTGTACAGTTCTTTGCAATAGTACACATCACGGTCAGTTATGCTGTATGTTTGTAGGTACCATTCCAGTGGTATGGCAGAATCAACTGTACAAGTATGGTAGCGCTTACTATATTATTGCTTGTCCAGTCATAGAATATGGTTAACCATCCTATAACTCTTTTTACCATGGAGGATCTTTGAGCTCAACATAGTTTTTTCTCTCAGTGTAGGGGGAAGTCCTCTAACGCCGGACGGCACCCAGTACCGGACACTGTTGATATAAGTCAAACTAGTGAACGACGACAATAGTTTTCGTGCGTAGTTCAAACAGTGGCCACAGTAGTAATGGTGGTGCTAGAGAGCTAGCCGCAGTGCGCATGAACCAAATCAAGCTTTTTTTTTTAATGATCGTTTTCGAGTGCACTTTTTGCTACAAAATATTAAAAATTCAACGATATTTATCTTCTATATCGTTTTACCGCTTAGAGCAAAACATCGTTAATTTCAAAAGGTCGGAAACTTTTAATTTTTTTCAGAAAATTTGCTATGAAACTTTGACTATTTCGACCATTTTTAATGCTAGTTTAATCATAGACAGATTTTTCCTTCTATTTTGCTCATAATTGAAGACCATTTTTTTCATCACAAGCAAAAAAGGGTTTTTTCAAAAGGGATACGTTTAATTTTTTTTTTAATTTGCAAGGAAAAATGTCCCCACGATGAAACGGGTCTTAAAAATAGTTACAATAGTCAAAGTTTCCTTGCAAATAAAAAAAAATTAAACGTATACCTTTTGAAAAAAAAACGCTTTTCTGCTTGTGACGAAAAAAATGTTTTTAATTATGAACAAAATAGGAGGAAAACTCTGCTCATGATTAAACTAGCATTAAAAATGGTCAAAATAGTCAAAGTTTTGTAGCAAATTTTTTGAAAAAAATTAAAAGTGTCCGACCTTTTGAAATCAACGCTTCCCGAACGGAAATTTGATTCCGGCTGGGATCAGGACCACCTCAGGCTGGCCTTACAACAACATCCGGCCCTGATCAGGTTACATAGCAGGTCCTGATGAGACTACATATCAGGCTAGATGTCAAGAGAATAACGCCATTACCGGACAGGCTGGGATCAGGCTCCTTATCCGGTCCTGATCGCGCACGGTTCCTGCCTAATCAGGTGCCCAATCTGGTCCTGATCGCGGATGGTTTCTAGCCTGATCAGGCGCTTTATCGCTTATTTATTTTATTCCACGAGAATTTTATGTGTTTATAGAGTATAGGTACAGTATGAGGAAGTCAGCAAAGGACTTTTCGTAATAGGGCTTCTCGCGAGGTTTTATTCCTCGCGGTAGTGAAGGAATTTTTCATGCTCGTGGTCGCATGTACCTATAAGCACACTATTCACATCATCCGTAAGGGAGCGAGCGTCCACCGTACCGCGACATCTTGCAGCGAGTCTTGGAACTAATACTCCTGCTCAGTCCCGGATCAGGGAAATATCAGGCTAGCCACATGATTCGGACCGAAGTTTTTTTTGCCGGTCCTTAGCGCCACTTGATCTCCTGACATGGATAATGTAAGGCTAGCCTGACCTATATGATACCGAAATATGTTTCGTCCGGGGTCTGTGCGTGATCAGGCTATCCTGATCAGGCTATCCTTACTGATGCCTGATCAGGTCCTTATTCGTTATTATAGGCTAGCCGGATCAAATTTCTGCCCGGGTTTTTTTTGCCGGTCCTTAGCACCACCTGATCTGTCCCTGATGTAGATAATGTGAGGCTAGCCTGGCAATCTATGTCATACCAAAATATAATTCGGCTGGGATCTGTACGTGATCAGGCTATCCTGATCAGACTATCCTTACTGATGCCTGATTAGGTCATTATCCATTATTATAGGCTAGCCAGAACAAATTTCTGCGCGGGTTTTTTTTTGCCGGTCCTGAGCACCACCTGAAGTATCCCTGACATGGATAATGTAAGGCTAGCCTGACAATCGATGTCATACCAAAATATGATCGGTCTGGGATCTGTGCGTGATCAGGCTATCCTGATCAGACTATCGTTACCGATGCCTGATCGGGTCCTTATCCGTTATTAGGCTAGTCAGATCAAATTTCTGTGCGGGTTTTTTACTGATCCTGAAAAAAAGACTATTTTTAATGATGAATAAAATAGAAGGAAAAATATCCCGACGATAAAACTAGTCTCAAAAATAGTGAATATGGTCAAAGTTTACTAGCAAATTTGTTGAAAAAAATTAAACGTGTCCCATCTTTTGAAAAAAAAAAACGTTTTTTGCTTGTGATGGAAAAAAAATCGTTTCAAATTATGAACAAAAATATATGGAAAAATCTGACCAAGATCAGCCTAGCGTTAAAAATAGTTAAACCAGTCAAAGTGTCTTAGCGAATTTTTTGAAAAAAATGAAAAGTGTCCGACCTTTTGAAATTAACATTTTTTTGCTTTAAACGGTAAAACGATATAGAAGATGAATATCGTTGAATTTTTAGTATTTTTTATCCAAAAGTGCACTCAAAAACGAACATTCAAAAAAAGCTTGATTTGGTCCATTCTTCGCAAAGTTACAAGCGTTTGAAAAAAAACATTCGAATTTTAACAACAAATCATATTTTATAAATGCATGGGTAAAAAAATTTTAAAAAAATCAAGTAAAGTTCCATTAATAGGTACAATAATAGAAAAAAGTTTGAGCCAAATAAAAAAATACAACACGTAAGAGTGGTTGAGATGAGCTGAATACCTCATATGTATGTTTGCGGCTTCACCTCCTCAGATCTTTTCGCATTTTTTTTAGCTGAAAGTCCTCATTGAAAAACACAATCCTATTTTTTCATATTTTTTCCCTTCTAACATTCGCAGTTATTACATGGGATATTCTGTCGAGTTTTACAATTTTTGTTTTATTCATCATGACTTGCCATCTTCCTCCACGATACAAAACATTTCAAAAAATAGGTTTTTTAAGTGAAAAAGCCTCAGCTTTTCGAAAAAAATATTGTTTTTTTGGTTTATGCATTTGGAAAGCTCTTAAAATTGAGCTTAAAGTCTAAAAAGTTGTTTTTTGGCCGTAGCCCAAATTTTGAATTTTTTTTCAATATTTTTTTCGGAAAGCTGAGATAATTTTACATGGGATATGTATTTTCCAAGATGGAGTCTCCGTAAACATACGAGAAATGAATGAATGAACAAAAATTGATTTCATTAATTCTTTTTGCCATCTTCCGTTATAATAATTTTTTTTTTCGAAAAAATACGTTTTTTGAGTGAAAAAGTCTCAGCTTTTCAAAAAAATATTGCTTTTCCGATAATGCTTGGGTAAAGTTCTCAAAATCGAGTTTTAAATCTAAAAAGCTGTCTTTTAGCCCATATTTTGAAATTCTTTTCCATGTTTTTTTTCGAAAAGCTGAGAAAATTTTATATAATATGTGTCATTTTCAAGGTAGGTCCTAAATAAACATACGAGAAATGAATTAATGAACACTTTTTAATTCATTTTCTCGTATGTTTCTTGTATGTTTATTCAGAACCCATCTTGTGAATGACATATATTATGTAAAATTTTCTCAGCTTTTCGAAAAAAAACATGGAAAATTCTTTCAATATATTGGCAATGGCTAAAAAACAGCTTTTTGAGAGCTTCACACAGGCATTATCGGAAAAGCAATATTTTTTTTGGAAAGCTGAGACTTTTTTGTAACGGAAGATAACAAAAATAAATTGAATAAAATCAATTTTTGTTCATCCATTTATTTCTCGTATCTTTATGGAGAACTTATCTTGGAAAGTACATATTCCATGTAAAATTGTCTCAGCTTTTCAAAAAAAATATTGACAAAATTTTCAAATTTTCGGCAACGGCCAAAAAACAGATTTTTAGATTTTAAGCTGAATTTTAAGAGCTTTCCAAGTGCTTAAACAAAAAACAATATTTTTTTTTAAGCTGAAACTTTTTCACGCAAAAAACCCATTTTTTTGATTTTTTTTAGTTGTGGTGGAAGATGGTGAGTCATAATGTATAAAATAAAAATTATGAAACAAGACGGAATACTCCATGTAATAACTGCGAAAGTTGGAGGGGAAAAAATGTGAAAAAATTGGGATTGTGTTTTTCAATGCGGCCTTTTAGCTAAAAAAAAATGCGAAAAGATCTGAGTGGGTGAGGCCGGATCTGACGTCCAAAGTTGGCGTTTTGGCCCATATATATATGTGGCATTCCACGGTATTTCGATCAAAATATTACCTTGATGATTTCGATTTTCCTCTAAATTTTTTATATGAATAAAGATATTAAAAAAAAAATTTCCATGTTTTTTCAGAATTTTTCAGTCACGCGTTTTTCGGATTTATTTTTTTTTTTTGAAAAAAAAACGGGACAACTTTCTAAAATCTGAAAAAATTCAGAAAGATCTAAAATAATATAACAAATTTTTTGGGCTTTGTTCCATAACGGAGATTTCAATACTCTATGAGTTGAATTAAAAAAAAAAAAAAAAATTTGACTCAGAGTTTTTAAATCTCTATTTTTTAACGAAGCCCAAAAATTTTGTTATATTTTATTAGATTATTCTGATTTTTTTCAGATATTACAAAGAGGTCCCTTAAGGCCTTAGGCCACTCTAGAGACCGAAAAAAATAGGCTTTTTGGGGATTTATTTTCAGAAATACTACAAAATAAATCGAGATTACAAAAACGGGGTGTTATCATACATATCAGTGACTGTTTACAATATTTTTTTTGAAGCGATTAATTTCAAAATGGCGGCTGCGCAGCGTTTTCGCGATAACGTCTCCGTTTTTTCAGAGTTCACGGCCGGACTAACAGCTCCTGTAATTTTGTAATCATAATAAGCCAATAAATTTTTTTCGATCATATGTAGTCACTGCTATAGAAGTACGTAGGATTTTTGCGATATATTGATTTTTGGTGAAATGGCGCACTTCTAAGGTGGAAAGTGAAAAATCTACCTAGAAAATCGTCAGATAATTGTTAATAACAAATGAACTATGCAATATAAAAAAAAACCTACGTACTTCCACAGACAATGTCGTTTTCGAGATATATTCAAAATTTCAAGTGAATCGGTGGAAAATTGTCTGAGTTATGAGTCCGGCCAACTGAAAAAATGCAGTTTTGAGATAAACGCGTTTGAAGTTTTGAGTAGTACCAGACGGTCTTGTATTAAAATTTGAAAACCGAGTTCTTAGAGATTTTTCCCGGTCATAAACTTTTGGGACATCATTTTTGAGGTCCTGTTAGACCATTTAAAGTAAAAAAAATTTTCAATAATAATGCAATTGTGAGATAAAGGCGTTTGAAGTTTTTAGTAGGACCAGACGGCCTTGTACTAAAATTCGAAAAACGAGTACTTAGAGATTTTTCCCGGCCATAAACTTTTGGGACATCATTTCTGAGGTCCATTTAAAATAAAATTAAAAAAAATCAATTTTTCAAAAGTGCTAGGGTGGCCTAAGGCCTTAAAAAAAAAATCCAAAGAACGCGTGACTGAAAAAGGAATTTTTTTAAAATATGTTCTTTTATATACAAAAATAAGGGAAAATTCGAAATCATCGAAACAAGATTTTGTCGTGTCATTCCACGACATTCCGATCAAAATCTGGCCTTGGTGATTTCGATTTTCCTCGAAATTTTTTATATAAAAAAACACGTTGAAATCGTTTTTTCCGAATTATTTCAAAATTTTTTGGTCACGCGTTCTTTGGATTTTTTTTTTTTTTAAGGGACCTCTTTGTAAAATCTAAAAGAAATTCAGAATAATCTAATAAAACTTAACAAAATTTTTGGGCTTTGTTCCAAAATGAAGATTTTAAAATTCTATGAGTCAAATTTTTTTTTTTCAATTTGACTCATAAAGTATTGGAATCTCCGTTATGGAACAAAGCCCAAAAAATTTGTTTTAGTTTATTAGATTTTTCTGATTTCTTTCAGATTTTACAAAGTTGTCCCGTTCTTTTTCGAAAAAAAAATAAATCCAAAAAACGCGTGACTGAAAAATTCTGAAAAAATTTGGGAAATTTTTTTGAATGCCAACATTTATAGAAAAAATTTAGAGGAACATCAAAATCATCAAGGTAAGATTTTGATTGAAATACCCCTCATCGGGACCCCCTTTATGACCGACCTTCTTTGAATTCCTTGAAACTCAAGTATGTTTTAGTGTTGTCTGAAAGTATATTGTACACCAATTTTCAGATCTCTAACTATAATACTCTTCAGAATACACCAAAAGTAATATTTCGAATTTTTCGCGTATTCAGCTCTTAGGAGCTTAGGCACGACGCAAAATGAAATCGAAAAAAATTTTTTCCAATAGCTTTCGATGGGAAATTTCCTGCGCCTTTCGAAAAAAATATCAGCGATTCCGAAAAAAAACGAATTCCTTCAAATTTCGGCCAAAAACCGAAAAAATTGATTTACAAAAGCGAAAAAGCAAAATTGATTTTTTTTCATGTTTTGTATATATCTGAGAAAAAACGATATAAATTTCAAGTTGGAACTCGCATCCGTTTACTAATGTCAAGTCTTTCAGTAAGATAAAAATTCTTAAATATTGCGTTTTTCGTATTCAACAGTTTTCTGATATATTATATAGTTTTTTTCGAATTCAGAATTTTATAAATTTATTAAATTCAAAATTTAATAAATTTGATTTAATTAATTTGATTTAGTAAATTTAATTGAATTAATTTAATAAATTCACTAAATTTAAAATTAAAAAAAAACGCTATATAATATATCAGAGAACTGTTGAATACGAAAAACACGATATTTAAGAATTTTTATCCTACTAAAAGACTTGGCATTAGTAAACGGATGCGAATTCCAACTCGAAATTCATATCGTGACTTTTCAGATATATATAAAATATGAAAAAAATTGTTCCGCTGAATTCAATTATGCTATTTTTTTGTAAATCAATTTTTTTGGTTTTTCGGCGAAATTGAAATGAATTGGTTTTTTTTTCGGAATCTCTGATATTTTTTTCGAAAAGCGCAGGAAATTGCCGTTCGAAAGCTATGAATAGAGAATTTTTTCGATTTCATTTCGCGCCGTGCCTAAGCTTCGAACAGCTGAATACGCAAAAAGTTCGAAATATGACATTTGGTGTATTCCAAAGAGTACTATAGTTGAAAATCTGAAAATTAGTGTATAAGATACTTTCAGGCAACACTAAAACATACTCGAGTTTCAAGCAATTAGAAAGAGGTCGGCCTAAAAAGGGGTCCTGATGAGAGGGAATACCTCATATATATATGCGATCAAAAATATAGTCCACCCGAACCTTTACTTGGCCAATCGCCGGTCAATAACCCTCGAAAAGAGGCTTCAATTATAAAACTATCTAAAGCAGTCTCACGAAAGGGAAACACTCCGCAAAGTAATCTTTCGGCAGAAATGGTTAAGAAAGCGGAAAACTGTTAATAATTAAACAACAAAGGTCCTTAATGAAGAGATGCAAACTAATTCCAAATACTATAACAATAAGAGTGTCGTTGAAATAGTCAACAAGAAGGACAATGTTATTGAACAATGTAGTAATAACGATTAGTGATAATAATAACCATAAACCAGAAGGAAAAATTGATTAATTTTGCCAAAAGAAACAACAATCAAAACAAAGGAAAATTCAAATGAACTAATTTTACAAAAACCACATGGAATAAAGAACCGTATTGCAAAAGAATATTGTTTCCTGAGAAGAATAAACGACTAATGATAATTAAATTTTGTAATGCACGGAATATAACGCACGAGCAAGCCAAACGATTTTCTCGAATTGTCGATCTGTGTGTTGGACGTACAGCGAGAAAACCTGTGCAGATGGGAAAAACAATTCCAGAAGGCCGGAAATGGGACGAAAACAATGCCCGTCTTCGTCGGACGAGAGCGAGAAAGAGCTAGTTAAGAGAATCACGTACAGGGTTCAGGGTTGTCACGTCTAATGAGAAGAACAAATCTAAAAGTAATAAAACATTGCTCGTCCGTTGTATCCTACTAACTGTTAAATTTTGTTACTCTTTTCTTTGCAACATTGATTTTATAAACTTGAGTCATTCTCATCCATAATACCAAAAGATTAAGGAATTACAATATTTTAACAATATAAAATTCAACTTTAAGGAAGGGGCATTAATTAACGAAACGATCCTTTTTACAACTATATGTTGACAAAATAATTTGTTATGGTATGAAAATTTTGCAATTACAACCCCAGGAAAAACAAATTTGAAAATGTTATAATAAACCAAAAGACTATGTAACCGAAACCACGCGCAATAAGCCAGGCCATGTGCATACCAAACATAAGTCATGACCCCCGCATACCAAGATATTGCGCAATCAGTTAGTCCACCTGCACCGGATCGTCCATGGAAAATAGATCAATCGAAAGAAGGAATAGACAAATATCCCCATCCTTTTTCACGGCACCATAGATGGAACCAGTCAAGGCAATCATCGGAGATGTTCTGTCTCTGTCAGAAATATGGGAAAGATGCATATTTCCCATTTTTGGGGGGAAATTGACCCCCGCCACTATATATGGCGTGATCTCTTTTACCAACAAAAATCGCAACTTCTCGCCATGTCAGACCGATGGGGAAGATGCGCTTTCCCCACTTTGGGAAAATAACACTCACCACCCAGCGCTAAATCATGAAAGTGCGATCCCAATGGTTCGCGACACTTGATAGATAATTTTCGAGCAATTAGCACTTTTCAGGAGTCACTTATGCGAATCATAGGATCCATCCAAGATCAGAGTTTGTAATCGATTTTCATGCACAAGTCAGGACTTGGAATATTCTTCAGCTCTCCATTTCCCTTTTCGAGCTTACAATATCCAGTCGAACTGGAATAAAGTGTTTGTATCCGAATTATATTTCTGAATAGAGTCGGATTTGAACAATTTCACTCTATGTACTTGAGAAAATCGAATTTTTCACCATTTGTAAAATTTATAATAGAATTCTTTTCGTTTTAGTCACAGAAGCCGTAGTTACGTACTATTCGTTTATGGAATCAGTCTTCAAATGCGAGTTCTAGCTAGTCTTTTTATCATCGCGTGTTTAATTTTATTACTTGAGATTGTTGTTTGCTACCTATATTTTGTGAGTAGAATAAATTGCAAGCACGCTAAAAATTAATTAGCAATTGAGTTCGTGTTTTATTTTTGAGCTCTGATCCTTGAGTAAAAGATCAAGTACAATTTTTGGTTAATCCACGAAGATTACAACTACGTAGTTTATCCATCGGAACAACTGCTGCCGTAACATTGCAAGCTGAATCCATGAGGTATTCTCTCAATCATCAAGACGTTTGCTATTGAAACTCATCAAGGATCCGCAAAAATCAAGATAAGCGAAAATTTAGATTTTTCAAACCGACAATTAGAAATCAAATTTAATGTATGTCTCAGAATATCTATATATTATAGTCGATCTCGTGACTGTGACTATATATAAGGCAAAAGCCGGATACAGTGCAACCTCGATCCACGCGACCTCGATTTTTACAATTGCAGCGTAGTGGGAGAAGCCCCAAGCCAATTGCGTCAGGCCGCCGTCAGCCACTAGCGGCGCAGATACGGTTCTGTGCAATGTGCGCAACCCCACTTCTTGCAAGAGCCGGTCCCGCGCGATCTCGAGGATCGAGGTCACAGTGTAGTTGCCCCGGTTTTTAATACATTATGTTAGAAATGTCCCTGGTGTTAGTGCTTTTCTGTAATTAGTAGTATGTCCTCGTAGGCTTCAGTGCCCAAAAGACATAGGCAGTGGCAAAATTGGACATAGGACAGGGCTCACAAGTTTCGTCTGTGTGAGTGAAAATCCGCGGTGAGACCTCGACGAGCGCCAGTGACTAATTTTTATTGAATAACTAATGTTATGGTTGAGGATTCAGTCAACTATTTGTTTCCTCGCCTTCACTGAAGTTTCAATTGTTGAATAGCTTTTATTTTATTTTTTAATAAATAGGGCAAATATCCGTATCGAAAAGGATAGTCGCCTCATATTCTTTTCCGGTTAGTTGCCCTAACGGCAATATGACAAAAACCCAGACGTGGTCCTTGCTGGACCAAAGTTAGTTTAGCACTAGCGTTTCAAGAACTAGATAGGAAAGTAAAACTGTTAACTAAAGGGATTTAAAGAAATAATGAAATTATTAAAGGTACCCAGTCAGCGTCAAAACGCCGATTTTCGAACATAAATATAAATGTTCGTAGGATTGGTGTAAACTTCATCAATGATCTATCATTTAACGTATCAATTGTAGAATTTTTTTGCCCTCATTAGAACCCTTAAGGTGCAGTGGTTCGCTCATAAATAATTTTTTGGGTTTCACACGCTGCGCGCAATCCTGACCAAACCGCTTGATGGATCTTATCCTGCGACGTTTCATTTTCTTTGTAACACTTTTCCGGACCGCTTGTATGTGACACACTTTTTTTTTAGGTTCTCATTATAGAGTTACAGGCCACTTTTTAAATTTTTGAACCATTTTTGGTTTTTAGAGCATCGCTCACCATACAATTTTGATTTTAATGAAAATGTATCGCATACAAGCGGTCCGGAAAAGTCTTACAAAGAAAATGAGACGTCCCAGGATGAAATCCATCAAGCGGTTTTGCCAGGACTGCGCGCAGCGTGTTCGAAGATCCAGGTTTTGGGAAACAGCCTCCGAAGTGAAATGTGTGGCAAAAGCTTCCGCAGTCCTTCACTCCACTTATTCATGTATCTGCATAACAAACAATATTTTCCAAGGTTATTACAAGAAAAAAAAACACATTTTTTACGTGCTTGTCACGGTTTTTTATTATTCTTAATAAAAAAAAAATTTACCAAAAAAATGCTCAAAATTTAAGAGTAACTGGAAACTCTTCTGTTGACAGTTTAGAGGTTATATACAGAGGTTATCTGTATACAAGGCACAAAATTAAATTCACTCACTGCAAAATTTTTAGAGGAGTATGAAAATTAATTTGATTATTTCGCAAACAGAGCGAACACCATTGTTTATAAAAATAAGTGATTATAATAAGCATATGAACATATGAACAGATGAAGTGACACTAACCACTGTGAACCTGCTCGTGTCGTTTGTCGAGATCGAAAAAGCACTTGCACGTAATTTCTCGATTGATTAGCGTAAATCTCTAATATTACATTTGAAAAAAGAATAAACAACTGATAAAAATAATTAAATACAAAAAAAAATAAACCACGAGCGAACATGTGTTTCGCAACTCACTAGTAATTTGCTAGTAAAAAAAAATTAGTAACTAGGAAAAGTTACTAGAAAATTTTCGAGGCACTTTCTGATCACTTTCAACAATTTTTTTGATTGGCTCGTAGAATTGTATGGGCCAATCACGTCTTTTGAGCGTTTTAATTCGTCCATACATGTATCATTTGAAAAATTTCAATATTTTGCATATTTTTCAAAATAAATGAGAATACATTTTTTTCGATGTTACGTCCTGAGTTTATTCGACAACCATTTTTTTCGTGTTGACCATTTTGTTTAGGTCACACATCGAAATTTATAATAAATTTATAATAAACAGAGCTGGGCAGTACTTAATACTTTAAGTACTTTGATGTACTTAAAGTACAGTACTTAAAGTACAAAGTACATCAAAAGTACTTTAAGTACTGTACTTAAATTTTCAAGTACTTTGCCTGTACTTAAAATATTTGTACTTAAAATTTCAAATACTTTTCTGTACTTTAAGTACTTTTTCAAGTACAAATATTAAGTACTTTTGAATGTGTCTTGCTAATGGTTGCATGTACTTTATTAAAGCCTTTTAATACGTAATTGAAGATAACATTTTGTGACGTATGGACATACTGTCTCTCAACTATATCGCCTATGCGTTCATGTTTGGTGTCGAAAGCCAAAGGGGCCATAAGGGCGTCAAAGAGGTGATACGCCATAAGGGCGTAAAAGAGGTAATACGCCATAAGGGCGTAAAAGAGGTAATACGCCCTTATGGCAGCTATAACGTGATATATTAACCTGTATCAAAATAGATTTAAAAAAAAAAACGAATTTTTTTTTTTTCAAACAAGCTTTTATTGGTTGTTAATAAAAAATAAGTAAAAAGATAAAAATAAGTTTATTTCATATATGAAATCTTTGTGTACTTATCACAGTATCAAGTTTTCAAATAAAAGCGTGTTACACCCTCTTTTTTTCTCTTGCTGTTAAAATGTAACACGCTTTTATTTGAAAACTTGATACTGTGATAAGTACATAAAGATTTCACATATGAAATAGACTTATTTTTTTTTTTTTAGTTATTTTTTATTGATAACCAATAAAAGCTTGTTTAAGAAACAATAATTTTTCGTTTAGTTATTTTTTACTTTTTAGTATTTATAATGTTAAATAACCCGTTGAGTAATTTGTATCTAGTTTCGCATAATTTTTTGCAAAAAAAATGTTTCGTAAAAATTTTTGCACCAAAATTATTTTGCAAAATTTGTTAGAGAAAATTGTTTCGCACAATTAATTTGTAAAATTTTTCTGCAAAATTTATGCAAAAAAAATGTTTTCACTAAATTTTTTGGCAAAAGACTGTTGCCCAAAGTTTTTGTACAGAAATGTTGAAAATCAATTTTTTTAAACCATTTTTTGAACAAAATTGTGCGAAACAATTTTTTTGCAAAAAATTTTGCGAAACATTTTTTTCGCTAAAAATAACGCTAAACATTTTTTGTGGCAAACAAATTTCCAAGACAATTTTTTGAGAAAAATTCTGCGAAGCCTATTTTTTCTGCCAAAAATTTGCAAATTTTTTGTAAAAAATTCTGCAAAACATTTCTTGTTGCAAACAAATTTCCAAGTCAATGTTTGGAAAAAAATCTGCAAAACATATTTTTTTTGCAAAAAATTTGCAAATTTTTTGCGATAATATTGCATTATCATCCGATTTACATATGCATGAAAAATTTCAACTCAAAATTTCAGTCAAATTTAACTTGCACCGATTTGATTACAGATAGACACCGGGACAGGTGAAGCTAAATAAAAGCTTATAACTTGTAATAACTTGTATAATAAAAAATAAATTACTATCGTCAATTCTACTTTTAATTCTTGGTTTAAACACTTCTGTTCCAATCTGTCGAATCTCAGTGTATCATCCAAGGTGAAAATAGGCTTTGATACAAAAAGTACTTGATTTTTTCAAGTACTTGTACTTAAAGTACTTTAAATCTCAAGTACTTTAAGTAATAAGTACCCAAGTACTTTAAGTAATAAGTACCCAAGTACTTTAAGTACTGCCGGTACATAATACTTTAAGTACTTACGGTACTTTGTACTTTGTACTTGAAGTACTTAAAGTACTTTGCCCAGCTCTGATAATAAATAATGTTGATTGGTGCTCGGAGGAGCCAGTAAATTGTCAAAAACATTTTGCAACGGCTTATCGGTGTGCGAGCGAGTAGCCGTTGACGATCTCACGGTAGTTGGTTGCAGCTTTTTTGCTGACCAAGGAGATCTCACGGTAGCCGAGAGACGCTGCACATAGAAGAGATGTGCAGCGCTCGGCGTAAGAACATCTCGTTCGCGCCTCGATATCCAACCAAGTCCTTAGGACTATTTTTACGAGAAAAGAAATTAGTCAGTTGCGTTCGGAGGTGCGACCCGAGCGGTCGCATCCGCAAAATTAATAAAAGAGTTGTATTCGAGGGGGCGACCTGAATGGTCGCTCCCGTAAAAATTTATTAATCAGTTGTATTCGGGGGAGGTGGTCAGAGTGCCCCCCCTCCCCACCATAAAATAATCAGTGCGGTCTCTTTGGAAAAATATAAAAGCCAATCAATAAGAATGATTAAAAGTGTAAATCCATTTTCGCAAAATATCTCGACCATTGGTCGAGAACATGATCCAATAAAAGTGTTGTTTTGTTATTATTAAACAATAACCTGCATTGGATTACATTATTTTTGACTTCACCAATCCCGCTCGTGCTCCAATCCCTGACGGGCGCATTCCCGTCTAAAAGGAGCAGTAAAACATATTAACAGGTTCGTCCCAAAATTATTATCAGGACGTAACATCGATAAAAGATTTTTCTCATTTACTTTGGAGAATATGCAAAATATCAAAAAATTTTAAGACATGTTTTATTTTTGTCTTATTTTTTCACTTCTATAAGAAATATTATAAATTATTATTATTTTTTTTAATTTTAGAAACTCAAAGAAAAAAAAATTCTAAAAAAGAAAGGAGGCAGCCACATCCCACTTTCTAATCATGATATATATTATTTATTCATGACCCAGAATCTGTGAACAAAAATTAGCAGAATTTGAAAAATCGATTTCGAAATTTTTGAAATTCTACTTTTACAGATTCGTCTGTAACTTTACCATTTTTCAAAATTGGGGTCTATGGCTTGGTAAACAGGTGCAAAAGAGTTTGTGAAACGTGAAAAAAAATTAAAAAAATTAACGATTAATTAAAAGATAATAAAATTAATAATGAAATATCAAAATAAGAAAATTAAATCAAAAAAATTTAACAACATAAAATAATCTGTAATTCAATATTAATTATAAACTCCTTCGAAGTATTTTTGCCGGGAGGCGACTATCCGCCACGTTGTGCAACTATCCCTCTTTGGAGAGGTCAAATAAAACGGGAATTACCCAAAAACAATATTAATTGGGTTTACAAAAATAGTCTAAAATGAAAGATTAAAGACCAATGCCTTAATATACACGAAGCATATTGCCAGTAAATACTTAATTTTTAAGTAATAGAGCTCTTTTCTTAAGTGGGGCAACTAACTATCCGGCTTTCAGACTAGATATTCTGGAACATGCAGATGAAACATCAGAAAGTTCTTCTCGCAGATGTCATGTCAGTGCTCTTGAGTTCCCAATAATTCCATAAAAAAAAATTAGAAAATCTAGAGGTTATTTAAAATGTAGTTTCAAATTTCATAGGGTCTTAATTCAATCATAAAATATTTTTTACCAGAAATTGCGATGCGATCTGACAAAAAACTTTGATCTCCATTGTCCTCTTTTTAAAAACTATTTTACCAATTTTTTCATCTTCCACTCACTTTCCATTCTTGCTTTGGGAGCAATGGTTTTTATCGTTTTCCTGCAACAACAAAAACGCCATTTTTCAGAGTTTTGCTCTCACGTAGTACCAAGAGAAATTCTTCTCTCCCAAATGATTTTACAAATATTCATTTTTCCCCATCGTACAATTCTTCTCAATCTGCGAACGTTTTTACGATTTTCCACCGAAACCCCTTATCCCCATTCCAGCTTTCCTCCTCCGTTTTCGATTCGCACACAATTCGATATACCTCGCATTACCGAATTCAATAAATTTTTCAAGCAAGATTTTCTTTTCTACGACTTTCATTCAATAAGGTGAAAGCCGAGTATATTTTTCTCCGAAACGATGTACGATTTAGTCGCGAGAAAAACATACTATTTTCTCTGCTGTGAAAAATCGTTTTTCTTCAGTTTTACAGGTAAAAGTGATTTTCCGTTCTTTAACGCCAGTTGAATTGACGTACTGTCAGGCTGTTCCGATTCAGGAAATTCAATTTGAATTTCAACGCTTGAATAATGATCATATAGTTGAAGTTTTTCCCATTCGCATCTGAAAAAAAATATTTTCGAATAGTTGAAATATTGTTCTTAAGGGGGAATATGCACGCGGAAAAGAAAAAAAACCGAATGTTCGAGAACTTTTCCAGGGAAACTATTGGAATGATCAGAACGGGGTTTTTCCTATTCAAAAATATATACTGTAACGCGATTTTTATCCGTCACGTATATGGGCGTGCCAACGCGAAATAGACACAAAAATGTTCAATGAGTTCAACGACTTACAACAATTATCTTTAAAAGAAAAATTAAATAATCCTAAATTCCCGAAATTTGCAAAATCCGTACGAGGGTTAGGCGCCAGGCACACGATAATGATATCGTGCGCCACCACCCCGAAGGAACGGCATATTTATTTTTCGCCCTCGACGGCGCTAGCCAAGAAAACGTAGGTTTTCGCGTGACGACTGAGATGCCGGCCGCTCAGAATATTATTCAAGGCCACATTGGTAGAGGGGGGGATTCTTTAGGTGAGCGAATAATCCGGCAACCAAACATAATCACATTTTACAATAACAAATTTTAATTCTCATACGGCAAAAGCCTCGGTAACCATTTTTACAATGAACGAGAGCCGTTCGAAAGTTTTACAATATTTTTAAGTGAGAATACGCGGTCAAGAATTTATACAGGAGGGGTCGAAAGAAAGAAATATTACCAGAAAATTAATAAGAACGTGAGCCATTTTTAAACGCCAACAGAATTATCACGAAATAAAGACCGAAGAGCTAGAATTTTTACTGGACGTTCTGTACGCGCGAAACTGACCATAATTAACCCTAAATCATACTAACGATAACGCGATCGAAAATTCACGTAACTCCGCAATTAAAATACACTAAAATTAACATGGAAAATTATGACGATTAATATCGGTAACCCAACGTCGCCCTCGAGATATCGTGCGTCGCCGGAAAATTCTCCTTTACTTTTGAGCCATACGATAGCCAACGATAACCATAATCCCCACGGTAACCAACGATAGCCATAAGATTCACGGTAACCAACGATAACCATGAGATTCACGGTAACCAACGATAGCCATGAGACTCACGGTAACCAACGATAGCCAAAATCCCACGGTGACCCTCACTCTACGAAGCGCACGATATCCGACGACCTTTTATCGCACAATTATTTAGTACCGCTTATCTAATTTTACCCTAAGAAAATAACCCGAATTTATCCTAACGCGACAACACATGATTTGGTGACGATAACGAGGCGACAATTCCGTACACGAAATTTACATTAACGAGAATAACATTAAACCCCTTCCTACAGCCCCACGGCGAAATATGATAAAAGAGTTTGCCAAAATTACAGCCACACGGCCAAAGAACATAAAAGAAAACTCCCAAAATACGATGACAGGGTCAAAGAACATACAATAAAGCAAAATCACAACCACACAGCCAACTAAGTACGGGACTGCCCCTATCACAGAGAAATTTGGGACGGCTTACCGAATTCTGCCGTCGCAGGAACCAAGATCTCCTTACTTACACAGAATTTACTCGAAAAATATTAAATTATAACCACAATTAAATTTAGGAAAAAAACAAAGGACTCGAGGACGAAAAATGCAGCACGTGTCCCTCGACGTCTCCCGGAACGCGAACAGGGGGTCCAAGCACAGATGGGGATGAGTGAGGCAAAGTTTCGCCTTAACCGTCTACTAGGAGCGCTAGTGTCGCTACCCATAAGCCATTGCGTCGATTTTCCATCTCGCTCGCACGCACTCACGGCACTCACCCATGGTATCCATGGCAACAAAATTTCCGCCATCTTGGTTTGTTGCGTGTTGCGCGTCTTCATAGTGCGCTCGGGTGTGTTTTTTGGACTTTTTTTTGTTATCTTTTTGCAAATGTATTGTGCAGTTTGCAGAAAAGTTGAGTGCATCGTATTGGGCGATCCTTTTAATAATCATTTTTTATCTTCACCGAAGCAAGGTAAATATATCTCGTTTTGTTATTAACCTAACCTCTTCTCGTATTTTGATCTCAAGTTGAATTCTCAACCGAATATTTGTTAATTTAAGCAAATATATAATATTGAAGGTGGACTGCACTATTTTTATAAGTATTATGAATCTAAAAAAATTCTTTCTACTTGTTTGTAACAGCTATGTCGAGGAAGTGTTTGATAGCGGGATGTTCGTCGGAGGCTACATGCTTCTTCAAATTCCCAAATCCCATGACTGAGTCTGATCAGTTTTTAAAGTGGCTTGCTGCAAGTGGGAATCCTAAGCTGCTGAATGTTTCTCCGGTACATGTGACAAATCGACATTTGTGTTCGGTTCACTTCGAACAAAAATATATGTTGGCGAAAAATGTTAATATTGTTTTATATATAAAAGCTCGTTAAATATTTGATGTAAATGCTGGTTGTACGGTTAAAACATTGCAAAGTTATAGCTGATTAATTTTATGTGACACCCGAATAGAAAAAGATTTTATAAGTTTGTTTTACATATAAAAGCTCGTCAAATATTTAATGTAAACAGCGGTTATGCGGTTAAAGCTTTGCAAAGTTATAGCTGAATAATTTTATATTATACGCGAATAGAAAAACAATTTTTAAGTTTCTTTATAACATGAAAGCTTGTCAAATATGTGATGTAAAAATCGATTGTGCAGCTGAAACTTTGCAAAGTTCTGACTGATTAATTTTATGTGATACGCGAATAGAAAAACAATTTTCAAGTTTGTTTATAACATGAAAGCTTGTCAAATATGTGATGTAAAAACTGATTGTGCAGCTAAAACTTTGCAAAGTTCGGACTGATTAATTTTATGTGATACGCGAATAGAAAAAGATTTTTTAAGTTTGTTTATAACATGAAAGCTTGTGAAATATGTGATGTAAAAACTGATTGTGCAGCTAACAAGGGGAATCCAAAACCTTGCCCTCACCGATTTCGCCGAAACTTCGCAGGTTTGTAGGGCATACTTAATAATATAAGTACAGAAAAAAGTAAGACCCACTATTCAGAAACTCGCGAGAAAATCGACTTTGAAATTTTCCGTCGTGTTTATATACTTGTTAGTTTCCTAACTTTTCAAGGAGCGCCTGGCGTAGTGGCTAAGCGCTCCGACTCATAACCGTAAGATCGCTGGTTCGAGTCTCGCTGTTGGCAATTTTTTTTTTCTTATGATTATTTTTTTTTATCAAAGTTATTCTAAAAACACATTTATTATCATTATGCATTATGCTGGGCACGTGAGTCATTTAAAAATATTGATTTCACTTTCATTTCAAATGAGAAATACGAAGTACGCGCAGCACAGCTAAAGTCCAGATTTGCTAATGCTGTGGCTGTAAAAAAAGACGCAATCTATGCATTGTGTTATCCCTGATGCCGAGAATCATGGTTCTGCTATTGTAAGAAATGTTTCTCTGTCAACAGTGACAAGAAGAGTACAAATAATAAAGATTTGATCCTTGTCATATCGCTTTTGTATAATAATTTTAATTTCTTACCCACTTCACACTTTAAACATATATATTCACTACATAATCGCTGAATATAATGCTATGTACAGAAATTTTTAAACTTGATTCGATAGTTCGTGTATCGACCGTGACGGCAGCACAATACTTATCAGCAATTAATCACAAAAGTTTCAACTTTATTTTGCTATGGTTTATTTTTAAACATTCCCAAAATCAAAACATACCTTTCGCATGTAAAAAAGTCTTAGCTTTTCGAAAAAAATATTAAAAAAAATATTAGAAATGATACATTGGTCGAAAAAGCGTATTTTACTTTTTGACCTCATTTTTTGGGGGTTTCCTGATACTGGAGAAAATTGAAAATATTTTTTTCAGAAAGCTGAGCTTTTTCTACACAAGAACCAATATTTAATATAATTTTAGAAATTTTACAAGAGATTGATATTTTTAATATGTAAAGTCAATAATTGCAAATCTTGCGATTTTCGAACTACTGTATCTTCGAAAGGGTTGGCAAAAAAAAATTGAAAAAAATCATGAAAGCTCTCTTTGTAATGTACTTTTCAATAAAAAATTTTGTTATCCAGAATTCAGACCCCCCGGCACAACTTTAGTCAAGAATTGGTGGAATGTCCCATATACATTTAGATCATGATTAATCATTTTGAATAAGAATGATTCACGTTCCATTGAGGCAAATTCGTTATTGACGTGTTAATTAGATTAAAAAAAGACAAGAGTTCGATGAGTGACCTTTAAATTTTGAGTGACAGGGCCCCCCTTCGAGTAGATTATTTTGTTACATCAAAGTAGAGTTTTCGATTGTTTAAAGCTGAAAAGACATCGATTCTTTTTCAATCAGTCTAATGTACAGATATTTACGTATATACTATTACATCTGGTGAAATTTATGATAATATTGGAAATCATCATCGATGAAAAACGTTTTGAATATTTAAAAACATCGCAAAAGAACAAAATAATATAAGACTATATTGAAATCGTTGCAGACGAAAGAAGAAGAAGGAACATCGAATTTGGGATATTAAAGGTGTTTTGAGTACGTCAAATCAGTGCTCATACGCCTAGCCTATTGTGGAACATCAATTGGAAGAAATCAATAATGAAATTAGAATCATTTCGTCGAGGAATGCATTTACTGATAAGAAATTGCCGCTGGGCTTTACGACAACGCGCAAATTCGTAAAGGCAATGTCTCACGTACAGGACCGACTTACATACATGAATAAATTATAAATTCTTTTTAAAAGTCCATAAAAGATATTTAAAAATTAGAAAATGATCAATTTATATTCAATTCAACCATGAAAATGTTTTATATGGGTCAGACAACTAAAAATCACAATAGAAAATACGTTATGAATTAAAAACATTTCACACACGCAAGCAAGCTTGAATTCAATATACACGCATTAATAAAATGTACAATATCTATTGAAAGAACTTTGCAAAAATAAATGAAACAAAAGTTTGCGAACATTTATAATAATGAACGAATTTTGAAAATATAAAAACGCAATTAAAATTATTTAGTAAAAAATTAGAAAACAAAAATGATAAACTTCCGTAAAAATGATGATACAAAGTTCATTTAAAAACGTAATTAAAAGATTTTGAAAATTGAAACTATTTACAAGAAATAGGAATAAGAAAAATATTGTTATCTACGATAATTATAAAATATGAAGAATCAACGATGTATCCAAAGGAAAGAAGATTGTAATTAGCATAAGAAGAGGCACGAATTGGTCAAGACGATTATCGATTGATTTTCGACCGAGGTTTTATAAGGAAGCGCACGAGAAAGGAGGGATATCCCGGATATTCCAACGGGGAGTACACCGGACTGTACACCATTATACGAGATTAGACGAAGGGAACATATTAAGCACATACACACACACACTTAAACCTTATATATATCGAAAATAATTTTAAACTTGAAATTGCAAACGTTTATTTAAACAAAAGAAATATTTTGAAAACACGAATTTAAATTCAAATTATTTCAAATATTTATTGATTCGAATATTTAACAAATCCATCGATTTGGAAAATCATCATCCTTAAATATTTTATCATCATTGGAAATTCGTGGGAATCCGAATTCGAGAAAAATCCGAACGAGTAATTTCGATCGATTTGAAGGACTAAATATTTTGTGGAAACATCAATCTTCAGCGTTTTAAGAAGAGGCTAAATACCGCCACTAACACTTCGAAATTGCCATCCAAACTTGCTCTTATACAAATGGGTGGAATTGAATAAAATTTTAACAACATCATGAGAACAATGGCAGGAATGGAGCCTCGCTAAAATTTTTTCGAAAAACAAAAAAAAAATTCACAGATTCATTTACCACCAAGAAACTAATTGAAAAACTTAAATTATTAAACTTTCACTGCATTTCGGGTAAAACCAAGAGTGAGGCTCCATGAAGAACGCCACGATACAAATATCGAAACGTTTTCGACATTATTTTATCAAAATGACAAGCCGTAAGTTTGGATGGCGCATCAAGAGATAAATATCGATAAATTGTAGTTTTATTGAAAAACGAAATGGCGAAATGTAGTTCACAGACGTGCGAGTGAGGGCAGCACCATGGATTCTAACGAGTAACCTATAACATTTAGGGGGCTCGAATGAGTTCGTTGGCATTAGCTGCAACGCATTTTAGCCCCTCAATTGACAATTAACTGTTAATTAATTTATTCCCCTCTTAATTGTCAAAATGTAATTAATTTTCATCCACGGTTGTCGGGGAAAGACTGGACGACGATGATACGTCGTCCTCTTAAGAATTGAATTTCGAAAAACCAACAAACAAGGTAAGTGATTCTTATTGAAATAATTTGAAATGATTTTCTCACTTTGGACATTATATTTTAAATTCAATATTATCATGTTTTGTATTTGAACAAAAGTTATTTAGATTTTTTTATTTTCCGGAATCATATTTGATTCCATAACTTTCTTTTATTGATGTTGGGTTGGTTAAATTTTGGAAATGAATTGAATTATTTGAATTTCGAATTTTTGTAGTGAGATTTATTACTTCATTTAAATTTAGGATTTTTGTACAGAGATTTATTATTTTATTTGAATGGCGTCAACGAGTTTAAGGGGACCAAGTCAGCGTGAAATCGGAAAAAAATCTTTTTTTTTGTTCACGTTTTACAAACCTTTCTGCACCTTTTTACCAAGCCATAGACACCAATTTTGAAAAATTGCAAAGTTACAGACGAATCAGTAAAAGTAGAATTTCGAAAATTTCAAAATCCATTTTTAAAATTCTGCAATTTTTTCCACAGATTCTGGGTTATAAATAAGTAATATATATCATGATTAGAAAGTGGGTTGCGGCTGCCACATTTCTTTTAAAAAATTTTTTTCTTTTAGTTTCTAAAATTAAAAAAAATAATAATAATTTCTAATATTTCTAATAGGAGTGAAAGAATAAAATAAAAATAAGACATGTCTTGGAAAGTTTTTATATTTTGCATATTTTTCAAAGTAAATTAGAAAAATCTTCAATTGAAAAAAAATGTTCTCATTTATTTCGAAAAATATGCAAAATATTTAAATTTTTCATATAATACTTGTATGGACCAATCAAAACGTTCAAAATACGTGATTGGCCCTTACAACTCTGCAGACCAATCAAAACACTCGAAAGAAGTGATTGGCCCTTACAATTCTACGGGCCAATCAGAAAAATCGTCTAAAATGATCGGAAAGTGCCTCGTAAGATTTAGTGAGTTGCGAAACACACGTTCGCGTGTGGTTTTTTTTTGTATTCAATTATTTTTACCAGTTGTTTCTTGTTTATTTTTTCTCAAATGTAATATTAGAGATTTACGCTGATCAATCGAGAAATTACGTGCAAGTGCTTTTTCGATCTCGACAAACGACACGAGCAGTTTCACAGTGGTAAGTGACACTTCATATGTTCATATGTTCATATGTTTATTATAATAAATTATTTTTCAAAACAATGATGTTCGCTGTGTTTGTGAAATAATAAAATTAATTTTCATACTCATCTAAAATTTTTTCAGTGAATGAATTCGATGTTGTGCCTTGTATACAGATTATAACCTCTAAACTGTCAATGGCAGAGTTTCGCGTTATTTTTAAATTTATAGCCATTTTTTAATAATAATTCTTTTTATTAATATCAATAAAGAACATAAAAATTGAAAAACCGTGACCAGCGCGTAAAAAATTTGTTTTTCTTCATGTAATAACCTTTACAATTATGGTTTGTTATGCAGGTGCATTAATGAGTGGAGCCGAGGACTGAGGAAACCTCTTTTTACACCTTCGACTTGGGAGGCTGTTTCCCGGAACCTAGATCTTTGAATACGCTGCGCGCAGTCCTGGCTAAACCGCTCGATGGACCTTGTCCTGCGACGTCACATTTTCTTTGTAGTACTTTTCCAGACCGCTTGTATGCGACACATTTTCATTAAAATCAAAATTGTATCGTGTGCAATGCTCTGAAAACCAAAAATGGGTCAAAAATTCAAAAAGTGACCTGTAACTCCATAATAAGGACCTAAAAAAAATATGTGTCGCAAACAAGCGGTCCGGAAAAGTGTTGCAAAGAAAATGAGACGTCGCAGGACAAGATCCATCAAGCGGTTTAGTCAGGATTACCCGCAGCGTGTGAAACTCAAAAATTTATTTATGAGACAACCGCTGGACCTTGAGGGTTCTAATTTGAGCCAAAATTTTCTACATTTGATACGTCAAATGATAGATCATTGATGAAGCTTACACCAATCCTCAGAAAATTTATATTTATGTTCGAAAATCAGCGTTTTGACGCTGACTGGGTACCCTCAAGCCATTTAATTATGACTGCACTTTCAGCCCTTTCCCGAGTAAATTTCCGAGAGGTTAGACTCTAAACAGGGCACATCCTCGATTCGTATGTTTACATGCCGAATAACGTGTAGAGAAAGGGGAAGCTCTTCTTGACCGAGATGGCGTAAATTGTCGATCGAGACGTAACAATACTCAAAAAATGTCATGCCAAACCGACAAATATTTTCGATGTTACAGGCATATTTGTAAATCCGTAATTACTTTGTGTAAAGTGCTTGCGAAACTTTGAACGCTTTTTTTACAAAACTGTGTTTAAAGTCGGTGAGCAAGATCTCTCAAAAACGGCAAAATCGATGAGTCTTAAATTTTTACATAAGCTTTATAAATATTTTTTTTTTTGTAATTAATCGAAGGTTTTTTTTACCGATAAATATTTTTAATTTTGTAAATTATTTAAGGCAAAAAATTTCATCAAAAATCGTTATTTAGAGGCCGAAATTTTGTTGAAACTTGATATTTTGCTTATTCCTTGGATTAAATACTAGATTATACGTTATATAAACGAATTCTTTTTAATTTTTTCAATTTTGGATTACCCAATCCAGAGATATCATGCTCATCGCAAGTCGCTACGTATAACCCGTTAAATGCGAACGAAGGGGTGCACCGAAAGAAAGGCTTATGGTAATATCAACTACCCAGCTGCGATCACGGAAAATTTGTTTGAATCAATCGTCACATATTTGATTTGATTGACCCGTTCTTGAAATAATAAAACTGGTGTCGTTGTTTCGAATGTGCACTGCATTCACCGCAATTACAACATTGGATTCAACAACTTGTTTTCCCATTCAATCGAATATTTAGTCATTTACTGGAAGTAAATAAAATTGTTCGAACTGTATGTTTCGTCTCATCAACAAAATCTAGTTTTAATTTGAACTATTCATCCAGTTAAAAAGAATAATAAATGCTTTCAGGTCGATCAAATTGTTTGATAAATTTGACTAAATATTTCAATGCGGCCACAACACATTTAGTCGATAGTACGTATAGTAACTACCACGATCTCGGCACTTCGCCCGAGATCCGTAAGGTGGCGACGACTGGCGCGCGCTCTCGCGCCAGCGAGACAGCCACTGAGCACCGATAAGTACCAGCATCGGAGTCCTCAATTAACTTTAAATTGATAGAACATTACCCGCGCTCTGCGGTCGCGCAGTTCTATGGACTAAAGACTACATATTTGAATGCACCACTGCATTTTGGCGGCGCTCGTGCTCTTTATGGGCGCAAGGCGATAAGTAAGTTAAATTTTCACTTAACTATTTAATCTCAAAATTGATTAGTTAAGTAAAAGCCCTCGTAGCTTAAACAAATAATGCATATCATCAAATGATTTGTTAATTCAATTGAAAGTTTCTAGCTTTATATTGAATGCATTTTTTCCGGTGAACAACATCTGAATTGCATAGAAAAAATAAACTGTTCATTCAACTAAACCATTTGGTTATGCAATCGCATATTGAGTGCATTTTACCAAATATAGAATCAAAACAATGTAATTTTCAATTGAACGGATTCTCTACTCTGTTGGGTCAAGGATATATGTATTTATGGGAATGCAATTTTTGTTTCCATTTTCATACACTTTTTGAGTTAACGGAATTACACATTTCGTTCGCCACCCGTAACCACCGGGTTTAGTTTATTCAAGCCAAATTTTTGACTTTACCAAACCTTTTTCTCGGTGTGTCTCTGTAGGCGACGTCGGTTAACTTGCACTGAGAAAAAAAAATTGGAATCAACTAAATCTGTCATTCAATACGTCCAAACGAATATTTAGTTGGTACCATTCAATATTTTTTTGCCTGAATAATATTTTAGTTGACCGAAGCGCATAAACCCTTAAATTATTTTATTGAATATCTATGCGCTTCTGTCAACCAAAATATTATTCAGGCGAAAAAATATTGAATTGTACCAACTAAATATTCGTTTCGACGTATTGAATGACAGACTTAGTTAATTCCAACATTTTTTTTCCTCAGTGTACATTGGAGTATCGAGAGAAAAAAAATGGAAACGCTCGGAAATCGTTAATTTAATTGAAAAAAGTAATTTCAGCTGTCATTTTTTATATAGCAAAAAAGTGCAATAAGTGACTTCACGCTCATTAATTTGACCCATGTCACATTTTGTCACATTTTGTTGATTAAAAACGTGCACTCGAAAGGAGATATTTCATTGAAATTAATTAATTACAATAACTAAATTTATTTGGTTAATTAAATTTTAACTAAATATCCTGGATAAAAATCCTATTGAGCAGATAATTAATTAGTTGCCACTTTGCTTGGAGTTACACTGTTCTTTGTTTTCGTTCGTTCGATAAATAAGTTTTTGGAAGGAGAAATAGCAATTATCGATTACTTAAGGATTTAATTTATTCCTACCGTCCCAGCCCAAAATTTCATCTGATTGAAATTTTCGTATTTCGTGATACAATAAGAATCTGAAAAAAATTTAGGAACATTTGGCATGCCATAAACAACAATTATCAATAATAATATTGTACAAAAAATATTAAAACATTGTTTAAACAAATAATTATTCAACTATTTTTCCGTAAGTTCTTTTCTGTAAACAAATGAAATGCGTTAATTTTTCTGAACGCATATCAATTTTTTCAGCGTTTTCTCTCTATTTTGAAATTTCCGTTTTGAAATTTTTAGAATAGCTGTTGTCACAGTGTCATACATAGAATACCCCATATCCCATACATTCCTTTCCCACGCCATCCATCTACACTTCATACTTCCTTATCAGTTCCCTCTCACGCTAAACCTTACCCCTCAGCATATGCTAATCTCCTTTCTCAGAAAACCCTCTGCATTGTCCTTGGTCCCACGGGCTTCATTTCACCGGCTCGTGGCCTCCCTTCACTCACCTGGACCCGTACTTCTCTCCACTTCACACTTCGCGCTTCTACTCTCTCCTAATCCTTAATCAGTTCATCTCCAACATCCCTACGATTAAGATGGGCACGTCCTCTGATCTAACGAACCCGATAAACTTTCATCCGCATTTATATAATCAACATTCACCTATTTTATCATTTATTATAATCCGCTCGCTCGTCACAACTGTTGTCAGAAGCGCAATACCAAAGCGCCGCAAAAAGCAATAAAACAAAAACTTGAAAATAAATTTATAGTTTAACAAAAAACGAAGAGTGAAAAGTAACGAAGCGACGAAGTGACGAAAAATCAAAAGAGTATAAAAAATCAACTTAAATTACCGAATACAGTCTTTGAAAATATCGATAAAACGACACCAAATTTTTTGTTACAACTTAACTATGATCGAAAGTGAAATTTTTTTACAAATATCAAAAAAAAGCACACAAATATCATAAGAACATCGAGAACGATATAAAAAAACGGAGTGTCTCGTCTTACGGAAGCCGGACGAATAAGTGTATATTATTCGTCCGGAAAGTAATATATGATCATATACTACGTTTGTGATTCTGTATGGTTAGGTTATAACATCATGCGACGGTCACGCCGCAGGCGGCAAGCCTGACGGGAAATAGAGAGACTAAATGTTTTTGTCTCTTTCTGTTCCATGGTGAATTCGTTTACCCCCATTTTTATACACGTTCGACGCAGTTGCCGTTCGCCGTTCATTGGTTCATTGCATCACATTGCCTTTATATTGTTGGGAACTGCGCAGTTGAAAAAATTTGCCGGCACGTTTTTGTTGTATTTCTATCGACAAATAATTACAAATTGAAGTGTGTGAAGCAAAAATTTTCTAATGTTAATGGCGTTTGTATGCAGTGATTGTAAGTATTAGTTTTGTTAATAATTCTACCTCCTGGGTAGAAGAGAGGTTATGTTATATTTTTCGACCGGCAAATTGCACGTGCTCCATATCAATTTGTTTGCAAATAATTGTAATCTACATTATCCCTTTTTCCAGCTGAGTCACAAGATTTGGAAGAGTTTGATCGATCGCAACATGATGATTGCGATTCATGGTCAGACTATGGAGATTTTGAAAAAGAGAATGAAAATTCGAGCGTTCATGCGTCGGAATTCGAAGTACCATCGACATCCACTCAGAGTTCGAGAATTAAATTGAGGATCGGAGACCAATTTAATTCGTTTGAAAATGTCGTGAAAATGGTTGCACGTTGACAGGTAGAATCGAATTGCGTGTTTTATATACGTGAAAGCGTAACCATTAAAAATAGCGGCAAGAAAGGTGTAACAAAGCCTATTCGCAGCGAGTTGAAATATTATTGGTTGAAGTATTGTTGTCAGCACATCATCTTAAGTTGAGAGATTTTCTACATGTATTATAATGAAACGATTTATTAATTGGTTACGTTTTTCATTCGCATGATTTTCTAATTATACTTTTTCAATTTTTTGGCACAGTTTCGATGTACTGGGGTACAAATCTCGAAATATTGTTTTTTCATCTGGAAGGTTTTCATTTTTTTTTAATTTCAAGAAATATAGATTTGCATATTATTTCCGTTTTTTTCCAATGTTCGATAAGTTTCTTTCATGAGTAAGTATATTAATGAATTTTTGCTCCGTAACAAAGCTCAACAAACAAGAAAAATCAACACTATCTGCGAAATTTGTTTATTACGACATTTTTAAACTTATAAAATCTGAACTTTTAAAGCGACTCTCTAAATTTAATGCCACTCACTCTTATTATCTAGTGCATTGGCAATAAAAAAAGCTTTTTATAGCTGGAAAACAACCAATATTTAATCAATTTAGTAAAAGAATGTCAATTTCAAAAAGAATGTCCAACTTGTTTTTGTCTTAATGTCAATGAAGATAGCACAATGTTGAAGCTAACGACAGTCGATATTAAGCATGATCACATGTGTTCAGAGGTATATATTTAAGTATCGATAATATTTTATTATTTCATTTATATAATGAAGTGGCTATTCAAAGATCGAGTTTTATTTCAGAAAAATCTGCTCATAAACGAGTTTTTGTGTTGTTTTAATCCTCAAAGACTGAGTTTTACTTGAAAGCAAATTATTAAAATAGTAAATGAAATTAAATTAATCAAATTAAATTGTTCAATTCAATTGAATTGGGTTATTGGGCTTTTTATTCTAGAAATTGTATAAACATTTGCCCCAAGTACGATCTGTGTCGAAGGAAGAAAAGAAAAAGGTTGCAGATTTAATGAACCTTGGAGCAAAAAAAAAATAAAACAAAAGATGTTTCACGAAGTCGGCAGAGATTGTTTTGAAGGATTTATCCAACATCATGGCACGTATAGGTGGACAAAATAATTTGAAAGAAACCGCGGACAAGTTACAAAGCAAATACAGTATGTACAAAAGTGATTTATTATTCTACTTGTTCAATTGTTTCTACGTGGGTCATTCCATGTCAAATCGACTAAAAGTTGGAATCGACCCCTCTCAATTTCGATGGAATTTGGTAAAAAATTTGCGTTTTCGATAACACAAAGTTCTGCTAAAGCCAAAGGAAAAAAATTTGAAATTTCTTTTTCAAAAGTTATTCAAAACTTTTTATTTCGCAATTTTTCACATCTTTCAAGTTTTTTTTCATATCCCGCGACACGGAGAGTCTCGTCATACGGAAACCGGACGAATAAGTATGAGACGATTTATCTAGTCTATCCGAACGAATATTCGTGTATTATTCATCCGGATATCTTGCTGTGCGATTTGTGTAGACTATCCGGACGATTATTTGTACTGTTAATTAATAGCGAGTTAATTATCTAGCGAGTTAATAACCGCGAGTTAATTATCTATGCAATATATGACTATATATTGGGGTTGGCAAACGATTCTGCAGGAA
Source organism: Alloplasta piceator (assembly GCA_946863875.1). Taxonomy (NCBI): domain Eukaryota; kingdom Metazoa; phylum Arthropoda; class Insecta; order Hymenoptera; family Ichneumonidae; genus Alloplasta; species Alloplasta piceator. The sequence goes on from OX333079.1 coordinate 24,222,673, forward strand.
TTGAATGGTATTTTGTTGGGTTGAATGTTATTTTTCAATGGGGACGCGATTGTTACGACAACTACCGGGATGGGATCCGTAATAAACATGATAGGGATGAACTTAGCTGATATTCTGAATAAAGTAAGTAAAATTTGCAATATCCGATTGTAAATTATTCAAGGGTAAAATAAATCGAATGGATTGTTTTGTTGGATGGACGATTATTGAATTTAAACCGCGGTTGTCAATACGCGTGGTTGTTCGAGATTATTTATGTCGGAAGGGGTGAATTTAAGTTGCGAAACGATTTTTATGGGAGGGAATTTTTGGTCTTTTCGAAAGGAAATTAGGCAAACGAGAACCGCAATTACAAATAAAATTATAATTGTTATTAAAGCGATAATTCGCGATTCGTTTAAAATTATTATTGAATTAAATGTTCGTAACTAATAATTTTTAATTAAAGGAATTTTATGCCAAGATCTGAAATAAGGGGTAAGAGATTATCCTTACGAAATTCATTCGCAATAATTTATCAATTGATGGAAAGATTGATGGACTGCTTGAATGAGAAAATAACTAAATAAATTTAAGCTTCGGTGGAATCGTTACGAAGAAAATAGACGCGAGATCGTCTATCGCTTGTCTCAGAACGCGGGAATTTTCCGGAGATGAGCATATAACCCATGACAAAAATCACGATCGCCAAAACGATTATCGTAACCATACCTATCCAAACAGCTATTTCCTCGAGTTTGGTCATTTTGTAAAAATGTATTTAAATTTGGGAAAAGATTCTACACGCGCCAGATTTTTACTAATGAATCGACTTTAAATGCTAAAAACCCAGTTAAGATCAAGTTAATGATGAAAAATATAACCAGAAACGAAAGAGCAATTTTTAATTGAAAAATATCTCAGTCGCGGAGCTGACTGTCGTGGACGATGTTAACCGGTCAAAATTTTCGAAATCAATGTGTTAATTACTCGGTGCGTCTCGTGCTTTTATACTCTTGGACAAGCTTAGTTTTGGGAAGGGGCAATTTGTCCCTTGATTCCTAAGACGTTGCACGTCTTAGAGCCCCCCTCCACCTCGCTGGTCATCTTAATTTTCTATTGATTAAACGATAATTAAACTTAATTTTAACCTAAATTTCACTCCTACTTCCATTCTTGTATATTCTGCATTATTTGAAAACAATTTGCAATTTTTTAATTCCTGTTTTTACGTATATTTCGCGTGTGCAGAGAGTCGAGGGGTCTCTTTCTTTCATTCTCTTTCTCTCTTACTCCCGCCCTCGCTGGGGCTCTCGCTACGCTTAGGCCCCACCGCCGAGTACAGTCTCTCGCCGAGTACAGTCTCTCGCGCTACAGTACTTCCGATTGGTTCGATTTTTGACTATGGTTGGTTCTCTCTCTTTCCTATGACAATTTTCATATTTTCCACTCCTTCTCTGTTCTACTGCACTATATTTTCTATGCTTTATAAGACTCCTCCCATCATTTCCGTAGAAGGCAATGAGAGAGACCCGATCGAATCGATGATTCGCTGAACGCATTTGATAAATTCTTTTAAATAATTTCTATTGACAAAAATGTTTTATTTAGTTGAAATTGCAATCTTCGAAACTTTTTATAATTTGAGTTTTTAATTTGTTTGAACAATATGGATAAATGATCTTTAAAATAAGTTGTTTAATTAATTATTTTAATATTGAAAGTTTGTAAATTTAGAAAGGATTTAATTTTCATATTTATTAATCTTGCAATTTCTTTTCTGAGTGTTTTGTAACGAACTGGTTTTTATTTTTGAAATGATTTTCCTGAGATTAATTTGTTCAATTATTTGGAATGAGATATAATTTTTGATTGTGTATTTTTCTGTAAATATTTTTGGTTTTTTTTATAATTAAATAATTCAATTTCTTATTTTGTTAATTTAGATTTCTTGTTTTAATAATTTTTGACGGAATAGAATTTGTATTTTTTTTTTTAAAGAACTGATTATTGAAAATGTTAAAAAAATGTTTTTAGTCTTTTGAAAAATGAAATAATTTGTTTTATATTTTCTTCTTGTTTTTGGGTCATTCAAATTCTATTTCTCAGAAATTTACCTGATCTTTTTTTTTACCTGAAATAAGTCATTCATTCATACACACGTTCCCTATAATTAGCACGCCTTATTTAAGGCGAAATTTCTCTTCAGTTTTGTTATCGCTTTTATTTTTAACTTAAAATTTCCAACAATGCCGTCTATGAATATTATCTATGCCCAAATTTGGCGTGTCTCCTGTGGCGACTCATTGTGCGAGAGAGAACGAAACGACGCATGAGGGTTGCGGGCCTCGTGCCGTCCGCGGAGCGCGAGGGTATTTCCTCGGACCCTGGGACAAGGACTCTTTTCCAGCGTCTACTCAATTCTTTCTCGAACGGTCTTGTATTTTTTTAAAGTTGACAGATTTACTAGCTTCGGATGTTTGCAATATGTCGATAGAATTTCTTCGTTTAAAATCTCGAGACAGAGCGTTGAAAGGATTTTTTATACATGCATATCGGGTTGCACTGAAGTATGCTCTATCTTTGGGTAATTCCTCTCTCTGCGAAGCGTGACTAATTTTGCTATGGGCCACGTGTGTGACCTTTTCAAGAGACAGTGGTGTTCCTTTCCTTCGTCATTTTTCTTACATGTCCCTTTTTATTTTTTTTCCCTCTTTTCTACCCTAATAAATCTTTGCAATATCCTTCTTTCCAAAAAACTCAACTGTCGTCTGTAAACTCTCAAGAGAAATTTTCCCTTCGCATTAATGCGTCTTAGAATAATTTTATTTTTTATTTCGAATGACCTGACCCAAGCTATGTAATTTTCATGCTCGATACTAATTTTGAATTTACTTTTACTGTCCCATTTGCGAACTCTCGGGATCTCAAGCTGATTATGCCAATAAAATGAAAAGGAAGAACCACTGGCCGTACGTACTAATATAATTTTCCGGTGCCTCATTTACGATGGCGTCGGTGTAGCTGCATTGTGGTGTGCGTGAGGGTCGTACGCTGCGCTAGGCTTGTGTGTGTGCCACGAGTGCCCAAAGACTTCGACGCTCGAGTGTCGCCCAGCCCCATAAAGGCCCTATTGATAATTATCGTGGAGTCCTGTTGCGCCGGCGAATGTTTTCTCGAACCGATGATTGAGATTTTTTTATTTGGGCGTCTTACCAACACGCTTCAAAATCTCCTCGTTGGTTGGTGTATATGCGTGACTAACCAAGCGTTGACGTTTTCCTCATGGCCCGTAATTTGAGAGGCAGAAATTTTGGTGGAATATGGCCTCTCCGTAAGAATGGACCCTTGACTCGACCGTGTCCCTTTTCCATGCGTATTTTTCTCGAGAATCGTCCGATATGGGAAACTCAAGAACGACGAGGAAATCCCGAAAGTCGCGAGACGTAACAGTATCACTGAGAAAAAAAAATGTTGCAATCAACTAAATCTGTCATTCAATACGTCCAAACGAATATTTAGTTGGTACAATTCAATATTATTCAGGCAAAAAAATATTGAATTGTACCAACTAAATATTCGTTTCGACGTATTGAATGACAGATTTAGCTGATTCCAACATTTTTTTTTCTCAGTGTACATTGTTCGCCCGGATATGCTATCATATCATTATTGCCGTTCTTGCGGAAAAATATTTGTATATTATTCGTCCGGAAGAACGAATTTGGCTACGAGAATGGATGTCACCGTTGCAGAGTTTCTGTGGTTTTTTAGGTTTGAATAAAAAAAATAAATAGAATTCGGCTACGAGAATGGATATCCCCGTTGCAGAGTTTATGTAGTTTTTTTAGGTTTGTTTAAAAAAAAAAGAAATAGAATTTGACTACTAGAAGTGATATCCCCGTTGCAGAGTTTCTGTGGTTTTTTAAAAATTTGATTTAAAAAAAAAAAAAGAAATAGAATTTGGCTACTAGAATGGATATCCTCGTTGCAGAGTTTCTGTGGTTTTTTTAGGTTTGAATAAAACAAAAATAGAATTTCCTATTAGAATGGATATTCCCGTTGCAGAGTTTCTGTGTTGTTTTTAGAGTTGATAAAAAAAAAAATTTGGCTACTAGAATGGATATCCTCCTTGCAGAGTTTCTGTGGTTTTTTTGTGTTTGTTTAAGAAAAGAGAAGTAGAATTTGGCTACTAGAAGGGATATCCCCGTTGCAGAGTTTCTGAGGGTTTTTTAGGTTTGATTAAAAAAAAATAGAAATAGAATTTGATATTAGAATGAATATCTCCGTTGCAGAGTTTTTGTCGTTTTTTTAGGTTTGATTAAAAAAAAGGAATAGAATTTGGCTACTAGAAGTGATATCCGCGTTGCAGTGTTTCTGTGGTTTTTTTTGTTTTATTAAAAAAAAAAGTAATAGAATTTGGCTACTAGGATGGATATCCCCGTTGCAGAGTTTCTATGGTTTTTTTAGGTTTGAATAAAAAAAAAGAAATAGAATTCGGCTACTAGAATGAATATCTCCGTTGCAGAGTTTCTGTAGTTTTTTTAGGTTTGTTAAAAAAAAAAAATAGAATTTGGCTACTAGAAGTGATATCCCCGTTGCAGATTTTCTGTGGTTTTTTTTAGGTTTGATTTAAAAAAAACGAAACAGAATTTGGCTACTAGAATGGATATCCCCGTTGCAGAGTTCAGTGGTTTTTTGGGTTAAAAAAAAATAGAATTTGGCTACTAAAATGGATATCCCGCCAGAACTTTAGATCTAGGCGGTGTGATCCCCGTTGCATAGAAAGTATAAAAAAAGACTCGTTGCAGAGATTTATCTAAACGAATTTTCTAAGATACTTCCGGTTCTGCTTTGCAGAACCACGTTGCCGCCAGAACTCTAGATCTAGGCAGTGTGATCCCCGTTGCATAAAAAGTATAAAAAAAGACCCGTTGCAGCGTTTTACCTAAACAAATTTTCTAAAATACTTCTGATTCTGCTTTGCAGAACCGAGTTGCCGCCAGAACTCTAGATCTGAGCTGTGTGATCCCCGTTGCATGGAAAGTATAAAAAAAGACCCGTTGCAGAGTTTTACTTAAACGAATTTTCTAAGATACTTCCGGTTCTGCTGTGCAGAACCAAGTTGCCGCCAAAACTCTAGAGCTAGGCAGTGTGATCCCCGTTGAATAGAAAGTATAAGAAAAGACCCGTTGCAGAGTTTTACCTAAACGAATTTTTTAAGATACTTCTGGTTCTGCTTTGCCAGAACCGAGTTGCCGCCAGAACTCTAGATCTAGGCGGTGTGATCCCCGTTGCATGGAAAGTATAAAAAAAGATCCGTTGCAGAGTTGTACCTAAACGAATTTTCTAAGATACTTCCGGTTCTGCTTCGCAGAACTCTAGACCTAGGCAGTGTGATCCCCGTTAAATATAAACTATAAGAAAAGACCCGTTGCAGAGTTTTACCTATAAGAATTTTCTAAGATATGTACTTCCGGTTCTGCTTTGCCAGAACCGAGTTGCCGCCAGAACTTTAGATCTAGGCGGTGTGATCCCCGTTGCATGGAAAGTATGAAAAAAAGACCCGTTGCAGAGTTGTACCTAAACGAATTTTCTGAGATACTTCCGGTTCTGCTTTGCAGAATCGAGTTGCGGCCAGAACTCTAGATCTAGGCGGTGTGATCCCCGTTTCATAGAAAGTATAAAAAAAGACCCGTTGCAAAGTTTTACCTAAACAAATTTTCTAAGATACTTCCGGTTCTGCTTTGCAGAACCGAGTTGCCGCCAGAACTCTAGATCTAGGCGATGTGATCCCCGCTGCATAGAAAGTATAAAAAAGACCCGTTGCTGAGTTTTACCTAAACAAATTTTCTAAGATACTTCTGGTTCTGCTTTGCAGAACCGAGTTGCCGCCAGAACTCTAGATCTAGGCGGTGTGATCCCCGTTGCATAGAAAGTATTTAAAAAAACCCGTTGCAGAGTTTTACCTAAACAAATTTTCTAAGATACTTCCGGTTCTGCTTTGCCAGAACCGAGTTGCCGCTAGAACTCTAGATCTAGGCGGTCTGATCCCCGTTGCAAAGAAAGTATAAAAAAAGACTCGTTGCAGAGATTTACCTAAACGAATTTTCTAAGATACTTCCGGTTCTGTTTTGCAGGACCGAGTTGCTGCCAGAACTCTAGATCTAGGCAGTGTGATCCCCGTTGAATTGAAAGTATAAAAAAAGACCCGTCGAAGAGTTTTACCTTAACAAATTTTCTAAGATACTTCCGGTTCTGCTTTGCAGAACCGAGTTGCCGCCAGAACTCTAGATCTAGGCGGTGTGATCCCCGTTGCATAGAAAGTATTTAAAAAAAACCCGTTGCAGAGTTTTACCTAAACAAATTTTCTAAGATACTTCCGGTTCTGCTCTGGCAGAACCGAGTTGCCGCCAGAACTCTAGATCTGGGCGGTCTGATCCCCGTTGCAAAGAAAGTATAAAAAAAGACTCGTTGCAGAGATTTACCTAAACGAATTTTCTAAGATACTTCCGGTTCTGCTTTGCAGGACCGAGTTGCTGCCAGAACTCTAGATCTAGGCAGTGTGATCCCCGTTGAATTGAAAGTATAAAAAAAGACCCGTCGAAGAGATTTACCTAAACAAATTTTCTAAGATACTTCCGGTTCTGCTTTGCAGAACCGAGTTGCCACCAGAACTCTAGAGCTAGGCAGTGTGATCCCCGTTGAATAGAAAGTATAAGAAAAGACCCGTTGCAGAGTTTTACCTAAACGAATTTTTTAAGATACTTCCGGTTCTGCTTTGCCAGAACCGAGTTGCCGCCAGAACTCTAGATCTAGGCAGTGTGATCCCCGTTGCATGGAAAGTATAAAAAAAGATCCGTCGAAGAGATTTACCTAAACAAATTTTCTAAGATACTTCCGGTTCTGCTTTGCAGAACCGAGTTGCCACCAGAACTCTAGAGCTAGGCAGTGTGATCCCCGTTGAATAGAAAGTATAAGAAAAGACCCGTTGCAGAGTTTTACCTAAACGAATTTTTTAAGATACTTCCGGTTCTGCTTTGCCAGAACCGAGTTGCCGCCAGAACTCTAGATCTAGGCGGTGTGATCCCCGTTGCATGGAAAGTATAAAAAAAGATCCGTTGCAGAGTTGTACCTAAACGAATTTTCTAAGATACTTCCGGTTCTGCTTTGCAGAACCGAATTGCCGCCAGAACTCTAGATCTAGGCGGTGTGATCCCCGTTGCATAGAAAGTATTAAAAAAAAGACCCGTTGCAGAGTTTTACCTAAATGAATTTTTTTTACGAATAAACGAACTATACATTTAAGGGGGTCCTGTCAGCGTGAAGTCGAAAAAAAATCGTATTTTTTTTTTACGTTTTACAAACTCTTTTGCACTTATTTACCAAGTCATAGACCCGAATGTTGAAAAATGGCAAAGGTACAAGCGAATCTGTAAACAAAGAATTTGGAATGTTGAGAAATCCGTTTTCAAAATTGTGCATTTTTTTTCTACAGATTCTGGATCATAACTAAGTAATCTATATCATGATTAGAAAGTGGGATGCGGCTGCCTTATATTTTTTTAATAATTTTTTGTTTGTTTCCAAAATAAAAATAAAAAATGCTAATATTCTTTATACAAATGAAAAAAAATAAATAAATAAAAATAAAACGAGTCTTCGAAAATTTCGATATTTTGTATATTTTCCAAAGTGAGTGAAAAAAATCTTTTATTGAAAAAAAAATTCTCATTTATTTTGAAAATCATGCAAAATATCAAAAATTTTCAAGGATGTTTTATTTTATTTTTTACTTCTATAAGAAATATTAGGAATTAATTTTTTTATTTTATTTTTTAAACTCAAAATAAAAAATTATTTTAAAAAATATGAGGCAGCCGCATCCCACTTTCTCATCATGATAGATATTACTTATTCGTAACTCAGAATCTGTGGAAAAAATTGCAGAATTTAAAAAATGGTGTTTTTCCAGTCATTCCTTTTTTACACAGAAACGATCGTCGCGCCACTTGAAGGAGTGATGAAATAATTCTGTAAAAAAATTAAGCTGTTTTTGAAGTGGAATCAATACGAAAAAGGATCTGATTACCTGAGGGAAATGACTCCTCGATTTCACTTGGAATGCTCCATATATATTAGGGTAGTCCTTATTTGGTGCATGTTGTTTTTTCTTTTGACGATAGTCCTTAATCGGTTTCAAATAAATAAATAGAAATTCAGTCCAAATTTAAGCTCGATATCTTAATTTTAACCTGGCCCCCACAGAGGTCAAAGTTTTAAAGGGGAAATACGTGTATTTTTTCCAGTCAATGATCTGAACATTTTTTCGACTTAGTGAATATTGATATAAAAATTTGAAACTTGGCACAGATATTTCTCATAGTATAAGGTATAATTGTAGTAGTTTGTCAAATTTTTCATCCTCGATTTTGAATATACATTCCCACTCAAAAGTTTAGATACAATTGTCGATATTTCTTGCTGCACTAGAAGTTGCATAACTCCGTCAAAAAAAAACATAATCAAATATTTAAAAAAGCGTTTTGACGGGAAGAATTTCAGCTTCGTTTTCAATTCTTTGAATATTTTTTATGATTTTTTTCGACCCGCTATGCCCTTTTGAATATGAACGTGTTTTGGTCTTTTTTCGACCATCGCGAATTAGGCGCATAACTTGAGGACATTTTTTTTTGTCTGTTTTATCTACGGTACATTCGAAGGGGTTAGCACACTCCATTTTCGTCTCTCAAAAATTTTCGCACGATTTTTTCTCGCAAGGTTATTTCACTTTTGGCTGAAAAAGACAAATTTTGGAAGATGCAACATAACTCAAAAACTCTAGGGTTGAAGAGAAAATGTCAAGTATGAAAAAAGTAACGTAGGTATACACGGGATCGCCTGGAATTATTTCAGAATTTTCCCATGAAATTTTTTTCGTTTTACTATTTTCGCTCAAAACTCAATAGTGAGTGATGTCCCAGAGGAAAATTTTATCGGATTGAAATTTCCGTACTTTGTGATACAATAAAAATCCGAAAAGAATCAGCAACATTAAGCATGCTATGAACACTAATTATCAATAATAATATTGCTCAAAGGTTATTAATAAATTGTTTCAACAATTTTTTAATCATTTTCGGGCAATATTATTGTTGATGAACAATGATCAATAATTATTATTGATAATGTTTATTTATAGCATGGCAAATTTTACTGAATATTTTCAGATTTTTATTGTATCACAATGTACGGAAATTTCAATCAGTTGCAATTTTTCTCTCGGACGTTACTATCGAGTTTCGAGCAAAAAGTAGTAAAAAACAAAATTTCACTGGATAATTCTGAAATAATTTCAGACGATTTCGTGTATAGCTACGTTACTTTTTTTACACCTGACATTTTCTCTTCAACCCCATATTTATCGAGTTCTGTTACATTTTCGAAATTTGTCTTTTTCAGCCAACAGTGAAATAACCTTGCGAAAAAAAATCGTACGAAAATTTTTAAGAGAAAAAAATGGAGTGTGCTAACCCTTTCGGATGTACCTTAGATAAAAAAGACAAAAAAAAAATGTCCTCAAGTTATGCGCCTAATTCGCGATGGTCGAAAAAAGACCAAAATACGGTCGTATTCAAAAGTGCATAGCGGGTTGCAGGTTGCAGTTATCGCAGGTTGCAGTTATAAAATTATAAAATATATGACCATTATATTTCATGATCGATTAAAACCAGTTTACCATTCATCTTGGTTTCAATTGAATCGAAGAGCACTTCGCCAATCTCCTGCATGATTGGAACTTCATCAGATGCACAGTTTCCCATTCGAGTCGCAACAACTAAAAATAAATCGTAATATTTTTACATTTGAATGAAAAAAAATAGAAAAATCATTTAAAACATAAATTAAAAATATTTTACATGTAAAGAAATTCTAAAAGAAAAATAAACGAAGAAGTAGACAATTCATATATTAAGTCCAGGGAACAAAATTGTTTACCTTTATTATCAGACATCACAAGAGTTTTTTCTTTGTTGGCAGGTTTGTACTCAAATGAAAATGGCATATGTTCAATTTTAGCTGCTGTAACAACTGTAGAATTAGCTGCAACAAGTAAAGAAAAACGAAAAGATACAAACTTATAGACAAGCATATAAATGTATATAAGTACAAAAATATAAAAAATCAATTTTAGCGAAATTATCAACTAAGTATATAAAAATAATATAATCACATGAAATTATTAATAATATTAAATTGTATAATCCAATAGAATAATGAATTATGTATAGTTGAAAAACCTAATGGAAACACTTTGCAAACAAACGACAAATCACCCCCGAAAACACCAAAAATGGTATACAAAAATTGGAGACAAGTACATTTACGAAAGTGTCTCTAATTCAGTCTTCTTACAAAAAGTTGTGAAATAAATAGACATGAAACTCACAACACGCATTGCCAAGCACATGTACTTTCCAAATGTAACGTTAACTGCGTAATCATGATTTTTAGGGGTGGAGTCAAAATAAAAAAATTCGAAAAGATCTTGACGGTAAACATTCAAGAAATAGCGAAATCAAGTGAAAATCGTTAACAAAGGGAAATTATCAATGAAAAAAATAATTAAAAAAATAAAAAGTACTTGGCGAGTTTTTTCACTGAGCATACCTGGTTTTCACCTGTTAACCAAAAACCCGTTTTGACTGATCATCCATTAAAAACGAGCTCGCCAAGTATTTTTTATTTTTTTGATTATTTTTTTCATTGATAATTTCCCTTTGTTAACGATTTTCACTTGATTTCACTATTTCTTAAATGTATACCGTCAAGATCTTTTCGATTTTTTTTATTTTGACTCCACCCCTAAAAATCATGATTACGCAGTTAACGTTACATTTGGAAAGTACATGTGCTTGGCATTGCGTGTTGTGAGTTTCATGTCTATTTATTTCACAACTTTTTGTAAGAAGACTGAATTAGAGACACTTTCGTAAATGTACTTGTCTCCAATTTTTGTACACCATTTTTGGTGTTTTCGGGGGTGTAAAATATCCCACGGTATTGTCGATGATGAAATCAATATTAAAGTTATAAGAAAGTATTTCACAAAAGATGCCTGGAAATACGTCCGCCAAATCTACGACCAAAAAAAAAGTGGACGTCTTCCTATGCGGTGCGTGCTCCGTTAATTTGGATGACACCGTTCATCTCATGAACCAAAGTCCCTGGGAGAAAAACCTCGCCATACGGTGTGATTTCTGTTTGATTTGGTATCATCTACCGTGCGTATCTTTGAAAGAAGCACCAAACACTATGTTTTGGAAATGTACATTTTGTATTATCATAGAAAGAGAGAGAAAATGAGTCTTTTGTACTAGTACAATTTGTACGCATTATTGTATTATTTAGTAAGAACGATTACTAGTCATCTTTGTTGCTAATAATTGGTCAAAGGTATACGAACGTTAATAAAGTTTTATTCGTTGTAATACTATATTAATGTGCAATTATTTGTTGCATTCCCGTGCATAATTTATTGAACCCTGTAGATCTAGTCTATCCGGACAAATATTCGTATATTATTCGTCTAGATCACTTTTTGTACGAATATTTGTATGTTATTCATCCTAATGATTTTTTTTACAGCTTGCTTGGTCTTTCCGGACGAATGTTCGTTTATTATTTGTCCGAATAACTTTTTGTATGATTTGCTTGGTCTTTCTGGACGAATGTTCGTGAAAAAAATGAAATTGAATTTAGCTACTAGAATAGATATCCCCGTTGCAGAGTTGCTGTCGTTTTTTTGGGCTTGATAAAAATAAAGTAATAGAAAGTTTACTATTTTTTTTTAATCCAAAAAAACGACAGAAACTTTGCTACGGGGTGTATAATTTGAATGGTCTATCCAGACGAATATTCGTACATTATTCGTCCGGATATTTCGCTGTACGATTTGTGTAGTCTATCAGGACGATTATTCGCATATTGTTCGTCCGGATATGCTATTGTACCATTAATGCCGTTTTTCCGGACGAATATTGGTATATTATTCATCCGGATGACTTTTGGAACGATTTGCTTGGTCTTTCCGGGCGAATATTCGGACATTATTCGTCCGGATAGAGTTTCTATCGTTTTTTTGGGCTTGATAAAAATAAAGTAATAGAAAGTTTACTATTTTTTTTAAATCCAAAAAAACGACAGAAACTTTGCTACGGGGTGTATAATTTGAATGGTCTATCCAGACGAATATTCGTACATTATTCGTCCGGATATTTCGCTGTACGATTTGTGTAATCTATCCGGATGATTATTCGCATAGTGTTCGTCCGGATGTGCTATTGTACCATGAATGCCGTTTTTACGGACGAATATTGGTATATTATTCGTCCGGATGACTTCTTGAACGATTTACTTGGTCCTTCCGGATGAATATTCGTATATTATTCATCCGGATATTTCGCTGTCCGATTTGTGTAGTCTATCCGGACGATTATTTGCATATTGTTCGTCCGGATATGCTTTTGTGCCATTAATGCCGTTTTTCTGGACGAATATTGGTACATTATTTGTCCGGATAACTTCTTGTACGATTAGCCTAGTCTATCCGGATGAATATTCGTATATTATTCGTTCGGATATTTCGCTATACGATTTGCGTAGTCTATCCGGACGATTATTCACATATTGTTCGTCTGGATATGCTATTGTACAATTAATGGCATTTTCCGGACGAATATTGGTACACTATTTGTCCGGAAGACTTTTTGGACGATTCGCTTGGTCTTTCCGGACTAATATTCGTAGATTATTCTTCCGGAAATGTTATTGCGCATGCGTTCACTGACGGAGGGTGTATACCTCGAACCAGGCGCTTTCCGTAAGAGGACATGAAGATTATTCGACCGGCATCCGGTAGATTAGCTACAGCCATAAAAAAAAGGCCAGCAAATATTTTGCAAAACATCGAAAAAAGACAATTTTTGTGTCACATAAGAAAAACGAAACATTGAAAATCAAAAAGACACACACGTACAGGTGACAAAGAAAAGTGATCAGTGAAAAGAATAAGAAAAAGGAAAACGTGCAACGACAAAGAGAAATAACGCCCTTATATAGTGCATTGCAGGGCACGCGCACTTCGCCGAGTATACACACTAACACGCTACGCCACGCATACACACACACACACACACACACACACACACACACACACACACACACACACACGCTCACAACTAAATTTGTATTAATAGAAAAACGAACTCAGTCAAATTTACAACAATATAATGAAAACACGACTGAAAATAAAAACACAAAAATATAAAAATGGAAAATCAAAGCAATATTCATAAGAACAAAGTTTAGAGGCTCACGAAGTCACATTGACCCCTTCACTGGTGAGCCCGCCACATGGCGGGCAACAAAAACTTGGCCATAACTGGTGAGTCCGCCATATGCCGAGCTATCGGAAAAAATGCGTTATCTACAAAATTTCTTAGAATTTCAGAACTAAAATCCGTACTCGGGTGTTTTCGGGGTCGCTGTTTACGAATCTGCACTCAAAATTCAGAAATTCAAGTTCGCGGATCCAATATGGCGGACCGGAAATGCAAAAAGTCATTTGATGAGAGCGAACGTTGGTATTCGGGGGTTTTTGAGGTCCCTGATTACGAATCTGCATTCAAAATTCAGAAATTGCATACGTATTTATTTGTTACCTCCAGTATTAGTTCGCAATTTTTATACGATCCAAAGTGTGCCACGAGGAGGCTGCATGGTAGGATTTACTTCATTAGAAAAAAAAAAATTGAATTTTTTTTTCAGTTTTTTTAATTAAAAATTTTTTTTTTCAGTTAATTTTTTTTTTAATTTTTAATTTTTTTTTTTAATTTTTTAAATTTTTATTCATATTTTTTGATTTATTTTCATTTTATTTGATTCGTAATCAGCAACGCCAAAACCTCCAAGTACCAACGTTCGCTTTTGTCAAATGACTTTTCACATTTTTGATCGGCCATATTGGATCCGCTATTTTTAAATTCTGAGTTTCGAGTGCAGATTCGTAATCGGGGACCTCAAAAACCCTCGAGTACCAAAGTTCGCTCTCGTCAAATGACTTTTGCATTTTTGGTCCGCCATATTGGATCCACCATCTTGAATTACTAAATTTGGAGTGCAGATTCGTAATCAGTGACCCCATAAACCCCAGAGGACCGAATCTCAAGTTGATGGTATGAAAAAAATTGTGTTCCAAAAATGTCCATCTCACTCTCGAATCCTTTACCAGTGAAGAGATTGAGAGACAAAAAACACGTGCAATTTATTCGGGAGTGCGAAATACGCAGATTCACAAAATATGACATTCAAAATGATGAGCAACGTAACATTTATCCGAAATAGACGAAACACGTTCAATTAACGAAAAGTGACATTCAAAAGAAAATAAACATAAAACTCAATCGAACAGTGCAACGTGAGCAAACTGCATAAACAAAAATTTTACAAAAGTGAACTACACCAAATTTACAAACACGAAAAATACTCATCAACACCTACACCGGACTCCAACGCGTCGTTCAAAGCATCGTTCAAATCTAACCAAGTCAACGACGCGTATATACACAGACAAAAATAAGTAAGAAGGAAGGAAGGAAGAAAACGAAATACGAATGAAAACGGAATAAAACCAGTTATGTATTAGGGTGACAGTTATTTGAGCTTTGGCGAGAAAAGGTCGACGCCACCCCAAAAACATAATCAAGGTGTATCAAAAAAAAATCTGTGTAAAGTTTGGAGGCGCTCGGAAAATAGGAACACGCGCCACCGAGGGATTGGAATTTTAAATGTAAAATACGTTCATTTACCGTACGCATCAATGATTTTTTTTCCGACGATAATCATAATGAGAAAAATTTGAAACTCGGTACACTTATTGTGCATAGTTTGGTTTTGTACATCATACGCGCGTGTACCAAGTTTCTCATTTTCTCATTTTTCTCATTAATATTATACTCCGAGCGATTGAAATGTTCAATATAAAATACATGTATTTATCCCACACATCAATGATTTTTTTTCCAAGTATAATATTAATGAGAAGAATTTGAAACTTGGTACACTTATTGTGCATAATATGGTGTACAAAACCAGATTTTTTCAATTTTTTTCGTTCATAATTTTTATAATGAAAAGCTCTGTAGAGATGCCCAAAAAACGAAATATGGGCATCTCTACAGAGCTTGTCATTCACAAAATTATGAATAAAAAAAAATGAAAACATTTAGTTTTGTACACCATACTATGCACAATAAGTGTACGGAATTTTTAATTTTTCTCATTAATATTATACTCCGAGTGATTGAAATTTTAAATGTAAAATATACATGTATTTATTCCATGCATCAATGATTTTTTTTCCGAGTATAATATTAATGAGAAAAATTTGAAACTTGGTACACTTATTGTGCATAGTATGGTGTACAAAACCAAATTTTTTCAATTTTATTAATGACAAGCTCTGTAGAGATGCTCAAAAAACATTTAAAATTTCAATAGCCTGGTGGCGCGTTTTCCAATTTTCCGAGCGCAGCCAAACTTTACACAGACTTTGTTTGATACACCTTGATTATGTTTTTAGGGTGGCACCGAACTTATTTCGTCAAAGCCTAAATAACTGTCACCCTATTATGTATGTACACATTATTTCCTTGGATCTATAGCTAAGTATCTTTCAAATTTCAATTTTTTTTTCTGACATTTAAAATTTTACACATCTTCGTATATATTTGAAAATGTTCGTCACCATTACCCTTCGCAAAAACCATCGCGACACATGAGCAGATACATTAGCTGACTCTCAAATAACGCGAATAAATGCCATAAACTGAAACATACTATAATAAGAGTAACCTCGAATCCATATATTTTTTTGCTCCCTTTCCTATTAAAAGAAAAATTACTCTCATCACCACCTCATCATCATACACTTATAATATGCACACAGAATGCAAATAAACGACATAAATTCGGACTATGTAGAACCATTAGAGTTTGGAATTTTTTTTTCTTTTTCTCTTTCTTCGACTCCGATTTACATTTTGAATCCTTTCTTGATTGATACTTTCAAAAGCAACTCACATAAATTTAAATACCATTGGAATTTAAATATAGAATGAAGATAAGTAAAATCAAATTTTCCTCACGAAAAAAAGACCTTAAAAATTTAGGCCAAAAGACTGCTTCAGTTTAAAAGAACTCGCAAAAATTGAACCCCACATTTCCCAATTTGGAAACAAAAGTAAATACAAATACAATTAAAATGGCATGTGTTTGTGTAACGTTCCACGATATATATAACGCAATTCTAACGTTTGACGACAAAAATATTCCCGTCATAGATTTTAGCCGAGCTTGCAAACGAGCCACTGTATTAATACCAGAATACGAACACGCATGGTTCCTCGTCATGATACAATTCAAATTATCCAGTATTGCCCCCGATTTATGATACAAAAACATATACTACACTCAACGAATGATTTCTCGATCTAAAAAATTATTTCTGTGCCCCAATCGAACTTTTGGACCTCGAATTAAAATTAAAATCGATTTCTCAAAACTATAACAAGCCAGTGTCGGAATATGCGATCCGGACACAAGTCATTTTACGACGCATTTTCGAAACACTCGAGGAACTCTACGCGATCGAAACCGAACGACCGTATCTTAAGGTTGTTTAGAAGCAAATCACGTTGAATGAGAAAATTCTAAAAGTTTGGTATGTTTTTCAATGAAGTATTTCAGAGATCGTGTAAAAATTTCGCGACGATTTGGAAGCTCGTTATCAAATAATTAAAATTAACAAACTAAATTAAATTAAATGTAGTCTAATGGAAACTGATATAACTTTGCGATAAGTTTTTTTTGACCTCTCAATTTTTTAATATCCACAATATACTGAAAGCAACGGAAAGGAAGCGAAGTTTATTAATAAAGATTTTTTTAATTCGTTTAAAAAATTGTTTTTAACAAAACATTAATTTCTTAATAACGAACTTCCTGAACATCGTGAAATTTTTACATGACCT